>CM068963.1:48844910-48860728 GCA_035128595.1 Eptatretus atami
AGAGAATTGCTGGACTGCTTGTGAGAACCAGCTAAACCGCTCATCGACGCTGACGGTCTGGTGGCAGTCGACGCTCAAGCGGGGTCTGAAATGCGGGGCGGAGGCCGTGTGCGTGGGCGGTGCGACAAGGAGGACGAGCTCATTTTGCACGCGGCGTGCTCGAGCTTGGGGCGGCCGAATACGTGGACATCGGCTTGTTAGCGAGCGACATTCGTGCTTTTGACACTGTTCCTCTCATCCATGAAACATCACCAGTACTCTGTCTTGTCCTGGCATGCTGGGTCTTGTCTGTCTGCATGTTCGTTTAAGGCTTATCTCGGTAGGGACACGCCCTCGCATCCGTATACGTAGTTCCCTAGTTAAGAACGGGTTAAGATTGTTATAACATTGTCGGGATACTTTGGGGCTTGTGTTGTGTTCCCGAGGTTCCCAATAAATCGGCGAGTTCGTATGAAGTTGCGCTTTGGATTAATTCGTGTCGTGTCGAGGAACGATCGCGTTCGATTGGTATATAAAACGAAGAAAATGGTTAAGACTGGCAGTAAAACGTCGGATCTGACAAAACAGTCTGTAACGCGGGGTCTATTTCCCCAATGGTAAGTCGCATGGGGTACGTTGGTATCTGCGATGAAGACGGTGACCCGAGGCCTGTGCCGGAGCCAGCCGGCGTTATAAACTTCGGAGACGGCGGTGGTGAGTGTGGCGCCGAACTCTGTAACATCGTGTTATCAAGAGTCGGGTGAGACCCCCCCGCCCACCCCCGGATCGCGCAACAATATATATAACAGTTAACATATATGTATAGCGCACTGTATATATATATGATATTGTTACGGTTGTGGAAATTCAGCAGAACACGCATTCAGGTTCCGCCGAAGATCAGTTATGTCGATAAGTGTGTGGGTGCGATTAGATTTCCCCACCAATGCCTAAAGGGAATTATTCGTTGTGGCCGGGCTGTGAACCCTTTGAGGTTAGTGTTATTTCTTTTCCTATTTTATTTAAACACATCTCCTGCCCACCTTCGCCACAACCGCGCAACAATCTCCTCACCACCTTCGCCACAACCGCATCTCCTCACTCACCTTTCGCCACGACGAACAACAATCTCCTCACCTGTGCAATCTCCACAGCGGCCCGCCATCTTTTTGCAGGCACGGAATCCCAGACGAACGGGCAATCTTCCGCCGACAAATCGCGAGGACTCCCTCATTGGAGGGCGGAGCCCGGTGGGTGATGCCTACGCACGTCTGGTGTTGCCGGCCAGATCGGATCAAGAATGACAAAAGGGGGCGGAGCACAGCGGGGGTGAAAGGTCGGAGGTTGAAAGACAAAACACCACCCCCCGAACCCGATAAAAGCCGGGCTGAAACGCTGAGAAAACCAGTTGTGAGGTCGGGGTTGTGAGTTGAGGTGTGGTTCGGAGTTGAGTCGGCAGTCTGGAAGTCTGCAGTTTGGAGTTTTGGAGCCTGGAGTCCAGTCAAAGCTGCAGTGCCATGCAGAGTTGTGGGTCGGTGTGAGGTTGGGGGCAGCTCAAGTCGCCAGCCGGAGAGAGGTCGCCAGCCGGAGAGAGGTCGCCAACCGGAGACGGAGTCGCCAGCCAGCGACATAACGGTCCGAAGTGACGGCCCCCCCCCCCCGGGGGGGAAACGGCCGAGCCGAACGCTGAGGAGTGAGCGGCTCTTAAGAGAGCATCAACTCTAAAAGAGCAGGCCCGTTCGCGTCCTCTGAGGCGTCGTCGGGAACGGCCCCGATCGACCAGGCCGCTACGGCTAGGCCTGGACCAACCAAGTCGCCACTACGCCAGCTGGCCGTGTTGACGACGAGACACACCGAAGGGTCGCGCACGCCATGGGGGCCCAGGAGTCACCAACGAGGGTGGCAGGTAACGCTGGCACGGTCTCGGGCGAGCTCTTCGGTCTTCCAGAGCTCGCGAGGGAACTTGAAAAGGCTACGGGCCCCTGTTCTTCTTTTCTTTTCCTGGGGTTTTTGGCATGGAAGTCTGGTGGCGGCCTTGTCCGATAAGTAGAAATTGTTCAGTGTCAATTGTACATAATAAATAGACAACGGCTGTAGGTCTTTTTGCTCGTGTCTTGTCCCTTACCCCCATCTGCTTGGCATATGTGCATTACAAAATAAATGTTCATCAATTGTTTGAATATTCACCTGCTGAGTTTGCGTCCCTTCTCCATTGAACTGGCCATATTACGTTCGGAATAAACAGGCTGGTTATTAATAGTGCCGTAAGATAATCGGGTCAAGGGGCTTTGGCGGTATTACCGCTCGGGCAATTCAGCAGACGGAAAGAGCTGCTTTAAAGGGCGGGCCTCGTTTCCAGGACGCTAGGTCCCGTTGAGGGTAGCAACCTTCGTAGTCTGACCGGCGCGAATTTAATTAGGTAAAATCGACAATTCGGCGATCGACCCTGTCGCGGGCAGAGCATTGACAAGGTTGTGGTGTGGTTTAAAAACACACCGCTAGCTGTTCGCGTTGATCCGAAGCTGCGCTGGATTGCCAAATCGGTCGGTGGCGCGCGCGCAATTAGCTAAAAGGCGGGTCGTCCGCAGCCGGAGTGGGTGAGAATCCACAACAATATACATATATATATATATATATATATATATATATATACACACAGTATATACGAGTGTGTTCAAAAAGTATCCACCTTTAAATTTTTCGTGCGTAAACAATGAAGCTAGGGAAGGCATGGATTGGTGGGGCACGTATGTAGGGCGATCTAATTCGTATACGTGAATATTTTCCGCGCCTGGCAGAAGCTGTCAGTCCGCCGACAGACCGCCGATGAGTGAGGAAGTGTAAGTGAGCGCCGTCGGATTTTCGTTTTGACAAAATGACGGATCACTGTGGTCTCATCGCCAGTGATCACTGTGTTGAAAGAGTTGGGATCGCTGTTCACAGTCTCGCAGGCATGTCTGGTCGATCTCCAAACGGAGTTGCTTCTGCTCGATCCGTAGGCAGCTTTGGCAGACGAACTTCGATGAGATTCTCCTTAAGCCAATCCTCATCACAAGAATGAACGGATTCAATGCTGACGCCCGCCTCGTCTGAAGTTTCTGATCGTGATTCGACGATCCTGGGCATCAGCAGGGTCCTCACTTGGCAATGACGATCTCATTTCGGGATGTTGAGGGCCTACAGAACGTGCTTCACTTTCCACTGATGTGGCGACCCATCTTTGAAGGCGTTGTACACTCTTTTAATTGTGTGGTGCCATTGCTTCGTTTCATGAAGGCCTGGTTGATCCTCGGTTGTTTCCACTTGGGAATCGCCAAGCTTTACACAAATTTGAATGGGGCAGTAGCGTTGTTCAAGTTTTCCGTCATTTTGTCAAAAACGAAATCCGACGGCGCTCACTTACACCTCTCACTCATCGGCGGTCTGTCGGGACTGAACAGCTTCTGGCAGGCGGGAAAATATTCATGCATACGATTATGATCGCTACATACGTGCACAAACCACGCCTCCCTAGTTTCAATTATGTTTACGCAGAAAAATTAAGGTTGGATACTTTTTGAACACATCTCGGGTGTATATATAGTATAATTTTAATATATTTATATAATATATATATATATATATATATTATATTGTTACGGCTGTGGAATTCGCAGAACACCATAAAGGTCCTTAGTTCAGTTAGATCGATAAGTCTGTGTTCAGTTAGATTTCCCCACCGTTGTTTCATTGGGATTATTCGTGGTCCACAGGGCTGTGAATCTTTGAAGATAGCGGGCAGTTTTTCTTTACTATCGTTATTTGGACACCACCAACATACATCTCATCAATCCCGCTTCAGCACAACCATCCAACCCACAACCCACGCACCACCACCAACATCGCTCTCAAACAACGCTTCGACCCACCGTCTCCCACACCACACCACCGCACCTCTCACACAAACCACGCCATCCTCATACTACCGTCAATCACAACGCCAACCACAATTACGCCAATCACTACACTTCCCCGCTACGGCCAACTACCGATCACCTTCCCATAACCACACTACAGACCCACCTCGCGCTTGTTAAACCGTCTCTACAGGAAAGAACAAGGGATTCAAGTAACGCCATGAAAAAGAAGACAGGTTTCAGTCGACGAGCGCACCTGATTTTCCGGCGCTGTTTTTCCGCCGCGCCCCAAGGGGGAGACGATCGTTCGTCGCATTGTCAGCGTTATATGGGCGAGGCGTTGGAAATGGGTAACGCCTCCTTTCTGAAGCTTTCCCGCGGCAGCTGGAAGTGAGGGCTAGATGCGAATAAACAGGGAGGAGCGAGGCGTTGGAAGCTGCGGTAGACCCCCTTTCTGAGAAGACTCCCGCTAGGACAGCTAGAAGGAAGGGCGGGGGATAAGGCGAGGCAGGAATAAAAGGCGCGCCGGAGCTGCGCGGCGAGGGAGAGAGTCGGCGGTCATGTGTTTCTGGTAGGTTTCTTCTGTCTTGGTCTGGTCTTGGAGGAGAAGACAGCGGTTCCGTGGAGCGACCCGGTTGTTGGAGCTTGTTCAGTCGGTGAAGAGTCCGGGCGTCGCGGAGGGGACGCGGACTGGAGGTGATCCTGCTCTGCCAGCTGTGTCGCGCAAACCTGCGCGTTGTGTAAGGAGAGCCGGGAGAGTCGCCGGTGCCAACGCCGGCAAAAAGGCCCGAGCTCAGCGCGGACACTGCTGCCGTGGGGACAGACGTCGAGGCTCACACCACAAGGCGCCACGAGGGTGCAGGTAAATGCAACGGTTCGTGGACTCGTTCGGTCTGCCAAGTCCCACACCATAAAGGTGTACGGGCCGCAGTCTGACTCCCCTGTCTGTGGGGGTGGTCTTTTCCTTGGGGTTTTTGCTTTGAATGCATGTGTGGCGCCTGTCTTGTAAGTAAAAACTGTATAAGTGGCTGTACATAATTGCTTATTAGACGGTCGTAGCAGCCCTTTGCTTTCGCTTATTCGTTCCATACTGCAATGGCTGTCTACGTGTGGAAAACAATAAAGTGCTTGTGTGAATGTTAACCCGTTCGTCATGTTCTTTTCCCCATTGGAAGCCATATTGCATCTCGGAATAATAGTTGGTTTTAATAACGATAAATAGAATCGGGGTCGGCGAGGTCTGGCGATATACCGCTCGGTTAATCCCAGAACGGAACGGGACCGCTTTAAGGCGGTTCGTGTCAAGCGGCCTTCGCGAGGTACGGTCCTCGGTAGGTTACCCGGCGCGGGTGGTTGGTATATCGATATTTGCGATTGACCTATTCGCGGGGTAGATACGGACTGGGCCGTGGTGGGATTAAAACCCACCCGTGACTGGTTTCTGGCGTTGTTCCAGAAAAGTCACGACTGAATTGTCCGTCCGGTGGCTCGCGGCTACTCTATGAAAGGCGGTCGTTCGCACGCCGGGGGGTGGAGATTCGTAACACTCTGTGTCGAGGAGCGGGAAACAAACTTCCTCCCCCGTCCAACTAAATTAACGGGAATGGACCAAGGTGTGTGGAGCGACCCTCGGTTCCCATCAATTTGCGAGTGGTAAAAATTATTCCGAGAAGCAATATGGCGGTTCAAGGCGAACGGGAGCAGGGGGTTTTAGAATGATGTAGAGATGTTAGAAACCCATGGACGCAGGGCGAAATCCGAGCAGGACATTACCGGTGCAGGAGCAATTCCCACAAACGACCAGAGAGCTCCGAAATGGGGCGCAGGGTCGGCAGGGGCCACGGTGGAATGACACCCCCCCCACCCCTCCTCCGTCAAAATCCTTCCCCGGCCCCAGCGAAACCGCGACGATAATGGCGGATCGGTGCCTGTTGAGCCATCGGTCATCGCACAGCTGATGCGGATGATGCAAGCGATGAATGCGATATGCAACAAGCATTGAAAATAAAATGGATACGAATGCGCAACAGAGGAAAACAAAATGGTGGAAACAGAAACGAAATGAAAATGCGGTGAGATGCAGCGCGCGTGGGGGGATGCTGCAGGCGGGCATAATGGCGGCGCCACGTGCTGGAGCGAGCGAGCAGAGGGGGAGTGTGGACTGGTTCGGCCCGCGGGTGAGGACAAATTAATTGTGAGACGTGTAGGCGAGACACGTGGAGGTGACTACGACGGAAAAATTAATGGTGAAGAGACACGGATACAAGGAAAGAGACGGAGGTAACGGAGTTGCAGAGACACGAAGGGAGACGCAGGAAGGTTAATGGAATTAACAGAGACGGGCGGGAGATAGAAAAGTAGAGGAGAGGCTACAGCGATAAAGACGGGTGAAACGAGCACACACCATGGAGTTAGTGGAGGACGATGATGGGGAGCTGGGGAATGTGTCGTGACCCGGTGCAAGCAGCCGATAGCCTCCTTCAGGAATGGAGGGAGACTCATGCTCCTGTGAAGGCGGATCTCGACCAGGTGGGTCGGTCGAGCTTTGGCGAGGTAGAGGGGGCGAGTGCTGTTGAGGGTGCACCGGAGCTTGGGGGGTGTGAAGGCCCCGGAACCCTTGTGTGGCACAATCCCCATTGGCGAATGTTCCCGATGTGTGTGTTCACGAGTGTGGTGAAATGTGTGCTGAAAACGTCGCGCATAGCATGGGTGAAAGGGCGTGTGTGAAAGGGACCCGTGTGTGAGTAAAATGGTGTGCGAGGTTGCGAGTGAGCCGAAGCTCGTGCTTCCCGCACACCGTGTGTGGATGAAGCACTGTGTGGAAGAGACAGCGTGTGCGAGTGAAAGGGTGTGTGAGTGGAAACCCCTGTGCAAGTGAAAGGCCGTGTGTGAGTGGAACCACGTGTGCGAGTGAATGGCACGCGTGAGTGAACGGCCGTGTGTGAAGAGAGACGTGTGTGTGGGTCGCTTATGTGAGGGAGACTGGCGGTTGGGCATGCGGGAACATGCAACCGATGTCTCGGTGTGAATGTCATGGTGAGGTGTGTGAGCGTCATGGCACGTGGAAGTTTGTGCGCGAGAGTGCGACGACGACGACGGTGCTGACGTGGACAAAGGCCGAGTAGCGCCGTAGCTGTTTCGGGACCGTGCTGGTTTTGCCACGGCAGCGCGCGGAGGTCGTGCTGGTGCGACGCACGAGGCCGCCACGTGCGCACTGCGGGAGAGAAGCCCGGTCCGTAAACGCAGGTGTGGATTAGCCATCCACGGACGGACAGAAAGTAGGCTGGATGTGAATTTGGACCGGATGGGTTCTCCACGCGAGCGTATTTGTGAAGCTCCGATGAGTAGAGCACTGTGTTCGCGTGGGGAACCCCTCGAAACGCGAGTTTGCTTTTGATGGCGCAGGTGACGTCATGGCGCACGCATGGTTGGATCCGGCAAAGGAAAATCCTGCCGGATGGTACCGTCGCGAGGGGGACGAGGTGCGCAAAGCGCGAGCAGTGCCATGACGTCACGGGGAGGAGCGCAGGTTGGAGTTGCCACGCTGGTGTGTGGCAGAGAAAAAAAAAAGCAAGCCTCCGCTTCGGGTGAAAGGATCCCTGGGCAAGGGTGGAAGACCCCCCTGTCCAGGGCACGGATGGAACTAGTTGGGGATGGGTTAGTGTTAGTTAGACCGGCTTCCATGGGGCAGGGATAAGTCCTCATGGGGCCCGTGGATGGATTAGTTACAGGGATTCTAGGTCAGATTTAGGATGAGAATGGGAAATAATATTTGGGGGACATGGAAGACTTTGAGTGTGTAGTGGGGACGTAGCTTAGCTATGTGTTGTTAAAAGGAACGTGCATGAGTTTAAGGGACGACGAGGGAGCACGAGTTAGTTGAGGGATTAGCAAGCGAATGGAGTGATCAGCGATGGTGTGAAATGGAAAATGTACTTGATGAGTGAGTGAGGCCAGCGGGGCTGTGTGTATGGAGTGAATGTGGAATGCATGGGCTGAGTGATTGAGGGGGAGGGTGATTCCCACCAAGGGACCCAGGGTCAGTATAATGTGAGTTAGTGGGTTAGTTAAATTGACAAAATGGAGGTCGTTTTGTTGTTGGTGGGAAGCGTAGGCTCGAAACCCGTTTGGAGGGGTGCAGGAGCCTGTTGACGGGCTGGAGCGTGGCTGCGAACGGTGAGTATCGCTGAGTGGGTACCCGGGCACCGGGCTAGTCGTCCCGGTAGGCCAAGGGCCCATGGGGGCCGGGATAGCGTAGTGGCACGGGTGGCCCGCATGATGCGGGCCGTGGCGCAAATGCACGGGGGCAGTGTACTGGGCACGGGCGACCCTCGGAAGGGACGCCGGGGCGCAACACGCACGTGGGCATCGGGGGGAGTAGCCGAGGAGGGCACTCCCCAGTTTTTAGGGAGCTGGTGGGCTCGAAGGGCAGTTGCAGGGCCCGGGGGTGCCATGGTTGGGAGAATTCGGCAGAGGGTAAGTTCCTGCCAAGGGAGCCGCGTCCACAGCATGAGCGTGTGAGGGCACGGACAGGAATTGGGGCATGGCCGAAATTTGAGAGGCACACACACGCGACGGGAATCTTGGTTGTTAGACCCGATAGTTTAGCAAGAGGCGCTTGTTGAAACCCCGGGGTAGTCTAGGAATAATGTTAGGGTAGATTAGGAGTGTACCCCTCGCACATCCATCCCTTCGCTCTCGTTGTGGGCCGCTGGACCCATCTTTGGGTTGAGATCGCTGAAGCTGAGGAGGCCATTTGAGGCTTAATTGGGCCTCGACACAGGACCTAGCTCTCCCTTATTCCCCTCCAGGAAGGAACGTAGGGTTGGGAGTAGGCTAGGACAGGATAGGTTACCGAACTGAGACTGTAAAGGGGGTTAGGAGACGAATTATAGAGGGAAGTAAAATAAAAATAAAACAAAAAATATGTTGGGGCTAAAATTGGATTTTGACAAATTAAGGGAGTGGGTATGGACAGAGACAGGCAAGGGCGATAGGTTGGGAGGGAGACAGTAGGGTAGTCCGAGCCGGCTTTCCGAGTGCCAGCACCACCGCACTCCCTCCACGAACCTCATTACTGCAAGGCCTGTGCCGGTCATTCATCTGCCGGCTGTTTTACTGCAAGGCCTGTGGCCGGTCGGATCATCTGCGCGCAGTTTTACTACAAGGCCTGTGCCGGTCAGCTTCACCACCGGCCCGTTTTGCTACAACGGCCCTTGTCTTGGCCTTGCCATGCCTTGTCTGCCTGCCTTTGCCATGACCCCATGCTGTAGCCTTTGGTTATTTGCGCCATTCCTGTTCATTGCCATGTGCGCCAGGATCATCGCGCGTGCTGCAGGGACTGCCCTGTAGGAGCCGCAATCACGGGACTGCACTGGCAGCCCGTCCCCGTTTTGTTTGCTGCGTCGATCGTCGCGCGTGCTGCAGGGACTGCCCTGTAGGCGCCGCATCACGGGAACTGCACTGGCAGCCCGTGCACGTTTGTTTGCTGCGTCAGATCGTCGCGCGTGCTGCAGGAAACTGCCCTGAAGGCAGCCGCATCACGGGACTGCATTGGCGGCCCGTGCACGCGCTTGTGTTCACTGCGCTCATTTCAAGGGGGAGGCCTAGGACTGTGTGTGAGCAGCCGGCCACATTCCTGACACCTGCATTATCCCACAACCAGGATGCGTGTGAGCAGCTGGCTCCCTGTGTTTCTTCTTTCCTTTTCACAGAGAGTTCATCGATCTGGGCCATGGTGTAGTGTATAATTTATAAGTAAGGATAAGTTGTAATTGTAAATGAGTTGCGCCCCCTGCATGTGTGTCTTAGCGCCGGCATTATTTAAGTCGTCTGCATGAGTGGGTTTGTTTAGTTAGTTACTCAGCCGTAGGTTATTACTTTTGGGACACAAATACACTAAATGTCGCACTCAGGGATTCCGAAGGTAAATCGTACGTAGGGAGAATTTACACATGATGGCACACGAAAATTCGACGACTCGGGACGAGTTCTGTAAAAAGGGGAGGGGGGTAGTGTTACGGCTGTGGAAATTCGCAGAACACCATCAGGTCCTTAGTTCAGTTAGATCGATAAGTCTGTGTTCAGTTAGATTTCCCCACCGTTGTTTAATGGGAATTATTCGTGTAACAGGGCTGTGATCCTTTGAGATAGTGTTTTTCTTTTCCTATCGTTATTTTGGACCAACCACATCTCAACCACATTACAACACACATCGCTCCCAAATAACCACAACTATGATGCTTCCACCACCAAATCACAACCAAATCTCACCACCAACGTCGCTCTCGACCACGCCTCGCGGCGGCTCCACCGCCACCAACCAACATCGCTCCACACAACACAATTACGCCAACCACCTAACCACCTTCCCGCTATGCCAACTGTCGATCCCCTTCTCCCACACAATCACAACCCTCTTCGCTCATGTAAACCGTCTCTACGAAGCGAAAGAAACAGAGGAGTTCCGATGGTGCGCGGATTTTCCCGCCTGATTCTCCCGCTTGTTTATTCCCGCCTGTTTTCCCCCGCGCGTTGGAGTGGGGGAAAGGCGATGCGGGTCAAGGTCAAAGGTCATGTGAAGGAGGGTCCTCATTTTGGGGGGAATGAATCTCCCTGGACTGTGCCAAGAATGATTCTCTCGGCCCCGCGAGGGAGGGGGCGAGAGGGCACGCCCCTTTTCTGGAAGCTCCGCAGAGCTGGAAGGAGGGGCGGAGCAAAAACAGGAGGAGCGAGGCGTTGGAAGCGGGGGGGATATAAGGCGGCGCAGGAACTAGTTGGGGCTTTTTGTCGTCTTCGGGTTGGTGGTCGTCTTCGTGGTGGTTCACTGGTGGCTTCTTCGTGTGCATTGGTGGTTTGTCGTCGTCGAGGTGTGCTTCTCCTTGGGCGCGCCAAGTCGTGTGTGTTGTGCGCGGTGTCGGGTCGAGGCGGAAGGACGGACGGGGAGGCGCGCTTGCAGCTCTGCCGCGCAGCCTGCGCACCCGGGAGGAGAGCGCCGAGAGAGCTCGCCCACCATCGCAACGAGGGTGCAGGTACTGCAACGTCTGTGGGTCGTTCGTCAACCAGGCTCCACGCCATAAAGGTCTACGGACCCTGTCTGGCGCCCTCGTTTTGAGGTCGGCCTTTTCCTTTCTTTTGCAATGAATGTTGGGCGCCGTGTCCCTGTAAGTAAAAACTGTTAAGTGACTAGATAATTGCTGATAGACGGTCGTAGTGCTTTCACCTTGCTCGTGTTTTGTCCCCGTCCCAGTGCATGATTGTTTGCCTATGTATACGTGTTCTTGAATACCTGCATTGATTGCATGGCTGTATAATGTGCATGTGTGAAAATAATAAATGTGCTTGTGTGAATGTTACCGTTCGTCTTGTCTTTTTTCCCCCATTGGAACGCCAATATTGCATCTCGGAATATTAGTTGGGGTTTAAATACTGTTATAGAATCGGATCGGCGGTCGGGCGATAATACCCGCTCGGTTATCACTGCAGAACGGAACGGACCGCTGAGCGGTTCGTGTCCAAGCGACCTGCGCCGAGGTACGGTCTCCCGGTAGCTACCCGCGCAGGTACTTAGGTATATCGATATTCGGCGATTGATCCTATTTTGCGCGGGTAGAAAATTGGCTAGGCCGTGGTGGGGTTGAAGACCCACCCGTGACAGGGTTCGGCGTTGTTCCGGAAGGTCACGACTGAATTGTCGTCCGGTGGGCGAGCGGCTACTATTTGTGAAAAGGGTCGTTCGCACGCCGGTGGGCGCGAATTCGTAACAATATTAGTTATAATAGCATATATATATATATATATATGCTGTATGTATACGTTTTTGATCAACCTTTCAGGGATACCTATTTTATATGTTTTTTCATGAACACTCTGAAAACTAGGAGTAATAATGTGTCATATTTAGGTATTTAAAAAAAAAAAATTGCAATAATTATTAAAAATTGCATTTTAATAAGTGCATCAGGGTATGTTAGGCATCCAAATAGAATTTAATTATGATGCCATATATGTGTGTTTATGTTGACACAAACATGAATAATGTTTGGTATAGACCTAAATTTTGGCAAACATTTTTATGATGGGGAATTTATGTGAAACCCATGAGTATGCACTCTTTTCTGTGCACTAATCTCATAGAATATACCTATAAAACAGTTCTATCACAGTAAACTTTGCAAAATAGTTAAGGCAATTGGCATAAACCATGTTTTGATAGAAATACTTATAACAAAATAAATTGTGAGATAAACCTGATTTGGGGCAGTTTCTACTGAAGTCATGAGTATGCCTTTTGATTATTCACTGTGTCCAGGGATTAAAACATTAGTAAGAGATATTAAGTTACCATAAGGGTAATACATCACCCTTAATATATGCTTAATTCCAAATCTGTGGATGCATACCCTTCCATTTATCGCAATTTCTGCCTAACCTGAAACCATGCATATGCACGAAACCATGAGTATGCATCATTTCTTCAGAGCATATGTTCATTATTTCAAGATACTAAGGCCTTCCACACCAGATGTGGTACTTGTGGCTTGTATTTCATGATTTTTACATGTCCTCAAATTAAATGTTTTGTTTATTTCAGGAACATTTGTGTCAATCATTTATCATTAAATTTGAAACCATGAGTATGCCTTAATGTATAAATGAAAAAAAAATTGTTTGCTCATTTGCCACATACCCTTCTTAGTAGAGAGGATAGTGTTGGATAAGCATATAATACCTTGTAATATGTTATGGTGGATCAGTATTCTCAATTCTAGTTACTCTATTTTACAGAGAAAATAACCGATATAAATCTAAATGAAACCATGAATATGCATTATATATCTACTCAACTTTAAATATTGATGTCCTGTGTGCACAAGTCATACCTTACTTGACCACCCAGACTCTTCTAGATAGCCTAAGATGTATTTATTTATGAACACTGAACTGCCCGCGTAATGGTGAGAACTGATATTAAGGTCATGTTTATAAAAACAAATTGATTTTTAATAACACAAAATGCAATTATGTTCTACTTTTAAACAAAACCGTTTCTCAGTCACATTTATTACTGAATCGCAAGTACATACTTATTGTATATAGATAAAAACTGATATATAAATAGGTCAGTTATATTACACACAGAAGTAACTGCTTCTTAGTGTGATTAATTAGATGCATACTCATGGTTTCAAGCAGTCACCACACATAATTTAAATGCGTTGTGAAAATTTCAATTTTCGGAGTTAAGGTGCCCAAATTCTCCCATGGATCCCTCAACATGTTTTTCTCTGTAAGACCACAGAAACTTATAATTATAGCCTTAATTTGGTGCAGATGTCCTCCGACCCTAAAAGGCCAGTTTTCGTGACAATCGACCACCTTTACATATATATAATATATATACATATCGTATACATATCGTATATATACATATACACATATCGTATATATACACATCATATACACATATCGTATATAATATACATATATATACAGTATATAATATATCAGTATATATATATATATATATATACATACATATTGTGTGTGTGTGTGTGTGCGTGCGCGTGTTGTTAAAGGTGAGGTGAAAATATTTGGCCTTCACTTCGGATTGATGAAACCAGAACAATCATTCAGCAGAGGGCGCCCCCAACACGCTGTGAGCAAAATGTTCGTGATCAATCGGAGAGGGAGAGAGAGAGGAGTCTCCGGAGTGAACCGAGACATCACTGAGTTATG
The DNA here is from genome assembly GCA_035128595.1 of Eptatretus atami. Lineage (NCBI taxonomy): Eukaryota > Metazoa > Chordata > Myxini > Myxiniformes > Myxinidae > Eptatretus > Eptatretus atami. The sequence continues at coordinate 48,858,524 of CM068963.1, forward strand.
CAAGAAAAATAAATAATGCATTTTAAATGAATAACACCCGACCATCTTCTCTTTCCAGAGCATCGGTGCTGCCAAAGAGGTTTCTTGGCAATGGTTGTACTGGCCACTAGGTGGTTTGCCATTGCCTTCCAAACATTGTTTGTCCGTGATCTATCCTTTTAAATGCTGACCGTCAGGGTTTAAACTACCGACCTCCCAGACTCAGAGGGGACGCTCTAACCGTTACAAACACCGAGTCTGGTTGTCTACAACCAATGAATACCAAGTCTAGAATTTAAATAATTGGTGCACCAACCTTTGTTCAACATTATTATTAATTCATTTAAATTGTTAAAAAACATCAAACCAATTGACAAGATGTAGTGATAAATCGTGTATCATTTTATGAACTAGTTAATACCCGCACCCTCCGAGAGTGAAATTTGATGTCGATACCCCTCTCCCTCAGGCAGAGATCAATGGCTGAAGCACTTGCACAATTCCATATGTGCAGGAGAAAATCACAAGTGGTCTCTCCATACCTCCGGGTGGGGGAGTGGGGTTGACATTTAATGACCATGACCTGATCCGGAGTACCCTGAGCTCGTCTGCAAAATTTGGTGCAGATTGACCAAGTCATTTTCAATTCTATAATTAATTATCAGACATATAGAAAATTGCCTTATTTTTTAAAAGTAGTAAAGGATGTTAAAGTGTTGAAAGGGTGTGGCCATATAGCACATGAGGGTAAAGAAAAAGAGTGGAGATAGGAAAAGGATTTTCACTGGGAATGCTCTGTTTCAAGGAGCCCAGGGGCTTTCCACATCTCCGGCAAGTTCCAATGTCACAAGGACTGCCGAGCAGTTATGCCTCCTCAATAACTTTGATCGCCAGAATAAGCTGACAATGCTTTCACATGGCTCCGGTGATGGGTCTTTACATGTGGGGTGCACATGAGTTAAAAGAACAAGACTGATTAAGTGAATTTAGCATATTTATATGTACGTTGACATATACATATTACCGTGTCAGACAGGGTCCGTGAACACGGACTGCTCTAAGTGGGAGGTACTATAAAACCTCCATGGATAAGACCTCCAAAAATTATTTGAAATTAATTCGTTCTTACTGTTTTTAAATGGAGTTTTTAATAATAACATTCCCCAAGATCGCCCAAATGAAGCCCAAACTGACGTGCAAGAGACAAAAGGTGGGAAAATGCTTCTTATGATTAAAATTTACAAATGATTTCAACATGGGGAGGACAAGACAACAGTACTCAGACATATCTGGCACATGAGGACAGACAAATATGGGAGGGAGAACACAAAAAACCGAACTTGTGTACAATAACAAATAAATAACCCGCTAATGGTGGCAAAATACCGGACTCATACAAGGAACAAATGGATAGGCGAGGGCTTGTGACAGGCATGAGCTGAATGTGGCATGCAGCTCTCCACAGTACAGAGTGAAGTATGGCTCAGGTCGGGCAGAATGGTAGGAGCGATGGTTACTGCCTGGAAGCGAGGAATTGTGGTGTCCACGCCTCTCCACAACAGTCCTTCTTCCTCAGATTATGAAGCAGAGAGAGAGAGCATATGTGTGTCACGGTCTGCCGTGGTCTTTCCTTGGAGAGCCGCGTTTCCGGCCTGACCTCCGGAGCCAGTTGCCGACTGGGAGTTCTCCATCGTGTGGGGTCCTTTCTCGGCCCACCAGGGCTCCTGACCATGTGCGGGGCTTTCGTCCGCATCCTGATGGAGTGCTGCTCTCCCCCCTGGGGAGAGCTCCTGCTTTCTCGGCTTCACGCTGTGAAGGCCGATGAGTTTAGGATCATTGATGTCTCCCGTGGTGGGGCTGACTTTTTGGGCCTCTCGCTCTCTCGCCGTGGGCAGGTCAGTGGTCTTTTTGTCTTCTACAGTATCCTCACCGGTCTCGCCCCCCCCTGCTCTGTCTGCGTTGTGTCCCCCCCATATTTCCATAGGGTGCTCGGGGTCCGCCGGCAGCTCCCTTCTGGTGGGACTACCAATGTTGCGAATCGCTGCTCACCTTCACCCTTTCGTTCCTCTTTTTCCCCCACCTTTGGAATAGACTCCCACACTCTCTTCAGTCCCATCCTTCCCTCCAGGCCTTCGGGGCGCCTGTTCGCCACCACCTCTAATCTTCCCACATCTGGGACCATGGTCTTTTCTACCCCCGTTAATCCACCCCAAACCCACCTCCTTC
>CM068963.1:48884311-48895166 GCA_035128595.1 Eptatretus atami
ATCGACTGACTGTGTTGGGCCTGTGGTGGTGTGCGGTCCCGCAGGTGGTGCCTCGCCGGCTGAAAATGTCGTGCAATTTCATTTTTAGACGACATCGCTTTGTTTGCCTTTTTTGTGTGATGTGCTTTCATTATCTACCCATCACTTTGACATCAATACATATAGATTTTAAAAAACAACAAAAAAAACCTCCATCCACCTCGTGTTCGGAGTTCCTCCATGTTGGTTTGACCTGTGAAAAGCATAGACCGACATTTTCTGTTCTCTCTGGATTGATATATTTTTGAATTGAATTTTGTTAATTTTTCACTTGAATTCCATATTTAAAGAACGATATTTAAAGGTAAGCTTTTGTGCTTCTCCTTTTCGTGTGCTTTATCCGTGCAGAACTTTGTATGGAACTTGGAACAAGCCGCGTTTGCCATGTAGGAGTGGAGGTGCCTCACCCGGTGATTTAACAAGATTAGCGGGAAACCAACCATTACCTTTAAATGTGAAAAAAAACAAATTTAACTGACACTTTAATGGAGTTTGGTATGCCTGGAACGTATGACATCAATAATTAATGCTTGGGGAACACATTACCTTGGTACGGCGTGGATGGAGGTACAGACATACAGGTACAGTAGGTTTTAATTTTTAACCTCAGCAGCGTACGAGTGATTGAGTTTTCCTTTGTCCTTGCAGCTGTTTCTAAAACAGTTGGTTATATATATGAATGGGGTTTGCTTTAGAAACGTTATGTGGTTTCTCTTTGTGAGTTTCAAAACTGATAACACCCGATGTCTGAGCCGTTTGCCATATTAACGTGTTTTCAACATTACAGAGCCAAATTTGTTCCACCCGCCACACCCAGCTATTTATAAACATTAATGTTTATTCACATCTCCCTGAAACGACGATAATGCAAAGATGTTTTAAAAAATTTGGTCATTGAAATTCCCCCAAACAAAGGTGAAAGCTACTCAAGGTTCTTGAGTTGTATACATGCAGTATGTACTGTAGTCGATAATCACACTGACTCCAATCTGCCAATATCTGAAAAATTGCCGATATCAACCAAGCACTAAAATATATATATATATATATATATATATATATATATATATATATATGATGTGTGTGTGTGTGTGTGCGTGTGTTTTATTTATAAACTAAATTTTCTGCCAACTCTCCCGCATCTTCTGTCTCTCTCTCTCTTCTTCTCTCTCTTCTCCTTTCTCTCTCTCTATCTGCCTTCTCTGCAGTGCAGATCTCCCACACATCTCTCTCTCTCTGGAGTGTCGGCGCGGTTTAATCTCCAGTCGTGTTTATTCCAGACGTGTAGGCAGTATTTATGTCCAGGCAGTGTTTATGTCAGGCGAATGTTTGTGTCTTGGACGTGTCCTGGTGGTATTTGTTGCTCGGTGTCCGGGCGTGTTTGTTTGTGTACGGACCTGTCGATGGTGCTTTGTTATCTTCCGGATTGGTCTTGTGTGTTTGGTTCGACATGTCCTTGGGCGTTCAGACTCGTGTTTATCTCCGGACATGTTCAGGATTTGTCTCATGGGCGGTATTTAAAGTATGCCGGTGCAAATGGATTTCAGACATTATGTTGTTTCCATCTTCACTGTTTAATGTCATCAGATTATTTTTGATGAGAAGTATGACTATAATTACGCTCACCGACGTCTGCCTTCCCTTCCCACATTCTCACTCCTTCTTCGAACCCACTTCTCCCTATCCTTACTTCTCTTCAGCCTTCTTTTATCCCCTACCATCTTAGTCATTCCGTCAGCGAAGCAAGGGTGCGTATTTGCTAGTGAAGAAAGAGATAATCTTGAATTTCGTGTCAGCATGATACAAGTGAAGCGTGCATGCGCAGAGCGTAGCAGAATGAGCTCAGGTTCGAGGGTGTAATGGAAAGAATGTTACTGAACTCATGTGTGTGTGTGTGTGTTGTTTTGTTGTGTGTGTGTGTGTGTGTGTGTGTGTGTGTGTGTGTGTGTCCTTAGTTTCAAATGAGCAAAATGTGATTAAAAAATATATATATGGAAGAAGCTAATGGGTGACTGAGCAGCAAGAACATTCACAAAGTAGCAGTACGGCATACATGCTCTTGAATTCAAGGACTAGATCCCATGCAATGAAAGATGCTTTAGGTTCTACTTGCTTTTCTCGTAATTTGCCTTCTTTACTCACTAGATACATGTATTTGCGATCGGAGCTCGGAACTCAGTGGCGCTTATTTGGAGGTGGTATAACGAATAACTTTCTAAAGTCGGCAATCTACTTACCAAGTTCGTGCTCCCTTGCACGTGACTGGCGGTACTTTGTTTAATTAAATATAAATGATGAAATTAATGAGGAGAATAAGCGTTGGTTGAGGGATGTCACTGTGGAAAGGTGATCGAAATGAGGAGGCGTGAGGTGTGAGGTGTGAGAGAAAGCGAAGTGAGAAGTGCGAAACTCCGTTTCTACGGATTAAACCGGCGGTGAAATGTTGGGAACAGGTTCTCTTGATTTGTTCTGATGTGGCTGTGGGGGAGGGAATTGAAAAAAATATATAATTAGTAATTAAAAAAATGAAAAATCAAAAAATAAAACATGATAAAGAAAATAACGTATGCAAAAAACACACAAAAACAATCTGAAAGTCTGTAAATTTAATATGTTGCGATATAACGATAGGTAAAAATTTCTTTATGTAAAGGCGAAGAAAAAAAATTCTTTTTCTTCTTCCTCTCGTATCTCCTAATATCTCTATATTTCAATTCTCAATCATCTCTCACATATTCTCCAATAAATCTCTTCTCTACTCTTTTTATTCTTCTCTCTCTTTTTCTTCTTATTTCTCCTCCCACCTCCTCTCCCCCCCCATTTTTACTTGTCTTCGTCTCCTCTTCTCTCGTCTCTCTCTTCTCCTTCTCTCTCCTCTTCTCTTCTCTTCTATTTTTCGTTTTTTTTTTTCTTTTCCCTTTCTTTCTCTGTTTTTTTTTTTTCCTCCCCAACGCATCAGAAGAAGAATAGAGGAACCTGTTTCCACAACATTTCAGCTCACGGTTTAGTGTAGAAGGAGTTCGCATCTTCTCATTTCGCTTCTCTCACACTACACCTAGCCTTCTCATTTTCGATACACCTTCCAAGTACATTCTCAAACGAACGCTTATTCTTCTCATAATTTTATGAGTTATATTTACTAACAAAGACGCAGTTCACGTGCCAAAGGGAGCACGAACTTGGTAAGTAGATTGCGCGAGCTTAGAAAGGTATTCGTTATACACGCCGAAAGCGCACTGAGTTTCGAGGCTCGATCGCAAATACATGTATCTAGTGGAGTAAAGAAGGCAAATTACGGAGAAAGCAGTAGACCTAAAGCATCTTTCATTGCATGGATTCTACCGTCTTGATTCAAGAGGCATGTATGCCGTACGGCTACTTGTGGAATTGGTTGTCTGCTCAGTTTGTACCCATTTAGCTTCTTCCATATATATATTTTTTTTAAGTCTACAGTTTTTGCTCATTATGGAACTAAGACACACACACACACAACACACACACACACACACACACACACACACACACACACACACACACATTGAGCTTCGAGTAGACATTCTTTCCTTACCCTCGAGACTGAGCGTCATTGCTGCTAGCTCTGCGCATGCACGCTTCACTTTGTTAAGTAGCGTGGCGAAGATTCAGAGGATTATCTTACTTCTCACTAGCAAATACCACCCGTTGTTCGCTGACGGAATATAAGATGGGGTGAGGGGGATAAAGAAGGCGAGAGAGAGTGAGAGGAGTGAGGAGAAGTGGGGTTGCGGAGAGAGGGAGAGTGAGATTGTGGGGAAGGAAGGCAGACGTGCGGTGGAGCGTTAATTATGATTCTCTTCTCATCAAATATTCTGCATACATTAAAGATGAAGATGGAACAACATAATGTTGAAATCATTTGCTACCGGTCATATTTAAATACGCCCAGAGACGAACATGCCTGAATGTCCGGAGATAAACACAGTGTGGAGACGCCAGACATGTCCGGACACACCACAAGACCATCGGAGAAACAAGAACACTCGGACAGGTCCGACACAACAAACCACGCGGACAGGTCCGAGGCAACAATACGGAGTCAGACACAAACATGCCTGGACATAAACACTGCCTGGACATAATACTGCCTGGACACGTCTGGGATAAGACTGGGAATAAACACGCCCGACACGTCCAGAGGCAGAGAAGATGTGTGGGAGTGCTGCACTGCATGAGGGAGGGCAGAGAGAGAGAGAGAGAGAGAAGAGAGAGAGGAGAGAGGAGAGAGAGATGAGGAGAGCGAGAGATGCGGGGGAGTTGGCAAGAGAAATGTTATGTTTTATAATAAAACACACGCACACACACACACACACACATATATATATATATTATATATATATATATATATATTATATATATTTATTTTAGTGCTTGGTTGATATCGGCAATTTTTCAGATATTGGCGATTGGAGTCAGTGTGATTATCGACTACAGTACATACTGCATGTATACAACTCAAGAACTTGAGTAGCTTTCACCTTTGTTTGGGGAATTTCAATGACAAATTTTTTAAACATCTTTGCATTATCGTCGTTTCAGGGAGATGTGAATAAACATTAATGTTTATAAATAGCTGGTGTGGCGGGTGGAACAAATTGGCTCTGTAATGTGAAAACACGTTAATATGCAACGGTCAGACATCGGTGTTATCAGTTTTGAAACTCACAAAGAGAAAACATAACGTTTCTAAAGCAAACCATTCATATATATAACAACTGTTTTAGAACAGCTGCAAGGACAGGAAAAACTCAATCACTCGTACGCTGCTGAGTTAAAATTAAAACCTACTGTACTGTATGTCTGTACCTCCTCCACGCCGTACCAGGTATTGTGTTCCCCAAGCATTAATTATTGATGTATACGTCCCAGCATACCAAACTCCATTAAAGTGTCAGTTAAATTTGTTTTTTTCATTTAAAGGTAATGGTTGGTTTCCGCTAATCTTGTTAAATCAGGGTGAGGCACCTCCATCCTACATGGCAAACGGCGGCTTTTCAAGTTCCATACAAAGTTCGCACGGATAAAGCACCGAAAGGGAGAGCACAAAGCTTACCTTTAATATCGTTCTTAATATGGAATTCAAGTGAAAATTAACAAATTCAATTCAAAATATATCATCAGAGAGACAGAAAATGTCGGTCTATGCTTTTCACAGGTCAAACCAACAATGGAGGAACTCGAACACGAGGTGGATGGAGGTTTTTTTTGTTGTTTTTTAAAATCTATATGTATTGATGTCAAAGTGATGGGTAGATAATGAAAGCACATCACACAAAAAGCAAACAAAGCGATGTCGTCTAAAAATGAAATTGCACGACATTTCAGCGGCGAGGCACCACTGCGGGGACACCACCACAGCCCAAACAGTCAGTCGATGTGAAATGTGTAGGTTATTATGGTTATATATAATTATATCATATACATATATATATATGCATCTATGTAAAAGGATGAGTAGATAATGAAGCAGATCACACAAAAAGTTAAACAAAGCAATGTCATGTAAAATGAAATTGCACAAATTTTCAGCTGGCGAGGCCACTCGAGGGTGGGACCAACAGACATTGGCGTCTCTGGCATTTGTAAGCATTGCAATGTATCCAGCATTCAAGATACTGTATGATGATCAGACATTTGATATATGAGTGAGAAAGTGAGAGAAAAAAAGCTTTATGTTGAGAAATCGTTGCCGCTGTTCCAAGTCAAGGCATGGTTGAGCAGGCCAAAAAATGGGGGCTTCAGACCTCACGAGGTAACCAAGATGCTCCTTAAGACCCATGGAGAGCGAGGTGGCAAGATGCCTGATAAAGGATATAATTAAATAAGTTCATTAATTATCTTCAAAGGGGGTTTTAATTAACCCAAACACCCAATTTTCACTCTTGCACTCTCTTGGAGTTCCGAGTATGCATTAAAGTTTCAGGCTGCTCGGTTTCATGGTTTTTTCAGTTATGGAGGAGACACACACCGACACACTGACATTTATTCATATGATGACTGGAAGAAATTGATTTCAGAGTTATTTTGTTCCATCTTCATGTTATTCTCTGCAGAATAAGTTTGATGAACAGTATGAATCGTAATTAACGTCCACACAGCCTGCCTTCCCTTCCTCTCACCTCACGTTTGCTTCCCCTCCTCCTCTTCTTTCTTCCCCACCGTCTCTCTCCACCCTCTTATAATTCCCGCCAGTGAAGCGACAGTGTGTTTGCCTTGTATATGTGTCATTCGTAAGGAATGTATATTATATGATGATTTTCTGGCTACTATTTGCAAGAAAAAGTGAGGAGGAGAGAGGAAGGGAGAGAATGGTAAAGATGAGGAGGAAGAGAGAGAGGAGGAGAGAGGAGGAGAGAGAGAGGAGAGGAATAGAGGACAGGAGGGGGGAGAGTGGAGGGGGGATGAGAGAGGATAGAGGAGAGAAGAGAGGAGGAGACAGAGAGGAGAGAGAGAGAGAGAGAGAGAGGAGAGAGAGGAATGTGGAGATTATTGAGAGATATGTGAGAGATATGTGAGAGATATGTGAGATGATATGTGAGAATAGTAGTAGAGAGAGAGAGAGAAGTGAGTGGGGGAGGGAGCGAGAGAGGGGATGTGAGAGAGGATAGAGATAGAATAGAGATAGAGATAGAGATAGAGATAAGATGTATATATGTTGTGTGACATGCGGGTGTGGAGTAATGAGCAAGATGTGAGGATAGAGGAAATGGAGACGAGTGATCCGTTGTGGGCGCTATCGGGGCCACAAGTTAAAGAAGAAGAAATGTGTTATACTAGATATTACTAATATATGTTTAATATATTATTATATATTAGTTATACGTAGTATTGTGAATTATATTAGTATTGGTAGATAGTTGATTAGATTATTTGTTTATATATAGTAAGGTTATATGTGTATATGGTTTTAGATCGATTAGCTATAAGATTGTAGTATATATATATATTATAGTATATGTTAATTGGGTAGTACTAGGATAGGATAGTGTATGATATATAGATATATATTGTAAGTATTATTAGATAGATCTGTTGATATTGATAGATTGTATTGTTGATAGGATATGGTGAGGTTGGATCGATATGTTGATATGATATGGGTGTATATATATTTATAGATGATTATATATAGTTAGCTATTTAGTATATTTGTTATAGGTTTATATAATATTGGGCGTATATATTTATTGTCCATACTGGTGTTGTGGCAGTGGTTAGGGCAGCGTTGGGATCAGGAAGGTCTGAGGTTCAGTCGTTGGCACGGAATTAATAATCAGGGGGGTTGACAGCGTCAGGGGGGGGGGGGGGGGGGTGTGCTTAACGATGGTGTTCCGCGAAATGGAGTGAAGTGGTACTGGGGCGTGTATAGTACGACCGAGTTGAAATTCGGTGTATATCCTTGTTGTCTGTAAGAGGGCGGAGGGTTGCGGTAAGAAGGGATCGGCGAAAATGTGAAATATTATGACGAGTATACGGATGAGTTCGTGGGCGACTATAGGGAGAGCGAAAGAAGAGGAAGAAGATTATTATATATTATGCGTCATCCATATATTTCGTGACAGTAATGGGGTGGGACATGAGGGAACTTGCGAGAAGACTCCAGCACTTTCTATCTCTGCTACGACCGCCCTCTGATCGTGGTTGTGGCTGTGGTTGTTGCATGATTGAGTGAACGGTTTTGCGAGTAGTTTTTGTACTGAAGCGCATGAATGGAAGTGAATGGTGCAAAACGAAGGAGACAGAAATACGGAGAGATAGAAAGAGAGAGGGAGGGAGGAATGGACCCTGATGCTGCTTACGCACACAACAGATCACATATCTATCACATGAATATGATTTACTTAATTTCTAAACAGAATACTACGATATGACTGCTCTACATCTATGGGTGTGTGCTTTTATTCTCCCGACAGGTGCACAAAGTCCTCTCCGAGTCACAACTGTCACAATATTGCATGTCTATCTGTGTGTATCAATGAGGATGTAAAATGAAGTAAAAAACATGAAAAAGGATCTTTTATAACATGTAATCATGACTGTGGTTGTTGTTACCCCGCACACGCAAAGCGAAAAGCGGGGTTAAGCAATTGGTTCATGTCCGTCCGTCTGTCTGCCTTATCAGTTTATGATCGAGGAACAGCGAATTTAAATCGATTGTTATATTTTGAATATTAATCGGAACACGAATAAGAAGACAAATTTCTCGTTTTATTGTACTTTGGGGCTGAATTAATTCTGATCGCACATGCACAGAGTGGAGAGAGATAATATTTCTATTCTGCCTGCCTGGCAGTCAAACAGAATTGAAAATCATTCCAAACAGGAAACTTACTCTTTTATAGACGTTACAAAGCACACAAAAAATAGGCACGAAGAACTAATGTAACGTGTTAAATAGGGTGATGTCATTGACACTGGGTAACATGGCGGCAAAACCCAGAATTTTTTTTTTTATACAGCAGGGCCGCCTTGAACGCTGCTTCAAATATCGTGGTTTCGCTCTATCGTGGTTGAATTATTGTGGTAACATGTGCCGATCACGGTATTGTTCCCTTGCTCTCTTGCGATCTGGTGTGGAGGAACACAAAACCTGACAAATCCATCTCACCTAACAGTTGCTCTTTCAATATTGTGCCACATGGACTATCATGTTATTTTGTTTGATATTGCATGATTTAGTTTATCATGTGATATTGTGTGATTGAGTTTGTTATTGTGTGATAGCGCATGATTTCGTTTGTTATCATGTGCAAGAGTGTGATCTAGTTTGTTATCATGTGATTTAGTTTGTTGTCGTGCGATATCGCGTGATTTAGTTTGTTGTCGTGCGATATCGTGTGATTTAGTTTGTTATCGTGTGATATTGCGTGATTTAATTTGTTTTTGAGTGATATAGCATGATTTAGTTTGTTATCATGTGATATCACGTGATTTACTTTGTTATCATGTGATATCGCATGATTTAGTTTGTTATCGTGTGATATCGTGTGATTTAGTTTGATATCGTGTGATATCACGTGACTCGGTTTGTTATTGTGATATCGCGTGATTTAGTTTATTATCGTGTGATATGGTGTGATTTAGTTTGTTATTGTGTGATATTGCATGATTTAGTTTGTTATTGTGTGATATTGTGTGATTTCGTTTGTTATTATGTGATATCATGTGATTGAGATTGTTATCATGTGATATCGTGTGATATCGCATGATTTCGTTTGTGATCATGGAATTGAGTTTGTTTTCATGTCATATCGTGTGATTTAATTTGTTATTGTGCGATATCATGTGATTTAGTTTGTTATTGTGTGATAGCGTGTGATTTATTTTGTGATCGTGTGATATTGTGTGATTTCATTTGTTTTTGAGTGATATAGCGTGATTTAGTTTGTTATCGTGTGATTAATTTGTTATCGTGTGATATCGCATGATTTAGTTTATCATGTGTTATCGCGTGACTCAGTTTGTTATCGTGTGATATCGCGTGATTTAGTTTGTTATTGTGTGATATTGCGTGATTTCGTTTGTTATCGTGTGATATCGCATGATTTAGTTTGTTATCGTGTGATATTACATGACTTAGTTTATTATCGTGTAATATCGCGTGATATAGTTTGTTATCGTGTGATATTGCATGATTTAGTTTATCGTGTGATATTAAATGATTTAGTTTGTTCTCGTGTGATATTGCGTGATTTAGTTTGTTATGTGATTTTGCGTGATTTAGGTTGTTAGCGTGCGGTATCATGTGACTTAGTTTATAATTGTGTGATATCGTGTGATTTATTTTGTTATCGTGTAATATTGTGTGATTTAGTTTGTTATCGTGTGATTTATTTTGTCATGTGATATAGCGTGATTTAGTTTGTTATCATGTGATGTCACGTGATTTAGTTTGTTATCGTGTGATATTGCATGATTTAATTTGTTGTCCTGCGATATCGCGTGATTTAGTTTATCGTGCGACATCACGTGACTTAGTTTATTATTGTGTGATATCGCGTGATTTCATTTGTTATCGTGTGATATTGTGTGATTTAGTTTGTCATATGATGTGGCGTGATTTAGTTTTTACCGTGTGATTTAGTTTGTCATGTGATGTGGCGTGATTTAGTTTGTTACTGTGTGATATTGTGTGATTTAGTTTGTCATGTGATGTGGCGTGATTTAGTTTGTTACCGTGTGATTTAGTTTGTCATGTGATGTGGCGTGATTTAGTTTGTTACCGTGTGATTTAGTTTGTCATATGATGTGGCGCGATTTAGTTTGTTACCGTGTGATTTTGTTTGTCATGTGATATTGCATGATTTAGTTTGTTACCGTGTGATATCGCATGATTTCATGTGTTATCATGCGATATCATGTGATATCGTGTGATTTAGTTTTTTATTGTCTAATTAATTTGTTTTTGTTTGATATCACGTGATTTAGTTTATTGTGTGATATAGCATGATTTAGTTTGTTATCGTGTGATATTGCATGATTTAATTTGTTATCATTTGATATCGCGTGATTTATTTTGTTATCGTTTGATATCGCGTGATTTATTTTGTTATCGTGATATTTCATGATTTAATTTGTTGTCGTTTGATATCGCGTGATTTAGTTTATTGTGTGATATAGCATGATTTAGATTGTTATCGTGTGATATCGCGTGATTTATTTTGTTATCGTGTGATATTGCATGATTTAATTTGTTGCCATTTGATATCACGTGATTTAGTTTGTTACCGTGTGATATTGCATGATTTAGTTTGTTACCGTGTGATATCGCATGATTTCG
>CM068963.1:48908352-48938298 GCA_035128595.1 Eptatretus atami
CAAAGAGAGAGATGCTTTCGATAAAGTTTGGCACCGGCTTGCTCTCCAAACTGTCTGCCTATGGAATGAAGGGCAACTCCATTCTTTGATTTACTGACTTCTCACTCTCAGTAGCCAATGTGTGGAGCTAACACACCCTATTCTTATCCTTCCTGTCAAGGCTGGAGGCAAGCGTGTTCTCGGCTGCCTCATATGCTATCTTCTCCATCAATGATCTCATGACTTCCTGGAAAATCCTCTTACACACAGCTCTTTGCTGACGACTCCACCTCTGGCATGTACATCCCTCCTGCCCTCTCCTCACCGTCTTTGCCATAATCACAACCTTGTCAAAACACCTTGGAAATCGGTCTTTCAGTCCTAGAAATCACACACACCACACACACCACACACACACACCACACGCACAGCACACACACACAGCACGACACAACACACCAACACACACACACTCTCTCTCTCTCTCTCTTCTCTCTCTCTGAAAGGACTGCCACGGCAAATCCTCCCATCTATTTTCAACAACTCTCTGAGGATGTCCAGTCACCTGAAAATGATCTCTCTCGAGAAGTCACATTTTAAATATGGCCTCCAAATCCAGACGCCGACTGGGCATCCTCGCAGGTCGTCAAAGTCCTTCCGTGGCACACCTGAAGTAGCCATCGGCAATGCTTTCATCTGCACTTGGATGAGTACTGCCTCTCCACTCTGGCTGGCCTCTTTCTGCCTCATGTTCTTAGCTCCATCTTGATGTCATGGAACCAAGGCTTTCAAGATCCACATTGGTGGATACTCTTGCAATGAAGGTGTGTTTTATTGGCCTACACTGGTCGCCATTGCTGACAATCGGTGATCTCTCTGTCTCTTCGTCTCATTTATTGTCTTGCACCTCTGCCCTCTCTTGTGCTTTGCTCCCCCACCCCTCAACCTGGTATCTGCAGACATGGCAATGGTCCACCAGCACCGCCCTCCTATTGAAACTGCTTAATGCGGAACCACTGCTCACCTCCACTCAATTATGTTTCCTCTATTTTTTCCCACATGTGGCATCACCTTCCAGGCTCTCTTCAATCTCATTCTTCGCCTTTCAGGTTCTTCAAGGACAGTTCTTTACCACCATTCAACATCATCCCCGCATCCAAAACGCGTGATCTTTTTCTACACCAGTTAAACCACCCCTCACAAACCACTGTGAAGAACATGTTGGGAGATTTTTACCAACATGCATGATATCTCTATCAGGAGGGTGGAGGAAAGGTTGTTTATAGTAGATTCCAGTAGGAGATGGAGGAAGTGGGAAGAAGAAGTTTAAAGCGTAAGAGAGAAGATAAAGCTCCAGGGTGGATAATATACATCAACGAGTATAAGGGGAGTGGCTGAGCAGGTAAGTGGAGTGAACCAATTATCTTTAATAACTCACTGAGAGGAAGGCACAGGACCAGGGGACGAGATTAAAAATGTAACCGTATTATGAGGATCCAGAAGAAGATTGGGAACCAATATTACATTTAATTTAACTTCAATGGTGGGTGAGGATGTTGGAGCAATTAATTGGGGATCGGATGCGGAATCATTCGAACAGGTTTAACCAATTAAAGGTAGTCAGCAACGAATTTCCTAACGGAAAGGTGATGTTTAAATGAAATGTTTGGAGTTCTGACGAAGAGTTTCTTGATTGGGGTTAGATGTGTGATGATTGATCTAGACTTTCAGAATGCATTTTGAATTAAGGCACCACATCCGGAGGTTGTTAGCTAAGGTGAGGGCTTGCGGGTGACCTGAATCGGGTAACTAACTGGATTGGAAGCTGGCATAGTATCGGAAAGCAAAGGGTGGTTTTGAGTGGGAGGTGCAGGCAATGGGTGTACTCAGGGATCAGTACTAGGACCATATTTATTCAGAATTGCTCAACGATTTGGACAGTGGGGTAGTTGGCCTCTCTGAATTTGCAGGACTGCCGCACAAAGCTGAGAGATAAGGTACATAGCAGGAGAGGGGGGTGATCATATTCGAAGCCGCTCGAAAATAGTCTCATGACTTTAACAGATGGGCAAAGATTGGCAGATGCAGTTTAACATGAAGAAGTTGTAAGGTGCTGGGATGGATATAATAATGAAAATAGAGATTACATGTGTAAGGGGAAATTTTGGAGGCATGTCACACAGGAGAGGATCTGGGGTTGGTAATAGATATCGGGAGGTAAGCAGGCAGCCAGTGCCAGGTAGCAATAGGTAAGCAAAATTAGGGTTTTTTTAGGTTTTATTCACAGGGGGGTCAATTTAAATCAAAACAGGTGGTGTTCACATTGTGTACAGGGAATTAGTTGAGGTATTAATCTCGAATATTGTGTTGGCAGTTTTGGTCATTAACAACTCAGAAGGACGTAGATTACCAGAGAGAGGTTCGAACAGGGGCTACTAAGATGATTCCGGGCCGAGCTGACCAGCTATGAGGAGCGGCTTGAAGAGACGGCCTTATTAAACACTAGAAAGGAGGAAATTGAGGGTATTTGATGAGATGTTTGAGATATTGGAAAGGTGGAGATTTAAAGTAATTGCACAATAGTTATTTTTTCTTCAGCAGGCAATTGGTCGAATATGGACAGGGGGCAAAGCCCTAAACGTTACGAAGAGAGGGAGCTAAGACGGGGTGAGACAGGGGTATTTCACTCAGAGTACTAAATGCACGGAATGGTCTCCTTGGAAGGAAGTTGGCAAGCAGAAGACATTAGATAAATTTAAATTAGGCAGGTACCTAAAAAGCAATTGAAGGAGAGGGGTAGAGGGATATTGGCAGGACATGTAAGTCATGTGCGTGTGGATGGTGTGATGTATACATCGTTTGTGGATTGTGAGTCTGTGAGAGGGTCTCATCAGAAGGTGAATGTCTGGTTAGGGTGTGTGCATTCCTCACCGTACAACTGCCTTTATGCACGCCCCCCACCCCATCCTTAATTTATTATTGTTTTTCATATAAATAAAGAGATCAAGTTTAATGTGAATTTTATATTAGATAATAACATCTCCCCCCAGTGAAATAGTCCATATTTAGTGAAATAGCTAACGTATTTATTTAAATCAGTGTTGGTGTAGCACAAGCATGATGGACGCGAATGGCCTCCTCATGCATCAAAGTTCCTTGTTCTTACTTATGTGAATAAAATATGCAATTCAAGTGACACAATGACTGTTATTTGTTATCAACGATTTTGAAAACATATAGACACGTTTCACCTTATTCACCTCGCGGCATAGGAGTTATAGATAATATATAGATAGATATGACACACAAATAAAATAAATAAATAAATAAAATTAATGTCTTAAAAGTGGAGTGCAGGGGTTAAAACAGGAAATGCCCACAAATTTCCACATTTGATGCCTTGCATCAGAAAGGAGAAGGAATGAGTCATTGATGAGCTAGCTAGGTCAATGGCCACATGGTAAAGGTGAGCTACAGTGCGTGCATTTGGAGTGTGGGTCTCATACCGCAGTGAGAAGTACCATTGCCCACGACACAGGGGAATGCCATGCGAGCTGTTCACACCGGCAGGCCCCTCGAGCAACTGCACGAGCCAAACCAGCTCGCAAGAGCAGTTCCATGGGTTTCCGGAGAGATTTCTGGTTACGTGAGCAACACGGGAGGAAATAAACGAGGCAGGCGATGCTATATACGACCTTCATGAATTATATGACGAGAGTACTCATGCTTCATTGTCAACATTTAAAGCCCTAAGAACCTGATTTGGGACATTCTGCTTTTTAAAATTGTTTTTGATGAATAAAGCATGAAAGTATGAAATAATAATCTTTTAGTAAAGGTTAAAAGTGCAGAAGTGCAGACCGGGAGAGCAGACAGTAGGATCAGTGCAGGGAAGGTACAGAGAAGGGTGTAATGAGACTAAATGTACATAGGACTTTATACATGGAAAAAAAAAGTGTGTTGCAGTTATTGCAACATTAGGAATAAAAAATGTTGAATGATAATTATCGTTTACGTGCACTAACTTACCAAGAGTCACGGACATTATTTTCAAATTGTGAGAATTACTCTTATGCCCATCTGCTTTGCGTTACCCACAATCACCTGTGAGAGAGTGGGCACCTTTCATCAGGATGATTTCAACCATCCCAGTCATCTCTATATCAACCATGGGAATGTTATTCATGAAGAGGAAGACTATGCGTACCACCAACCTTTCTTGATCTACAGACATCTAACGAACGCCGTCATGCTTAGTGAATGGTATATTGGAATGGGGTTCATTACAGGTTCTTCCGATTGTTTTTATCATACCGAGGTGTGGCTGTGCCTCTAATGCAGTGCTGCTATACATTAGAGTGGAATCGCTTTCTTGGCAGGTCACCTCGCCTACTCTTTGGGATCTCGAACATCTATCAGTTAATGCCAGCAGACAGAACACTCAGCTTAATATCCATCCAAGGGCACAGCACCCGACCTTTGCGGCACACCTGACCTGCAAAGCATCAGGGTAACAATTTCTAGTCGAATCAGGAAAGCGAATCCAGATCAGCCCATACAAAAGCAAGTCCGCTACCAGCTCTGTGCCACCCTTTCGAACATGAACCTTGGGTTGCATTACTAGATGCAATAGATGCAATCTTTAATTCAGGTCAAATGTCCACGATGTGACGAAAATGTTTGGGGGACTCTCGGGTGTCATTGAAGTACCAACACAGCTACTCAAGCCTTGCAGTCTACAGAATACCAAAAAGAACAGCTTCATACAACCGTTCCATTCAGCAGGCTCAATGTGTGGCATTGCAGCTTTGTGCGATGAATCCTGCAACCTCAGTGTGAAACAGGATTTTGGGAGAACAAGTTCAACTACACATTGTCAAGTCTGACGCCAGGGTCGATCCATTTCATATCGGCTGAAAACAGCAATTGAAGATCTGAAATCATTAGTGACATATCCGAATGGGGAACGGTGAGGAATTGCATCACCAGCCAATTAAAAAACCGGCAACAGATTTTATAATGAAGATGGTGGCTTTTGTTGGTGCACAAATGCCTTTTAAAAGATGTTAAACGTTTGGTGAACTCGTCATTAAAATTACCTGCATCCCATGACTCTAAGGTAGTGTATGCTGGAGATAAATACCATGCAATGCAATGCTCAATGATATTGTTATTACTTATTCTTTCTAAAGGAGTATGTTGTTGCATTTACCAGGAACATCCCATGCAAAGAAGTGCGACAAGAACTCACAATTCAAGGAGGTTCATTTTATTAACGTCTCCCACTCCATGCTGGGGCAGATGGTTATTCGAGAGATCTCTGAAAGACAAAAAGACGGTACACGTTTCATAAGTAATGACGTCACAATAGGTTTTGTCTTTTTTGTTTTTTGTTGCTGGGATTTTTACACCGTGCCATTCAAATTTCAAACGCATTTATCACGCTGCAGCACACACCAAGCAAATAAACTGCTTTGATCGACCAAGCACGTGAACAACCAATGAACATCAGTGCAAGCACAGGTGCACGGACTCACAGATGCTTCAGCAGCGGGTTATGCTGGAAAGCCAAGGCCGAGACGAACGAAAGGCTGGTGTTTGTGATTGTCCTGAACAGATGTAACATGAAACGACTTTGCCCGCTGTATTGAAATAGACAAGAAAAATTGTTCTTTTTATGATCACGGCAAATCACCACCGTGTTCGGAAAGGATTGTCAAACGTACAGTTCTGTAGTCGTGGGAAGGGAGCCAGGTCGTGGTCTCCGAGCTGGCGGGGGCCGCCTGGTTTTCAATGACTCTGTAAGGACGAACGCGACACACGTCAAGGTCTTCCACGATGAGTCCCCCCCCCCCCCCCCCCCCCCCGAGTTCGATTACCGACATATTTATAACATCAAAAGGCATTTACAACGGAAAATGCTCTCCGAGTGATAAACGGTAGTTAAATTGTCGCGTCAATGCATCATGCACTACGCTACGCGCAAAAAAGCGCATTTTCAGCTCTCGGATGCGCAAACTGTACAATGATATCCGAGCGACATAGAGGGAGTTAAAACGGATGCGTTGAGATCCTCACATTGTGCCGAGCTCGGATGCATCATCCGTAGGAAGGGAGAGCACGCCGGACACTCCAGAGCCAGAACAGACTATCCAGCCAGGCCACAGCTGCACCCCGCTGGACACGGAGCGCCGGGATCTGAGAGCAGCGAAGCCAAAGTGGAAAAGAGGATTTGAAACCTGAAAGAGTTCATGGTGAAGAAGAGCTGGAATGGCGTGCCTGCGAAGCCTAGCCAAAATGGAGGCAGAGGGGAAATCGGCAGGGAAGGCAAAGACCGGGTCGGCCGAAGCCGAAGACAGAGCGCGCATCCCACTCTTCGGGGGCTCCGCGTGCCGTTGCGTTCTCAGTTGTCAGTGTGCGCAGCACGGGCGCAATCTCCATGCGAGTCGGTTGAGGGGCGGGAGGAAGTATCGGGCGAGGGTCGAGAGGAGGGGAGGATGGTGTTGAGCTTTGTACTCAGAACCCAAACGCAATTGGCTCAAGTTCGGGTGGAGGCAAAATGCGCAATGTCAGAGATCACATAAAAGGGACCAAAACGACAGTAAAAATGCATTC
The DNA here is from genome assembly GCA_035128595.1 of Eptatretus atami. Taxonomy (NCBI): domain Eukaryota; kingdom Metazoa; phylum Chordata; class Myxini; order Myxiniformes; family Myxinidae; genus Eptatretus; species Eptatretus atami. Next base: position 48,914,947 of record CM068963.1, read on the forward strand.
TCGTCACATATAACTTATAATACATTTAAATATCTATACAATCTGAAGACGATGATGGTTCACGAGCGGTATTTGACGATTGTAGAATGTTCAGAAGTCAAGGATGAGACAATGTGATCATTTTTGACCAAGTTTATAAAAATGATCAACATGATGTGGTACGAGTGACAGGTTATTATCCGCAAAATGTCAAAACCCGGTTTCGTTCAACAACTTTCAAAATTTGACGTTTGCATAACCTTAAAGGTCACAAAACAATGTTGTGGACATTAAAATAAGGAAACAGGATACGTGATATAGCTTATTGGAGTTAGTTCGTCGAAGAAGGTCGAAAACCTGGTTCGATTCCCACACTTTGAAAATTTGGACCTTGTGGCCTTTAAAGTTCAAAGGTCAAGGATTATGACCTTTGTTGCAAAACTTCCTCCGGAACATTCCAGAACAATATAACGTCATATAGGCTTTATGGCATTTCGCACTAATCGGATTATCCATACTTTGATGAAATCAGCGTAAAAACGAACTTGAAGGGGCGCCACGGGCAAGGTGTTCGAGATAGAGCAAAATGGTTTCAAGACTTTAGGTGGGGAATACCTCAAGATTATGCATAAAAATATTGTCATCCTAGCTCTCAAAGTTTGGGCGGTCGTATGATTTTTATGTCAAAATTCGAAATTTTCAAAGTTTTTGACCTTGTGACCTTGACCTTAGGACGAAAATGAAAAATCGGACACGACAAGTTTTAGATAATTCGTTTTGCTATTCAAATACCGAAACCCATTCCATTCAGTAAAATTCCCTAGGAGAAGATAGATTTTTATTCGACTACCCCCGAAAAATGGCTATTTTTGGGCGTGCTCCACCCACAATGGTGTAGCCACGCCCTTATCCAGGAAAACACAACTAGACATTGATATCAAACACGTAACCAGTTTCATCAAGATCGGATCAAAGTCCATGGAGTTATGCTCTGGACACACAGACAGACAGACAGACACACAGACATAACGAATATAGTGGTCACTCTGGCTGGCGCTCGGAACCAATATGTCACCCAATTTGTTATGCAGTGTAACCAAGGAAAACAAAATTATAGCATTTGGATTGCGCTGAATAGCGATGACAGCGACAGATGTAGCTATTATAGGAAGTTGTGGAGAAAGTCTCATCAAATGTTCAAGGAAAAAAGGTTGGCCAACTTAGACACCACCCGTCAGAATCCATCATCATCACATGGTAATGCTGCATCAAATCTCATCCACCACTCCTCGAGTGGAACAATCAATTTTTTTTTAATTCCTGGTTTCCATAACTCACAATGTCATGGAATCGTTTATTTTAAATCATGGAATTACATGATAAGAGACCTGACCCATTCACAGCCGACCATCTCTTGTCTTCAAAGTCAAGACTTACAAGTTCCAACCCCCTACCCCCTTCCTATTTACAAAACCATGCACTCCAGAGTTATGATCTATAAATATTTCACCGTTTCTCCCTCACAACCTTCCTCCGTTACATCCCCTGTGGGATAAAATTACAAACATTTCATATGAGGAGGGGTCTCGATCCATGTTTGGAAATACCCTGCAGAAGGAAATCACATCAACAATGAACTTATGTAAACTTACAAATTGTCCTTTATATCTACAATGAGCCTCATTATACATCGACAATTATGACACAATTCAAGATTAAACGGCCATAGGTTGGCAACCATTGTGCAGGCGAGATGGGCCAAATGGCTAATTGGCGCGAGGGGAGGCAGCATAATTTGCCGCCTCCCTCTCGCCTGACAGAGAAAGGACCGCGTCAAATACATCAGTTTTGAAGGCAGTGAAGACCGACCGAGCTGAAACAGCACTTCGATGGGACGAGATGTGTACGAGGTACCGGTATCACACCATCTGACATGCGTTTGTGGCACGGCCTGGCCCTGCAGCTCGGCGGGACTTGTTGACCACATGCTGGCGGACAGAAGGATCGAGCTTTGCGAACTCCCTCTTGCAAAGTTCCACCTGCTGAGGACAAGAAGACGCGAGTTTCGTGGGGTTGAGAACCATGCCAATACAACAACTTAGATGAGAGTGTGAACTGAGCCGTGGACAGCAGCTTTGTAGGAATAGGGCCACACGGGGAGCGCCCGTAGTTGCGCCAATTGACCTGTGTTTTGGATGTGTCTGGCACCCTGTCCTTGCCATGCGACTTGTTGGGTTTTGCCGACTCTATCCCGTCAAGGAAGGATGACACCGAGAAGGAAGAGACCGAGACTGGGTGTACCCTGGCGCCGCATGGAGGTTGCACGTATCTACATTGTCATTACTTTGGGGACAAGAGGGGAAAGAGAGAAATGGATAAGGAGACTGCTTGGTCATGAGTCATGGTTCCTTGCTGGGATGATGATGGATGCTTCAGGACTGGGAAACGCTCCGTTAAATGGAGCATGGATTAGGAGACGGCTTGGTCCATGAATCATGATTCTTTGCTGGGGTGAAAATAGAGGTTCAGGACTGGGAAGGCTTGTTAAATAGAGCACAGATAAGGAGACAGCTTGGTCCATGAGCCGTGCTTCCTTGGTGGGTGAAGATGGATGCTTCAGGACTGGGGAAGGTTCCGTTGAACAGAGCAAAGATGGGGAGATGGCTTGGTCCATGAGTCGTGGTTCCTTGTCTGGGGTGAAGATGGATGCTTCAGGACCAGGGAAGGCTCGTTCAGTATTAGAGACTGTAAATGGAGATGACGACTGGTGGCTATGCGGTGCATACACGTGCACACACAGACACGTACATGAATCATGATTCTACATACACATGTAACACATCTCCTCAACGATCTACCGGACTGGTAGTAGACGTAGAAAGGAAATAGAGAGCGTGAAAGTGGGTGCTCTGAACCCGCAAGGTGGTCGTTGACTGCGCCACCACATCCTGCGGTGGCACACCACACTGCAAAATCCTCCCTCCAGGTCTTCAAAACAGCTGTTCACCACCATCTCATATCTTCCCCCATTCAAAATCTTGATCTTTGCTACCCCTGTGGTGGTGGTCGTATGGCAGCTTAGCTGCCGGGGTAGCTATCATTTCTTGAAGCGTGACTGTGTTGCTGATGCAGTGCCCTCTACAGTACACACTGGAACTGGTACTCATTTCGCCGACCTCTGGAGGTGACAGGCTGAGTCAACCCCTGGTGTATTAATTCAGTGGCCGACGGGATTGAACTCAGACCCTCGGATCCCAAGCCGCCGCCATAACCACTGAGCCAGAACCGAGTGCTGAGTGTAACTCGGAGCAGCTAGAGCAGGATATCCCTGATCTTTTTCTGTAATGTGTAGCAACTCTTTCCAATTCTAGGAAGCGCTCTGAAAAAAAAAAAAGAGTGAAAAATATTTGGACTTAGAACCCATGTATACCTTGGAGGATACTGTATGGACCAGGTCAATGATGATTTTGATGCTAGTGAAACTAGGGATTCTTATTTTTGGACAAGAAGACAAATCTGTTAGCCATCAAAAAGTCTGGTCTCACAAGAGAGAGACTTATAGAAGAGCAAATGAAGGATGCTGAGCTAAGAGTGCTCGTATTTGAGTCCTCTTGGAGGAAGGATATTTCAAAATTCCAGTTTGCAACTTTAAGAAAGAAGGGTCTTAATGAGGAAGTGGAGACCACTTGATATATCAGGGATGATGAATGGAAAGAGCATTATCAATTGTAGTTCGAAACTGCAACGGAATGAGATCTTGAGTTAGAGTATGAGATACCATTGGCAGGTCACCTTGGGGTGAATAGAATATGTCACAAAATTTTGACACATTTATTTGGCCGGGTTTGTGACATGATGCGAGTTTTGTAAATCCTGTCACTTATGCCAGATGGTAGGAAAACCAAATCAAAAGATTCCTTCGGCACCCTTAAAACCCATTCAGGATGAACCTTCAGTCAGGTTATCATTGATTGTGTAGGTCCCTTGCCAAAGACTAAGGCAGGTAATCAATACATGTTGACTATATGTGTGTGTCCATGAGGTTCCCAGAGGTGATACGTCTCAGAAAAATTGCATCCCCAAACATTTGCTAAGGCATTAGTTAAGTTTTTACTCTTGTTGGCTTACCTAAGGTCATACAGTCTGATCAAGGATCAAATTTCATGTCAAAACTTTTCCTAAAGTTTTGCACCAATTGGGAGTGAAACAGGTTAAGTCAAGTGTTTACCATCTGGAATCACAGGGGCTTTGGAAAGGTTCCACCAGACTTTAAAAAACATGATGAGAACTTACTGCTTTTAGTCCAGGCAATCCAGCCCATTTTTTCACTTGATCGGAACAAATTGCAACAGAATTTTTTTTAGCACAATGCATTTCTATGAGGTCCCCAGAACACCATACTAAAAGTCCTAAGAAATCCTGTTGCGGAAATACGTCAAATTTGCATAAATCCAATATAGCGGCCAATTATCAATATTGTACCATATTTGCTCACAGATGACATATTTGAGTGATTTCAACTTCTAGAATGGGTATTTTGTATACAAGGATGCATTTAGGCATACTTTTAAACTTCCCTGGAACAAAATCTCATTTGCATAAATCCAATATGGCCACCAAATATCAATATCTTGCCAAATCTTTGCTCTCAGATGATGTATTTTAGTGATTTAAATTTCTATAATGAGATCTTTGGATCTCCCATGTAGGGGAGGTAGCAAGTGCAGATCCGTGAGACAGATTGTGTAGGACAATAGCTGTACAACAAGATACATTGTACTTTCATAAACTATTTAACAGCAGCAGCAGAACTATGACAGAACAGTATCTTCTACCTCTACTATAGAAGAGGTGTGTTCAGAAGAGGTGTTAGGAAGACTCCAAAGTAAACTGAATGAGAAGAAAGTTAAGATGACTATGCGGACAGCAAAACTCTGGGTGCAGTTATCTGACATGGTGGACATCCTGCGAAGATTTCTTAAAGCTGAGCAGACAGGCAACTGGAAATTACACCTTCAATCAGTACAAGAAATGTTACCATACTTTGCAGCATCTGGACACACGCTATATGCAAGTCTGCATATGCATACCTGCAAATGATGCTTAATCTGCCAGAAAGTCATCCAGATATCCATCAGCAATTTGAGAAAGGATACCATGTTGGTGAGGCGCAGTGATAGGTACTGGGCAGGACTATCCACGGATCTCACAGTTGAGCAAGTGCTGATGAGAAGTATAAAGACACATGGAGGCCTGACAAGAGGAAAAGGAATGACAGAAACTCAGCATTTGTGTGGGTCCTTTCCATGCCAGCATGTGCAAATATCAACGAGGCCATGCAGAAGCTCAGTGGCATCTCATTTGAAACCAGTGACCAGCACAAAGACCTGTCAAAAGCTAGACAAGCTAGAGATGTCAATGACACCTTGATCTATCAGCTATCTCAGGGAGAGAGATCCATTCGCACGGGATCCGTCCCTGTTTAACATTGAAAATGGCATGACAGCCCAGGAAGGAGTCAACGTTGAAGATCAAGAAAGTTGGAGAAAAGATTCTAGCATCCCATGGTTGGGAATCTGTAGAAGAGTTCACCTTCCGGAAATGTGATCGAGTAGTGACACTTAATTCAAGATCAACTGCCAAGATCAAAGGAGCATCTGTGAAGGTAATCCACAGTTGATCTTCCAGAGACTGGTAACCATTGGGGAGCGCTGTGAAGATCCACAGTCACGCTTCAAATATGAACTGTGTAGTTACCCCCGCCTCACCACATGGTATCCTTTCTCAAATTGCTGATGGATATCTGGATGACTTTCTGGCAGATTAAGCATCATTTGCAGGTATGCATATGCAGACTTTGCATATAGCGTGTGTCCAGATGCTGCAAAGTATGGTAACATTTCTTGTACTGATTGAAGGGTGTAATTTCCAGTTGCCTGTCTGCTCAGCTTTAAGAAATCTTCGCAGGATGTCCACCATGTTCAGATACTGCCACCAGAGTTTTGCTGTCCGCATAGTCATCTTTACTTTCTTCTCATTCAGTTTACTTTGGAGTCTTCCTAACACCTCTTCTGAACACACCTCTTCTATAGTAGAGGTAGAAGATACTGTTCTGTCATAGTTCTGCTGCTGCTGTTAAATAGTTATGAAAGTACATGTATCTTGTTGTACAGCTATTGTCCTACACAATCTGTCTCACGATCTGCACTTGCTACCTCCCCTACATGGGAGATCCAAAGATCTCATTATAGAAATTTAAATCACTAAAATACATCATCTGAGAGCAAAGATTTGGCAAGATATTGATATTTGGTGGCCATATTGGATTTATGCAAATGAGATTTTGTTCCAGGGAAGTTTAAAAGTATGCTAAATGCATCCTTGTATACAAAATACCCATTCTAGAAGGTGAAATCACTCAAATATGTCATCTGTGAGCAAAGATATGGTACAATATTGATAATGGCCGCTATATTGGATTTATGCAAATTTGACGTATTTCCGCAACAGGGATTTCTTAGGACTTTTAGTATGGTGTTCTGGGGACCTCATAGAAATGCATTGTGCTAAAAAAAATCTGTTGCAATTTGTTCCCGATCAAGTGAAAAAATGGGCTGGATTGCCTGGACTAAAAGCAGTAAGTTCTCATCATGTTTTTTAAAGTCTGGTGGAACCTTTCCAAAGCCCCTTGTGATTCCAGATGGTAAACACTTGACTTAACCTGTTTCACTCCCAATTGGTGCAAAACCTTTAGGAAAAGTTTTGACATGAAATTTGATCCTTGATCAGACTGTATGACCTTAGGTAAGCCAACAAGAGTAAAAAACTTAACTAATGCCTTAGCAATGTTTGGGGATGCAATTTTTCTGAGACGTATCACCTCTGGGAACCTCATGGACACACACATAATAGTCAACATGTATTGATTACCTGCCTTAGTCTTTGGCAAGGGACCTACACAATCAATGATAACCTGACTGAAGGGTTCATCCTGAATGGGTTTTAAGGGTGCCGAAGGAATCTTTTGATTTGGTTTTCCTACCATCTGGCATAAGTGACAGGATTTACAAAACTCCGCATCATGTCACAAACCCGGCCAAAATAAATGTGTCAAAATTTTGTGACATATTCTATTCACCCCAAGGTGACCTGCCAATGGTATCTCATACTCTAAACTCAAGATCTCATTCCGTTGCAGTTTCGGAACTACAATTTGATAATGCTCTTTCCATTCATCATCCGCTGATATATCAAGTGGTCTCCACTTCCTCATTAAGACCCTGTCTTTCTTAAAGTTGCAAACTGGGAATTTTGAAATATCCTCCTCCAAGAGGACTCAAATACCGAGCACTCTTAGCTCAGCATCCTTCATTTGCTCTTCTATAAGTCTCTCTCTTGTGAGACCAGACTTTTTTGATTGGCTAACAGATTTGTCTTCTTGTCCAAAAATAAGAATCCCTAGTTTCACTAGCATCAAAATCATCATTGACCTGGTCCATAACAGTATCCTCCAAGGTATACATGGGTTCTAAGTCCAAATATTTTTTCACTCTTTTTTTTTTCTTCAGAGCGCTTCCTAGAATTGGAAAGAGTTGCTACACATTACAGAAAAAGATCAGGGATATCCTGCTCTAGCTGCTCCGAGTTACACTCAGCACTCGGTTCTGGCTCAGTGGTTATGGCGGCGGCTTGGGATCCGAGGGTCCTGAGTTCAATCCCCGTCGGCCACTGAATTAATACACCAGGGGGTTGACTCAGCCTGTCATCCTTCCGAGGTCGGCGAAATGAGTACCAGTTCCAGTGTGTACTGGTAGAGGGGCACTGCATCAGCAACACAGTCACGCTTCAAGAAATGATAGCTACCCCGGCAGCTAAGCTGCCATACGACCACCACCACCAGGGGTAGCAAAGATCAAGATTTTGAATGGGGGAAGATATGAGATGGTGGTGAACAGCTGTTTTGAAGACCTGGAGGGAGGATTTTGCAGTGTGGTGTGCCACCGCAGGATGTGGTGTGGCAGTCAACGACCACCTTGCGGGTTCAGAGCACCCACTTTCACGCTCTCTATTTCCTTTCTACGTCTACTACCAAGTCCGGTAGATCGTTGAGGAGATGTGTTACATGTGTATGTAGAATCATGATTCATGTACGTGTCTGTGTGTGCACGTGTATGCACCGCCATAGCCACCAGTCGTCATCTCCATTTACGAGTCTCTAATACTGAACGGAGCCTTCCCTGGTCCTGAAGCATCCATCTTCACCCCAGCAAGGAACCACGACTCATGGACCAAGCCATCTCCCCATCTTTGCTCTGTTCAACGGAACCTTCCCCAGTCCTGAAGCATCCATCTTCACCCCACCAAGGAAGCACGGCTCATGGACCAAGCTGTCTCCTTATCTGTGCTCTATTTAACAAAGCCTTCCCCAGTCCTGAACCCTCTATTTTCACCCCAGCAAAGAATCATGATTCATGGACCAAGCCGTCTCCTAATCCATGCTCCATTTAACGGAGCGTTTCCCAGTCCTGAAGCATCCATCATCATCCCAGCAAGGAACCATGACTCATGGACCAAGCAGTCTCCTTATCCATTTCTCTCTTTCCCCCTCTGTCCCCAAAGTAATGACAATGTAGATACGTGCAACCTCCCATGCGGCCTCCAGGGTACACCCAGTCTCGGTCTCTTCCTTCTCGGTGTCATCCTTCCTTGACGGGATAGAGTCGGCAAAACCCAACAAGTCGCATGGCAAGGACAGGGTGCCAGACCACATCCAAAACACAGGTCAATTGGCGCAACTACGGGCGCTCCCCGTGTGGCCCTATTCCCTACAAAGCTGCTGTCCACGGCTCAGTTCACACTCTCATCTAAGTTGTTGTATTTGGCATGGTTCTCAACCCCACGAAACTCGGTCTTTCTTGTCCTCAGCAGGTGGAACTTTGCAAGAGGGAGTTCGCCAAAGCTCGATCCTTCTGTCCCGGCAGCATGTGGTCAACAAGTCCCGCCGAGCTGCAGGGCCAGGCCGTGCCACAAACGCATGTCAGATGGTGTGATACCTGGTACCTCGTACACATCTCGTCCCATCGAAGCTGCTGTTTTCAGCTCGGTCGGTCTTCACTGCCTTCAAAACTGATGTATTTGACGCGGTCCTTTCTCTGTCAGGCGAGAGGGAGGCGGCAAATTATGCTGCCTCCCCCTCGCCGCCAAATTAGCCATTTGGCCCATCTCGCCTGCACAATGGTTGCCAACCTATGGCCGTTTAATCTTGAATTGTGTCATAATTGTCGATGTATAATGAGGCTCATTGTAGATATAAAGGACAATTTGTAAGTTTACATAAGTTCATTGTTGATGTGATTTCCTTCTGCAGGGTATTTCCAAACATGGATCGAGACCCCTCCTTCATATGAATGTTTGTAATTTTATCCCACAGGGGATGTAACGGAGGAAGGTTGTGAGGGAGAAACGGTGAAATATTTATAGATCATAACTCTGGAGTGCATGGTTTTGTAAATAGGAAGGGGGTAGGGGGTTGGAACTTGTAAGTCTTGACTTTGAAGACAAGAGATGGTCGGCTGTGAATGGGGTCAGGTCTCTTATCATGTAATTCCATGATTTAAAATAAACGATTCCATGACATTGTGAGTTATGGAAACCAGGAATTAAAAAAATAATTGATTGTTCCACTCCGAGGAGTGGTGGATGAGATTTGATGCAGCATTACCCATGTGATGATGATGGATTCTGACGTGGTGGTGTCTAAGTTGGCCAACCTTTTGTTCCTTGAACAATTTGATGAGACTTTCTCCACAACTTCCTATAATAGCTACATCTGTCGCTGTCATCGCTATTCAGCGCAATCCAAATGCTATAATTTTGTGTTTCCTTGGTTACACTGCATAACAAATGGGTGACATATTGGTTCACGAGCGCCAGCCAGAGTGACCACTATATTCGTTATGTCTGTGTGTCTGTCTGTCTGTCTGTGTGTCCAGAGCATAACTCCATGGACTTTGATCCGATCTTGATGAAACTTGGTTACGTGTTTGATATCAATGTCTAGTTGTGTTTTCCTGGATAAGGGCGTGGCTACACCCATTGTGGGTGGAGCCACGCCCCCAAAAATAGCCATTTTTCGGGGGTAGGCGAATAAAAATCTATCTTCTCCTAGGGAATTACTGAATGGAATGGTCTTCGGTATTTGAATAGCAAAACGAATATCTAAACTTGTCGTTGTCCGATTTTTCATTTTCGTCCTAAGGTCAAGGTCACAAGGTCAAAAACTTTGAAAATTTCGAATTTTGACATAAAAATCATACGACCGCCCAAACTTTGAGAGCTAGGATGACAATATTTTTATGCATAATCTTGAGGTCATTCCCCACCTAAAGTCTTGAAACCATTTTGCTCTATCTCGAAACCTTGCCCGTGGCGCCCCCTTCAAGTTCGTTTTTACGCTGATTTCATCAAAGTATGGATAATCCGATTAGTGCGAAATGCCATAAAGCCTATATGACGTTATATTGTTCCTGGAATGTTCCGGAGGAAGTTTTGCAACAAAGGTCATAATCCTTGACCTTTGACCTTTAAAGGCCACAAAGGTCAAATTTTCAAAGTTGTGGGAATCGAACCAGGTTTTCGACCTTCTTCGACGAACTAACTCCAATAAGCTATATCACGTATCCTGTTTCCTTATTTTAATGTCCACAACATTGTTTTGTGACCTTTAAAGGTTATGCAAACGTCAAATTTTGAAAGTTGTTGAACGAAACCGGGTTTTCGACATTTTGCGGATAATAACCTGTCACTCGTACCACATCATGTTGATCATTTTTATAACTTGGTCAAAAATGATCACATTGTCTCATCCTTGACTTCTGAAACATTCTACATCGTCAAATACCGCTCGTGAACCATCATCGTCTTCAGACTTGTATAGATATTTAAATGTCTATTATAAGTTATATGTGACGAGAATGCATTTTTACTGTCGTTTTGGTCCCTTTTATGTGATCTCTGACATTGCGCATTTTGCCTCCACCCGAACCTTGAGCCAATTGCGTTTGGGTCTCTGAGTACAAAGCTCAACACCATCCTCCCCTCCTCTCGACCCTCGGCCCGATACTCCTCCCGCCCCTCAACCGACTCGCATGAGAGATTGCGCCCGTGCTGCGCACACTGACAACTGAGAACGCAACGGCACCGCGGAGCCCCCGAAGAGTGGGATGCGCGCTCTGTCTTCGGCTTCGCGCCGACCCGGTCTTTGCCTTCCCTGCACGATTTCCCCTCTGCCTCCATTTTGGCTAGGCTTCGCAGGCACGCCATTCCCAGCTCCTTCTTCACCATGAACTCTTTCAGGTTTCAAATCCTCTTTTCCACTTTGGCTTCGCTGCTCTCAGATCCCGGCGCTCCGTGTCCAGCGGGGTGCAGCTGTGGCCTGGACTGGATAGTCTGTTCTGGCTCTGGAGTGTCCGGCGTGCTCTCCCTTCCTACGGATGATGCATCCGAGCTCGGCACAATGTGAGGATCTCAACGCATCCGTTTTAACCTCCCTCTATGTCGCTCGGATATCATTGTACAGTTTGCGCATCCGAGAGCTGAAAATGCGCTTTTTGCGCGTAGCGAGTGCATGATGCATTGACGCGACAATAACTACCGTTTATCACTCGGAGAGCATTTTCCGTTTGTAAATGCCTTTTGATGTTATAAATATGTCGGTATCGAACTCGGGGGGGGGGGGGGGGGGGGGACTCATCGTGGAAGACCTTGACGTGTGTCCGTTCGTCCTTACAGAGTCATTGAAAACCAGGCGGCCCCCCGCCAGCTCGGAGACCACGACCTGGCTCCCTTCCCACGACTACAGAACCTGTACGTTTGACAATCCTTTCCGAACACGGTGGTGATTTGCCGTGATCATAAAAAAGAACAATTTTTCTTGTCTATTTCAATACAGCGGGCAAAGTCGTTTTCATGTTATCATCTGTTCCAGGACAATCACAAACACCAGCCTTTCGTTCGTCTCGGCCTTGGCTTTCCAGCATAACCCGCTGCTGAAGCATCTGTGAGTCCGTGCACCTGTGCTTGCACTGATGTTCAATTGGTTGTTCACGTGCTTGGTCGATCAAAGCAGTTTATTTGCTTGGTGTGGCTGCAGCGTGATAAATGCGTTTGAAATTTGAATTGGCACGGTGTAAAAATCCCAGCAACAAAAAACAAAAAAGACAAAACCGTATTGTGACGTCATTACTTATGAAACGTGTACCGTCTTTTTGTCTTTTCAGAGATCTCTCGAATAACCAGCTGCCCAGCATGGAGTGGGAGACGTTAATAAAATTGAACCTCCTTGAATTGTGAGTTCTTGTCGCACTTCTTTGCATGGGATGTTCCTGGTAAATGCAACAAACATACTCCTTTAGAAAAGAATAAGTAATAACAATATCATTGAGGCATTGCATTGCATGGTATTTTATCCTCCAGCATACACTACCTTAGAGTCATGGGATGCAGGTAATTTTAATGACGATTCACCAAACGTTTAACATCTTTTAAAAGGCATTTGTGCACCAACAAAAGCCACCATCTTCATTATAAAATCTGTTGCCGGTTTTTAATTGGCTGGTGATGCAATTCCTCACCGTTCCCCATTCGGATATGTCCACTAATGATTTCAGATCTTCCAATTGCTGTTTTCAAGCCGATATGAAATGGATCGACCCTGGCGTCAGACTTGAACAATGTGTAGTTGAACTTGTCTCTCCCAAAATCCTGTTTCAACACTGAGGTTGCAGGATTCATCGCACAAAGCCTTGCAATGCCACACATTGAGCCTGCTGAATGGAACGGTTGTATGAAGCTGTTCTTTCTTGGTATTCTGTAGACTGCAAGGCTTGAGTAGCTGTGTTGGTACTTCAATGACACCCGAGAGTCTCCCCAAACATTTTCGTCACATCGTGGACATTTGACCTGATTAAAGATTTGCATCTATTGCATCTAGTAATGCAACCCAAGGTTCATGTTCGAAAGGGTGGCACAGAGCTGGTAGCGGACTTGCTTTTGGTATGGCTGATCTGGATTCGTTTCCTGATTCGACTAGAAATTGTTACCCTGATGCTTTGCAGGTCAGGTGTGCCGCAAAGGTCGGGTGCTGTGCCCTTGGATGGATATTAAGCTGAGTGTTCTGTCTGCTGGCATTAACTGATAGATGTTCGAGATCCCAAAGAGTAGGCGAGGTGACCTGCCAAGAAAGCGAGTTCCACTCTAATGTATAGCAGCACTGCATTAGAGGCACAGCCACACCTCGGTAATGATAAAAACATCGGGAAGAACCTGTAAATGAACCCCATTCCAATATACATTCACTAAGCATGACGGCGTTCGTTAGATGTCTGTAGATCAAGAAAGGTTGGTGGTACGCATAGTCTTCCTCTTCATGAATAACATTCCCCATGGTTGATATAGAGATGACTGGGATGGTTGAAATCATCCTGATGAAGGTGCCCACTCTCTCACAGGTGATTGTGGGTAACGCAAAGCAGATGGGCATAAGAGTAATTCTCACAATTTGAAAATAATGTCCCGTGACTCTTGGTAAGTTAGTGCACGTAAACGATAATTATCATTCAACATTTTTTATTCCTAATGTTGCAATAACTGCAACACACTTTTTTTTTTCCATGTATACAAGTCCTATGTACATTTAGTTCCATTACACCCTTCTCTGTACCTTCCCTGCACTGATCCTACTGTCTGCTCTCCCGGTCTTGCACTTCTGCACTTTTAACCTTTACTAAAAGATTATTATTTCATACTTTCATGCTTTATTCATCAAAACAATTTTAAAAAGCAGAATGTCCCAAATCAGGTTCTTAGGGGCTTTAATGTTTGACAATGAAGCAATGAGTACTCTCGGTCATATAATTCATGAAGGTCGTATATAGCATCGCCTGCCTCGTTTATTTTCCTCCCGTGTTGCTCACGTAACCCAGAAATCTCTCCGGAAACCCATGGAACTGCTCTTGCGAGCTGGTTTGGCTCGTGCAGTTGCTCGAGGGGCCTGCCGGTGTGAACAGCTCGCATGGCATTCCCTGTGTCGTGGGCAATGGTACTTCTCACTGCGGTATGAGACCCACACTCCAAATGCACGCACTGTAGCTCACCTTTACCATGTGGCCATTGACCTAGCTAGCTCATCAATGACTCATTCCTTCTTCCTTCTGATGCAAGGCATCAAATGTGGAAATTTGTGGCATTCCTGTTTTACCCCTGCACTCCACTTTTAAGACATTAATTTTATTTATTTATTTATTTATTTGTGTGTCTATCTATCTATATATCTATCTATAACTCCCTATGCCGCGAGGTGAATAAGGTGAAACGTGTCTATAGTTTTACAAAATCGTGATAACAAATTAACAGTCATTGTGTCACTTGAATTGCATAATTTTATTCACATAAGTAAGAACAAGGAACTTTGATGCATGAGGAGGCCATTCGGTCCATCATGCTTGTGCTACACCAACACCTGATTTAAATAAATACGTTAGGCTATTTCACTAAATATGGACTATTTCACTGGGGGGAGATGTTATGTATGCAAATAAAATTCACATTAAAGCTGACTCTCTTATTTATATGAAAAACAAATAATAAATTTAAGGGATGGGGTGGGGGCGTGCATAAAGGCAGTTGTACGGTGAGGAATGCACACACCCTAACCAGACATTCACCTTCTGATGAGACCCTCTCACAGACATCACAATCACAAACGATGTATACGATCACCCATCCACACGCACATGACTTACATGTCCTGCCAATATCCCTCTACCCCTCTCCTTCCAATGCTTTTAGGTACCTGCCTAATTTAAATTTATCTAATGTTTCTGCTGCCACTTCCTTCCCAAGGAGACCATTCCGTGCATTACGTACTCTGAGTGAAATACCCCTGTCTCACTCCCGTCTTAGCTCCCCTCTTCGTTACGTTCAGGCTTTGCCCCCTAGTCCTATCACGACCAATTCTGCTGAGAAAAATAACTATTGTGCAATTATCTTATCTCCACCTTTCAATATCTCAAACATCTCAATCAAATACCCTCATAATTTCCTCCTTTCTAGTGTATAAAGCCGTCTCTTTCAGCCGCTCCTCATAGCTGGGTCTAGCTCGGCCCGGAATCAATCTAGTAGCCCTGTTCTGAACCCTCTCCATGGTATCTACGTCCTTCCTGAGTTGTTATGACCAAAACTGCACACAATATTCGAGATATACCCTCACTAAATTCCTGTACAATGTTAACACCACCTGTTTTGATTTATAATTGACCCCCCTGTGAATAAAACCTAAAACCCTATTTGCTTTACCTATTGCTACCTGGCACTGTGCTGCCTGCTTACCTCCCGTATCTATTACCAACCCCAGATCCTTCTCCTGTGTGACATGCTCCAAAATTACCCCTTACATCATGTAATCTCTATTTTCATTATTCATATCCATCCCCAGCACCTTACACTTCTTCATGTTAAACTGCATCTGCCAATCTTTTGCCCAATCTGTTAAAGTATCGAGACATCCTGAATATGATCACCCCCCCCTCTCTGCTATGTACCTTATCTCTCAGCTTTGTGCAGTCTGCAAATTCAGAGAGCCAACTACCCCACTGTCCAAATCGTTGATGCAATTCTGAATAATAATGGTCCTAGTACTGATCCCTGAGGTACCCCATTGCCTGCATCCTCCCACTCAAAACCACCCTTTGCTTTCGATCACTATGCCAGCTTCCAATCCAGTTAGTTACCCGATCAGTCACTCCGCAAGCCCTCACCTTAGCTAACAACCTCCGATGTGGTGCCTTATCAAAATGCATTCTGAAAGTCTAGATGCAATACATCCACATCTACCCAATCAGAAACTACTTCGTAGAACTCCAATACATTCATTTAAACATCACCTCCGTTTAGGAAATTCGTGCTGACTACCTTTAATTTGGTTAAACCTGTTCGAATGATTCCGCATCCGATCCCCAATTAATGTCTCCAACATCCTCCCCACAATTGAAGTTAAATTAACATGTATATTGTTCCCAATTCTTCTCTGGATCCTTCATTAAATAACGGTTACATTTTCTAATCTCCGATCCCCTGGTACCTGCTCCTTCCTCCTCCAGTGAGTTATTAAAGATATTGGTTCACATCTCACTTACCTGCTCCACCACCTCCCCTTATACTCGTTGATGTATATTATCCAGCCCTGGAGCTTTATCTTCTCTTACCGCTTTTAAACTTCTTCCTCACTTCCTCCACTCCTACCTGGATCTACTATAAACACCTTTCCTCACCTCCTTGATAGAGATATTCATGCTGTTGGTAAATCTCCCAACTGTTCTTCACAGTGGTTTTGGGAGGGGTGGTTTAACTGGTGTAGAAAAGATCACGGTTTTGGATGGGGGATGATGTGAGATGGTGGTAAAGAACTGTCTTGAAGACCTGAAGGGAAGAATGAGATTGAAGAGAGCCTGGAAGGTGATGCCACATGTGGAAAAATAGAGGAATAATTGAGTGGAGGTGAGCAGTGGTTCCGCATTAAGCAGTTTCAATAGGAGGGGGTTGCTGGTGGACCATGCATGTCCTGCAGATACCAGGTGAGGGGGGGGGGAGCAAAGCACAGAGAGGGCAGAGGGTGCAAGACAATAAATGAGACGGAAGAAGACAGAGAGATCACCGATCTGTCAGCAATGGCGAAGTGATAGGCCAATAAACACAGCTTCATTGCAAGAGATTCCAATGATCTTGAAAGCCTTGGTTTCCATGACATCAAGATGAGTAAGACATGAGGCAGAAGAGCCAGCCCAGAGTGGAGAGCAGTACTTCATCAAGCTGCAGATGAAAGCATTGTCGATGGCTAGGAGTTCAGGTGTGCCAAGGAAGGACTTTGCACGATGGAGGATGCCCAGTCGGCGTCTGGATTTGGAGGCCATATTTAAATGTGACTTTTCGAGAGAGATCATTTTCAGTGACTGGACATCCTCAAGAGAGTTGTTGAGAAAGTAGATGGGAGGATTTGCGGTGCAGTCCTTTCAGAGAGAGTGGTGTGTGTGTGTGTGTGTGGTGTGTGTGTGTGTGTGTGTGTGTTGTGTGTGTGGTGTTGTGTGTGTGTGTGTGTGATTTCTTAGGACTGAAAGACCGATTTCAAGTGTTTGACAAGTTTGTGATTATGGCAAAGACTGAGGAGAGGATGAGGGATGTCATGCCAGGGTGAGTCGTCAGCAAAGAGATAAAGAGGATTTTCCAGAGAGTCAGTGAGATCATTGATGAAGATTAGGAACAAGATGGGGCCTAGAACACTGCTTTGGGGTCCTCCAGCCTTGACAGGGAAAGGATAAGAAAGGGTTCTGTTGAGATCCACACATTGGCTACGAGAGTGGAGGAAGTCAGTAATCAAAGAATGGAGTTGCCCTTTCATTCCATAGGCAGACAGTTTGGAGAGCAAGGCGGGGTGCCAAACTTTATCGAAAGCTTGAGATATGTCCAGAGAGATGGCACCAATCTCATGAATGATATTGAGGACCTCCATCCATTGTTAGGAGAGTAGAAGCCACATGTCCAAGATAGAGTGACCTGTTCTGAATCCGAATTGATTATCTGAGATGATGCTGTTAAAGAAAAAGAATAATTTTACATCTGTGATGATGAATTCCATGATCTTGCTGATGATTGGAAGCAAGATAATTTGTCTGAAGTTAAGGGGATCCATTTTGCACTTTTTTATGTAATGCTGTGATGTTGATTTCCAAGCAGATGGAAGATGACTGAGGTTAAATGACAGGGTGAAAATGGCAGAGAGAGGAGGTGCAAGAGCAGCAGAGCAGGTTTTTAAAGCACATGAGCTGATGCCGTCCGGTCCAGTTATAGAGTCAGAGTCGAGGGTTGTGAGAAACTTTTCCACTTTCTCAGGTACGAAAGACACAGAATTCAGGAGCATCTGGGTATGACTGGGCAAGGATGAGAGAGAGAGAGAGAGAGAGAGAGAAGAGAGAGAGACAGACAGACAGACAGACAGACAGACAGACAGACAGGACAGACAGACAGAGACAGACAGACAGACAGAGACAGAGACAGAGACAGAGACAGAGACAGAGACAGAGACAGAAGACAAGACAGAGACAGAGACAGAGAACAGAGACAGACAAGATTTTGATGCAAACACAGAATTGAGGCACTCGGCCTTTTCACATGCGGAGTCGGTTGTGGTCTCATTTGAAGTGAGGGAAGGGATTGAAGAGGAGCATACACCAGATACGGACTTGACAAGGCACCACCAGGTTATAGAGGAGTGTGACAAGTTTGAAAGTTCATTCTTAAGATTGGACAGATGTTGTTTCCTGGCTCTCCTGAGAGTAGATAGATACACACTTGTTGCAATATTTGTGGAAGGATCTGCGGTTGCCTTTGGTTGGATTTGCCTTCCAGGCCGCGAATGCTCGTTGTTTTAAAGCAACTGCATCACTACAGGATTTTGAGTACGAAGAGTGGGGGGATGGGTAAGATAACTGCATGAAGATGAGATGGGATGAATCTTTGCGTAAGAGAGCAGGTTTCTGTGGAAGAATTCCCAGGCTGAATTAATATCAGGAACAGTAGATATAAGAGACCAGTCCTGAAGTTTTGATGGCTGCTTGTAGTCACTGCCAGTTTGCCTGAGTGAACTGCCAGACTCACCAGTGCTGAGGCTGTTCTCTGAGAATGGCCAGAGAGATGTTGACCTTCACAAGCACATGATCAGATGAGCCAATTGGGGCAGAGGATGAGCAAGATACATTGGATGGGAAGTAGGTTATCACCAAATCCAGAAAGGAGGATTTGCCATGGGAGAAATCCGGGTTGGAAAGTTCACACATTGAGTCAGTCCCATGGAGTCACAGAAATCCTTTGCAGAAGCGCCATGGCTGGTGAGAGAGATACCAACACCCAGACAATTAGCATGGTGACAATTGAAATCACTACATACAAGAAAGAGGGTATTGGGATGTGATGGTATGAGTGGTTAAAAGTTGGTCCATGTCATCTGCGAGAGAGAGAGATGTAGATGGAGTCTTCACTGTTAGGAGGACGGTACATGAGAGCAGAGGGGAAGTCGCAGTCAGGGGTACTCCTGGGGTTTGGGAGATGTAAGATCAGTACACGCGAGAGTGGAGAAATGCCAGTTTTTAATGTGCAGCGCAACAGTGCTGCCAGGATAGGGTTCAGTCAATGAATCCGAGGAGACAATAGCCAGGGAGTGACACAAAGGAGTCTGGGACGTCCTGTGGGGAAGGATCTACTATAAATGGAAGAAGTGTGTGTGTGTGTGTGTGTGTGTGTGTGTGTTGTTGTGTGTGTGTGTGTGTGTGTGTGTGTGTGTTGTGTGTGTGTGTGTGTGTTGTTTTTTGTGGAGTTGTACTGGTGAACTTTCTGATGTTGAATGTGATGCACCGAAACCATCGTCACGATCTCCTGAGTTGATTAGGCTAATTAACTATGAAGAACATGAAAGAATTCCCATGTTTTAAATGCACACCATGTTAAGATGTAAAGAGCAGCTTAATATGTCCTTCCACGGCATGGCGTTTTAATTACAAAATAAATAAATAAATAAATTATAACCTTGTAACAAAGCATATATTAATTCATATTTATAAATTAACAACAATAATAATGATTAATAATCGTATCATTTGGCAATAATAATAATAATAACAAACATATATAATCCCCGCACTGGCCCAAGCACATCTGGGCTTGGTGAAAAGTAAACTAATGCTCCAGCAGTACAGCAGGCGGGTATGCTACAAGACCATGAAGACCAATGAAAATTTGGTCCGATGGACCAGTGGGCCCACCAGTTCTGTTGAACAGATACAAGGAAATACAAGGGAATCAGACACAGGTGGAGGCCCATTCAGCCCATCATGCCTGCACGACAGCAACACCACACTAATTTATCAACACGAGATCCAAAAGAAGAAAATGCAAAATTTATTATTATTGTTTTAATGGTGTTTTTGTCGTATTATTTATTCATTCATTCATTTATTTGTTTATTTTAAGTGTTTTGTAGTTTTTGGCCGGTTTATCGGTAGTGACCTTAATTGAGAGATCTCTCAGGTTTAAACGGAGTCCCCGGAAGTTTGAGGTCCACACAGGGACAGGGGAAGAGGAGCTGCTGATAGGACGTAGGAATATGGAAAGGGGGCAAGGAAAGGGTGCGGTGTGGGGTGGGAAGTTTGGTGCAGGTGTGGGGAGCAGGCAAAGCCAGGAGGGTCAGCGGCGGAGCTGGGAAAAGCAGTACTGGGGGTGGAGCAGACAGGTGGGATGGTACTGATTTTTGGAGGTTTGACACCATGGATGGACGTGAATGTGAAATTTTGTCATGTGCACACAGTCTTTGCACAATTGACGCCTCAGGATTCCCTGACTGGATAACCTGCAACAGATTTCCTGGGTGGGCTGATGGTGATAATGTTTTTGGATCTTCGTGGAGGATCTCTAAGTCTTACTCTTTTCCTCTTCAAACATCCTCAGCTCGTTTTGTAACTCAGAAGCTTCTTTTTCCAATTCCTTTCTCATCTCCGCACACTCCGACCTTGCTTTGGCTTCCAACTGTTTTCCATCTTGCCCTGTGTTTGTCTATCAGTCTTCCCAGTTCCTCTGTCTCCGTTTTTACCTCCAGTCCCAGCTTATCAGCTCTCTTCGTCATGTCTTGCAGTCTTTTCTCACACTCCACTATTTTATTTCCTTCGTGCACGTCTCCGTCACCCCAATTAATTTTTCCCTCTCGGTTACCGTCACTTTTTCCGTCACCTCCACGCTTCTCGCCCAACACGTCTCCCGTATTATTTTTTTCTCACCCGCCTTCACCGCGGGCCTGACAACCGTTGCACCCCCTCCCAGCTCGTTCGCTCCCACACGTGGCGTCGCCATTACGCACTTCGCTTTTGCTTTCATGCCGCCTGCAGGCATTGGCCTATTTGCTGCGTTTCACCCGCATTTCTTTATTTCTTCCTTCATTTCGTTTTTTGTTTGTTTCCATTCTGAGTGCGTTTCCATCCATTTTTTCGTTCATTCCATCCATTTTGCCGTTCATTTCGTTATTCATTCTTCCATTTGTTTGTGTTTGTTTCCATCTGCTTGTTCACTCCTTTATTCGTTTTTCATTTCGTTTTTCATTTCATCCATTTTTGTATCCATTTTTCTCATCAATGCCTCAAACATTTCCATCGTCCGATCCGTGGGCGAATTCGCACGTGGGGGGCGTTCGTACGCCACCCCAGCCACTGCGCCATTCAGCTCTGGGCTCGTCTGGGGGGGAATTGTTCCTGTACACCAATGTCCTGCATGGGGATTCATCCTGAGCCCATGGATTCTAAACATACTACATCCATATCTACCCCCGGCACCCGCTCGCCTTGAGACGCCATCTTATTCCACGTAAAGGGTAATTTAGCTCGCTCGTAATTTAGAGGGAATCGGGGGTCGCTCCTCTCACCCCTGGACCGATTCCCTTGAATTTAGCTGGAGCCAGGAGAGTTCGTTTTCCCGCTCTCTGACACCAGTGTTGCGAATTCGCGCCCGTCGGCGTGCGATCGGCCACGTGACTCGAATCGCGACCGCCTCGCCCACCGGACGGACAATTCAGTCGTGACCCTCCCGGCTAACGCCGGGATCCAGTCACGGGTGGGCCTTTCGGCCTCACCACGATCGTGCCAATCGGCCACCCGCGTGGGATAGGGTTGTTCGCCAAACTCGACCTACCTAAGTACCCACGCGGATGTAAACCGGGCGATCGCACCTCGCCGCAGGTCGACTTCGGACACGGACCGCTTAAGCGGTCCGTTCCTTGCTATCGGGATAACCGAGCGGTGTATCATCGGCCTCGACGGTTCCTGATTAATTATCGGGCGTATCCAGCCCACTACGAACCCTTTTACGTGAAGCAAGATGGAGGTTCAATTAAAGAAAAAACGAAGCGAACGGGCCAAGTTCAACAAGTAAGACACATTTAATTCACACACACATAGAGCACACATATAGCACGTATTTACAGCCACAATTAGCAATGCACATATATCAATTTAAGACAAAACAATAATGCAACAGCAACGCAGAGCTACGACCGACTAAACGCGAACACTCGGCAACACTTATACAGTTTCTACCTTACAAGACACGGCGCCACAACACGCATTCACACCTAAGCAAAGGAAAGACCCCCTCAAAGGCAAGGGAGTCAGACTGGGCCCGTGGGCCTAATGCGCGTGGAACCTGGATGAGCGGCCAGGTCCACGAGACCGAAGGGTCCTACCCGCGCCCTCGTGCGAGCCGCAAAATGTCGCTGCACGGCGGTTTCGTGGGCACCTGCTGGTGTAAAGTGGAACGGGGCCCCCTGTTCGCACTCTCTCAGCGCGGGGAAAGGGGAATTGTTGATGCTCTGGGGAGGAGTATGGCTGGCTTGCTCGAGTCCCGCGATGCGCGATTCAACGCGACCTCGTCGCTGACTTCCTCGCCCCGGACCCGAGCCTCCAGGTTCTCCTCAGCCGATCTCCCTCCGCAGCCGTTCGCCTCCGTAGCCGTTCGCCTCCGTAGCCGTTCGCTCCGTACTCATCTGCCCACTTCTGCCACGATTCGCCTTGCGCTCGTCTCTTTATCGGCTCCAGGAACCCACCATATGCAAATTCTCGGATCCAAACGACCTCAGGGGCGGAGCCACGCTCGCCGATTGGACGGAGAAAAAGGGGCGTGAATCTTTCCTGATCCTCAAATTTGCATATCCCGATTTCCGTCAGGCGCGTCTGGAGGCGGGCCAAGCCGCCCCGCGCTTCCTAATTGGATGGATCAGATGTGGGCGTGTAGCATTCCTGATCCGAATTCTCCTCGGAAAAACCGCCATCTGCACTCGTGGCTCGCGTGTATCGCTGCAGATAGCCCGACGCTCGGTGTCCACAGGTGGTGCGGGAGTGGCCGTAGGAGAAGGTGGTGGAGGGTTTTCGGCGGTGTCCGATGGCCATGGTGCCGTTTGGAATGGCGTGATGTGAGGTTTGCGGTAGCGAGTGGTGAAGGTAGGTGTGGCTGCTGGCGTTGTTGTGTTGTTGGCGTGGTTGGCTCAAAACAAAGGTAGAACAGAAAAATGCCTAACTCAAAGGATCGCAGCCCGAATGAATCACATTAATTCCCTCTATACAACGGGTTTGGAGCTAACTACACATGTACTTCAGAAATACCTCACCTATGGGACCTGGATGGTGTTCGCGAATTTCCACAGCCGTAACAATACCTTGTCAAAGAGAAAAGGAAGATTTTTTATGAAGAAGAAGAGTGAATGGGTTGTTTCTGGATGGAGTAAATAGC
>CM068963.1:48938323-48979568 GCA_035128595.1 Eptatretus atami
ATGTTTGTTCTCATCTTCGTCTTCTTTTTATTTTTTATTTTTTTTTTTGTATACCTTGTCGAGGCTCGTGTGAGAGCTAACACACAAGCACAGCAAGGGGGGCATGAGACAAGAGGGAGGGAGTGGGAGGGACAAAACAGTGGGGAACAGATACATAGATCTGTGGAAGGGAGAGGGAGGGACGGGGAACATAGGGAATAGAAGATGGAATTACAGGGACTTTCAGAAGGAAAGCAGGGAATTTGAAGAAGTGGGCTTGGTGGATTATCGGGGTAGAAAAGATTGAGGATTTGGATGGGGGATGATAAGAGGTGGTGGTGAACAGCTGTTTTGAAAGCCTAGAGGAAGAATGGGAAAGAATAGAGTGAGGGAGTTTATTCCAAAGGCGGGAAAAAAGAGGAATGAAAGAGTGAAGGTGAGCAGTGATTCGTGATTTGGTTAGTTGTTACCAGAAGGGGTTGTTGGCGGACCTTGAGCGCCCTGTGGAAATGTGGTGGGACAAATCGCAGAGAGAGCGGGGGGGGGGGGGGGCAAGGCTGGAGAGAGACGGTAGAGGCAGAAAGACACCGACGAACCTGCGGTGATTGAGTGAGAGCCCAAAGATCTCAGCCTCATTGCGGGAGATGCCAATGATCCGAAATGCCCTGGTTTCTACAGCGTGAAGCCGAGAAAGGTGGAGGCAGGAGTACAGCCCAGATGGAGAGCAGTACTCCATCAGACTACGGACAAAAGCTTTCTAAGTGGTCAGGAGCTCAGGAGGACCGAGAAGGACTTTGCACGACGGAGATTCCCAGTCGCGATGGCTTTGAGGCAAGGTTTGAAATGTGCTTTCCCAGGAAAGGTCATGGCAGAGATGAGACCCAAAGCTTGAAAGAAAGGACTTCTTCAGAGGATTGTTGAGAAATGGATGGGGGTTTTTAAACGGTCCTTTCGAAGAGACATAGTGAGAGTGTGAGATTTGTCCGGATTGAAAGACATGTTCCACGTGTTGGACCAGTTTGTGATTTATATCAGATCTGCAGTGAGCGAAGAAGCTGCTGCTTGCCGGTCTGAGGTGACCGATGGTACGGCAGAGGTGGATCATCAGCAAAGAGATATAGAGGATTTTCCAGAGAGTCGGAGAGATCATATGAAAAACCAGAAAAAGAACAAGGCCCAGAATGCTGCCTGAGGAACTCAGCCTGGACAGGAAGAGGGGATGAGAACATCCATTTAGGGCCACACGTTGACTGCGAAGAGAGAAGTCTGCGAGCCATGAGTGGAGATGGCCTTGGATACCATAGGAAGAGAGTTTGGTGAGCAGGGCAGGGTGCCAGACTGTGTCAAAGACGTGATATGTCCAGGGATACGGCTCGATTTCCTGTCTGCATGAGGACCTCCATCCATTGTTGGAGAGCAGAAGCAGCATATCCAGGGTAGAGGACCTGGTCTGAAACCAAATATGATGATCGGAAATCAAGCCATTGGAGAAGAGGAAGGATTTCATGTCTGAAGCGATGATGGATTCCATAACCTTGTTGATGATTGGAGAAGGCTGTTGGTCTGTAGTTGCAGAGATCTGTTTTTGCACCTTTTTTATGCAGGGCAGTGATGTTTGCAGATTTCCAAGCAGATGGCAGATGACCTTGAGCAAATGAGAGGGTGAATAGAAAGAGAGAGAGAGGGTGAGCAAGAGCAGAAGAGCAGGTTTGAGGACACGTGGGGCTGATGCCGTCTAGACCGGTTGCAGAATCTGAGTCGAGGTTTGAAAGCAAGCTCTCCACCTTGTCAGGAGAAAAGGACACAGAGTCCAGGGACAGTTGGTGCGACTGGTAAGGTGGTAGAGAAAGTGATGAGTTTGGACACAAATTTAGCTGCAAAACCGAGTTTAGGCATTCAGCTTTTCACGTGCGTATCAGCAGTCGCCATTTGAGGTAAGGGAGGATGGAGGGGAACATACACCAGAAACAGATTTGATTAGACACCACCAGGATTTTGAGGGAGAGAGTTTGAGAGTTCAGACTTGAGATTAGAAAGATGTGTTTTCTGGCTCTCCTGAGTAGATATACACTTGTTCGAGCTTTATGGAAGGAACTGAGATTCCCTCAGTGGGTTTGCTTTCCATGAGGCAAAGCAAGTGTTTTAGGACAACTGCCTCACCACAGCTTCAGTGAACCAAGGGCGGGAGGAAGGGTAGGACAACTGAAGACGAGAGGGGATAAATCTGTGCATGAGGAGAGCAAGTTTCTTTGAAAGAATTCCCAGGATGAGTTGATGTTGGAGAAAGTAGAGAGAGGAGACCAGTCTATGAGTTTGAGGGCTGCTTGGAGACCCTGCAGTCGCTTGAGTGAAATGCCAGACTCGACGGCGGTGATGGGTTCTCTATAATAGCAGAGAGATGTCCACTTGACAAGGACGTGTCAGAAGAACCGATTGGAGCGGAGGAAGCAGCAATATTGTCAGGAAATTTGTCAAAATCAGATCCAGAAAGATGGAGTACCATTGGTTGAGATCCGGTAGAGAAGTTGACCGATTGAGTCAGTCCCAATGAGTCGCAGAAGCTTTTGCTGAGGTGCCATGACAGGTGAGAGAGGTACCCACACCTAGCCAACTGGCATGATGACAATGAAGTTGCCACATATGAGAAGAGAGAGTTTGGATGAGAAGATAGAAGTTGGTCCATGTTTTCAGATAGTGAGTGTAGATGGATCATCACTGTTAGGTGGACGGTACAGTACACATATAAACATGAGGTGGAGTGGAGGGGAAGCCATAGCCAGAGGTATTCCTGGGGTGGGGGGGATGAGAGCAGTGCATGGAGAGTGAGGAATAGATCTTTGATGAAGAGAGCAACTCCTCCACCAGGACGAGGCTCAGGTCTGTCATACCGGAGGAGGAGTAACCAGGGAGAGATACTTGGGATCAGACACGTCTTGGAGGAAAGTTTCTGTTAGGCAGATTATGTCTGGTTGTCAGTGCAACCTGTATGGAAGATCTGAAAAGGTTTGAGATGGCCCGGATATTTGAGGTCCACACTTTTAATGAAGAGGTAGGTGGGAGGCTTGGTGCAGGGTGGGGGGGGGGGAGGTAGGACAAGGGACGAGGGGGGAGTAAGGAGGGTTCTTGAAAGAGGTGGGGATTGCAAGAATAGGTAGGGAGGGGGCCGAATAGGAGAAGAAAGGCTCTGTGGTGCTGGGGAGAGGGGGACAAAGAGAGGGGTAAGAGCAGTTGAGGATTTGAGGAGGTGGTGAAGAGATGGAGGTGAGAGGGCATGGAAAAAGGCAGCTTTGTGGATGGAGGGGGAACTTTGGGAAGGATGAGTGAGGGGATGAATGGTGGAGAAAGGTGAGGGGGAGGTTTGAGAGAGGTGAGAGGAGGCTGGAGGAGAGAAGAGTGATGGTTGCTTTGAAGTGAGAGTGAGGGGAGAGGGGTGAGTGGCACGAAGTTTGAAAAAAAGAATGGTTGATGGAAAGCGAACATTCATAGCAAACTGGGTTTTTAAAAGTTCTAGGTCAGAGATGCGATTTAACACAAATCTTGATGGATGCAATAAAGGCGAATCCAGAGAATGGAGAGAAGAAACGCTGTAACAGTTGGATTTTTAGGCAAGGAATGAAGCAGAGGTCAAATGAGAGCAGTCTGTTAAAATAGCAGAGTAGTGCATTATGAAACATAAAGAGTACCACATGTGTAGAGAGGAAGATGAAGCATTATAAGATATCGTTTTGTATTATTATAATGTTTGAGAGAGTTTCAACAGATTAGGTCATGAAGTGTTGTAGAAAAATCGAGGAAGAAGAGAGGAAGAAAATAAAGAAGAAAGCGATGGAAGAAGAAGAAGAAGAAGCAGAATCAGGAGAAAGTAGCGTTTTTTTGTTTGTTTTTTTTTTTAATTTAAGATAAGAATAGAGAATTAGTTGGGAGAAATGGGGACATTAGGAAGTGGGAAGATAGAAATTGAAGTAATGGGGAGAAAAACAAAGAAAACGATCGTACACCGAGGGGAACCGGTAGGCTCAAGCCTAGCCTCAAACACCCGGTAAGACAACGTCGACAAAACTCACAAAATAGCACGATTTTTGAAAACAAACCGAACTAGGAACACACGTAACATGTAGGTGAGAAAAATAAACAGTTAAAACGGGACAAAAACGACGCGAACTAACTTTGAGATCGTCAGCAGAGACCTCAAGGAGACCTCTCGACGCTCCAAACCCGGAAACCGGAAGCTGAATGCTCTTGTGGACTTTTTTGTTTCACAGCCTACAGTTTTCATCGAAACTCCAGAAACTTGGCATATATATGTAAAAAATACCCTGCGCAGACAGTAACCACTCCGATTTTGAAAAATTCCCCTAGAAAAAAAGTTATGACGTCAAAATATCTCCGCTAATGAAATCGCCTAAAAATTATCTCCGAAACTAGGCAAGCTTTTTGAATTCTGTTTGCGGGAATCGAACAGGGCATTAGCAGAGATGAATTACCGCACATAATATACTCACTATGACGTCATATCAATTTTATGACAGTCATTCCTATTTTTTGACATTTTTTTTTTCACAACCCAGATTTTCATCGGATCTTCGTGAAACTTGCCATGTATATGCAGAAAGCCCATGCGCAGGCAGAACCATCTCCGATTTTGGAAATTCTTCCTAGAAAAAAAGTTGATTCATAATATCGCCGCTAATGGAAATCGCCTACACCATTATCACCGAAACTAGGCAAGCTGTTTGAATTTTGTTTGCGGGAATCAAGTCGGCATTTAGCACAGATAATTTATCGCAAACCTGATACATCACAATGACGTCTATTCGTTTTTATGACTCATCATTAAGAGACGGATCTTAGCTCATTTGAGCTTGTGGTTGAAGCATGGAGGAAAATTTTGCTGTAAGTGAAAAGGATGAACTAAGCTTTAAGATGAGGTTTTGGGGAAATATAATGTTGCGAATTCGCGCGTCGGCGTGCGATCGGCCACGTGACTCGAATCGCGACCGCCTCGCCCACCGGACGGACAATTCAGTCGTGACCCTCCGGCTAACGCCGGGATCCAGTCACGGGTGGGCCTTTCGGCCTCACCACGATCGTGCCAATCGGCCACCCGCGTGGGATAGGGTTGTTCGCCAAACTCGACCTACCTAAGTACCCACGCGGATGGTAAACCGGGATCGCACCTCGCCGCAGGTCGACTTCGGACACGGACCGCTTAGCGGTCCGTTCCTTGCTATCGGGATAACGAGCGGTTTATCTCGGCCTCGACGGTTCCTGATTAATTATCGGGCGTATCCAGCCCACTACACCCTTTTACGTGAAGCAAGATGGAGGTTCAATTAAAGAAAAGACGAAGCGAAACGGGCACAGTTCAACAAGTAAGCACATTTAATCACACACACAATAGAGCACACATATAGCACGTATTTACAGCCACAATTAGCAAATGCACATATATCAATTTAAGACAAAACAATAATGCAAGCAACGCAGAGCTACGACCGACTAAACGCGAACACTCGGCAACACTTATACAGTTTCTACCTTACAAGACACGGCGCACAACACGCATTCACACCTAAGCAAAGGAAAGACCCCCTCAAAGGCAAGGGAGTCAGACTGGGCCCGTGGGCCTAATGCGCGTGGAACCTGATGAGCGGCCAGGTCCACGAGACCGAAGGGTCCTACCCGCGCCCTCGTGGCGAGCCGCAAAATGTCGCTGCACGGCGGTTTCGTGGCACCTGCTGGTGTAAAGTGGGAACGGGCCCCCTTGTCGCACTCTCTCAGGCGGGGGAAAGGGGAATTGTTGATGCTCTGGGGAGGAGTATTGCTGGCTTGCTCGAGTCCCGCGATGCGCGATTCAACGCGACCTCGTCGCTGACTTCCTCGCCCCGGACCCGAGCCTCCAGGTTCTCCTCAGCCGATCTCCCTCCGCAGCGTTCGCCTCCGTAGCCGTCCCTCCGTAGCCGTCCTCCGTAGCCGTTCGCCTCCGTACTCATCTTCCCACTTCTGCCACGATTCGCCTTGCGCTCGTCTCTTTATCGGCTCCAGGAACCCACCATATGCAAATTCTCGGATCCAAACGACCTCAGGGGCGGAGCCACGCTCGCCGATTGGACGAGAAAAAGGGCGTGAATCTTTCCTGATCCTCAAATTTGCATATCCCGATTTCCGTCAGGCGCGTCTGGAGGCGGGCCAAGCCGCCCCGCGCTTCCTAATTGGATGGATCAATGTGGGCTGTAGCATTCCTGATCCGAATTCTCCTCGGAAAAACCGCCATCTGCACTCGTGGCTCGCGTGTATCGCTGCAGATAGCCGACGCTCGGTGTCCACAGGGTGGCGGGAGTGGCCGTAGGAGAAGTGGGGGAGGGTTTTCGGCGGTGTCCGATGGCCATGGTGCCGTTTGGAATGGGTGATGTGAGGTTTGCGGTAGCGAGTGGTGAAGGTAGTTGTGGCTGCTGGCGTTGTTGTTGTTGTGCGTGGTTGGCTCAAAACAAAGGTAGAACAGAAAAAGCCTAACTCAAAGGATCGCAGCCCGAATGAATCACATTAATTCCTCTATACAACGGGTTGGAGCTAACTACACATGTACTTCAGAAATACCTCACCTATGGGACCTGGATGGTGTTCGCGAATTTCCACAGGTAACACTACCCCCTCCCCTTTTACAGACTCGTCCCGAGTCGTCAAATTGTCGTGTGCCATCATGTGAGTTCTCCCCGATACGTTTTACCTACGATCCCTGAGTGCGACTTCATGATCTGTCTCACAAATAAATAACCTGAGGCGAGTAACTAACTAAACAAACTCACTCACACGGACGAACTTAAATAAATTGCCGCGCATATGACAGACATGCCGGGTCACACTCATATTTACATTAACCAATACAACAACTTAACCTTATAATTACACTAAACCATGGCCCAGGATCAATGGACTCTGCAGGAAAAAGGCAAAAGTCAAAGAAAACCGTCGCACGGGCCGCCACTGCAGGCCCGTGTTGCACTGCCAAACAGGACAGTTCCTGCAGCTTGCAAACTGTTGTGACGATCCTGCGCGCATGGAATGAAACAAGGGGGGCAAAGCAAAATTGAACGGGGCAACGCAGATTGGGCAGTGGGATGGCATGGCAAAAACAGGCAGGCAAACACAGCCTGCAGAAAAAGGCCGTGCAGGCAAACACAGCCGGCAGACGAACTGGCCGGCACAGGCCTTGCAGCACAGCAGCTGCAGACCATCCGGCCGCACAGGCCTTGCACAAACAGCCACGACGATCCGACCTGGGCACTGGCTTGCAGCACAACGCAGCCAGCGACGAAGTTGGCCGGCACAGCCTCACAGCAAACAGCCGTCGGACGATCCGACCGCACAGCCCTCAGCAAAACAACAGCTGCCGATTAAGTTGGCCGCACAGCCTTGCAGTGGAGGTTGGTGGAGAGTGCGTGGTGTCGGCCACACAGAAGGTGGCTCGGACCTACCTCGTCGTCTCCCTCCCACTATCTCTTTGCCTGTCACTGTACCTAACACCTCCCTAATGTAAAAACCCAATTTAGCCCCAACTAATTTTTTTTGTTTTTATTTCACTTCCCTACTCCCCACTAGTAATTCGTCCCCTAACCCCCTTTATCGTCCTTGTTCGGCTAACTATCGTCCCTAAGCCTACTCCCAACCCCCGTCCCTCCCGGAGGGAATAAGGAGAGCTAGCGCCTGTGTCGAGGCCCAACAGCCTCAAGATGCCTCCCCAGACTCAAGCGATCTACAACCCAAAGTGGTCCAGCGGCCCACAACGAGAGCGAAGGATGGATGGTGAGAGGGTACACTTCCTAATCTACCCTATCCATTTAACTATTAACTACCCGGGGCTTTCAAAAACGCCCTCGCTACACTATATTGGTTCTAACAACCCACATTCCCGTCGCCTGTGGTGTCCACACAATGTCGGGCCTCGCCCTCGATTTTCCCTCGTGCCCTTGCACGGTTTCGTGGCTGGGACGCGTGGCTCCCTTTGCAGGCACGACCCTCTGCCGATTCCCAACAATGGCACCCCCGGCACTACACTGCCTCCGAGCCTACCAGCTCCCTAAACACCGGGAGTGCCCCCATGGCAACTCCCTGAAACGCACACGTGGCAGCATGGCGCCCCGGGCCCCTTTCCGGGGTCACCCGTGCCCACGACACTGCCCACGCGGCTAACGGCGCTCCGGGCACCCGCACCAAGCGGGCGCACCCGTGCCCACTACCCTAACCCGGCCCCCCAGGCCCTTGGCCTACCCGCCGACTAGCCCGTGCCCGGGTACCCACTCAGCGATACCACCGTTCGCAGCACGCTCCCAGCCCTGTCAAACAGGCTCCTGCACCCCTCCAAATGGGTTTCAGAGCCTACTTCCCCACCAACAGCAAAACGAACCCCCTCCATTTCTTATCATTTTGACTAACCCAGCTAACTCACTCTAACACTGACCCCGTAATAAGCAGAGTAAGGTATCTTGAGATACATTTTGGAAGCGTTCTTTTTTTTAAGTTGTGAAGATGTTTTGAGGAAGAGAACCGTTTTATTCAGATTAGGGATACTGCAAAGAAGGGATAGGAAAATAAGATTGGAGTTTGGATGTTTTTTTTTCCGATGTTGTTGTTGGTGGTTGTTGGGTTTTTTCCGAGTGTTTATTCCTGTTTTTTTCCCGAGTGAAGAAGGAGAGATATTTTGTTTGAATTTTTGAGGGAGGAGGGGAAATGGATTCAGTCGAGGGATCAGTAGTAACAATAAATGGAACAAGCCGGTAGGCGGCGATGGGTCGCCGAGCATGGAAACTATAAGATATAGAGCAAAATGGATGTCATATAGCAGATAGGGAATCACCTTAAGATTATGCATATCAAATGTCATCCAGTTCCATCTACTGATAACTACTACTGATCTACATTCTACACTACATTCCATCTAATGATAACTACGGTATCCATTTGAATGAAAAGTACCGAAAATGCGGTTTGAAATCGGAAATCCCCAAAGTTCGAGGGGTGCTGTGGGTGAACAAAGATCTAAATCGAAAATCCGGCTCGATTGTTTGTGCACAATGTATTCCCGACGATTAGTGTGAATTTTCATGACCATCCGACCATAACCCTAGGAGGAGTAGCATTTGGCGCGAAGGCACCTCCAGCTCTCGCATTATCGATTTTTGCACTAATTGACCTTTGACCCCTGACCTAAGCGAAATCGGTCAATATGTCCTGAGGTAAAGTTGTGTACTCATTAGTACCATGAACCTGCAAAGTTTCATTCGTATCGATGCACTCACCTGGTCGCTAGGGGGCCTTCAATTTTCGCCAATTTTTGCGCATACCCTAATTGTAGGGGGTGCTGCGGGTAAAGTATTCCATATATCACAAAAACCGGAATATATTTGATAGAGCATCACCTGTAGATCATTCCTGCCAAATTTCATAACCCTATGTGGGAAATGGCTTTCGGAATTGATTTCGCGTGAACGGTACTGATTTTGAAGGTTTTCGGTTGTTGCTAGGGAACCAAAGCGTCCCTAGCAACCATCACAATTTCCCAAGCACTAGGTCATAAGATGTACCTACCACCGAGTTTGGTCAAATCGGCCCACGTTTACTACCAATTATGCTGATGACAAACGAACAAACATCCAAACAAACAGACAGAATTACTGACAATAAGGGTCACCTATTTCGGTGACCCTACTATTTCGGTGACCCAATAAAAGGAGCAAAAAAAGAGGCAAAGAACAGAAGGCAAACACACTCGACTATCACAGCAGGTAGGCCCCGACTTAACTCGGGAGGCAAATGAAACGATTCAACACAACAAGATACGGTTTTGGAATGAAAAACCGACGAAAAAAACATGAACAGAAAAACGAATAAAAATGAAACGGTAAAACACAATATAAATGGTTGGGGAAACGTGGTTTCGAAGAACTGGAAGGATCAGTCATCTACACGCGCCGATCCCCAAACTGGAAGTGATTTAATGACCTTTCCATTTCACTTTCATCACTAACCAATCACCCAGTGCTCTGCATCCTTGGGCCCACTCTTGTTTTAACCTGCTCTTTACCCCTTACATATTTAAAGAATGCCTTGTTATTGTGTTTCATATTCTTGGACTTATCCTTCTCATTCTCTTCTGACTTGCCAAGTTATTTTCTGAATGAGCCTCTGGTTACTCCTATACTTATATGAGACTGAATCTAGTGCTGTTATTTTGTACTCTGATAAATGCTTTCTGCTTATCTTTAATAGTACTCCTTAACTCCTTGTTCAACGACATTGGCCTCTTTCTACCTCTAGTTTTACACCTCATTGGAATGTACTTACTCTGCACTACACACATTTGCTCCTTGAATGTTTCCCATTTCTCTGATGCTGATTGTCCTCTTGTTAGCTTCTCACAGCTCTCTTCTCATACCCTCAAGGTTTGCCTTCCTGAAATCTAATAGCCTTACTCTACAATCCTGAACTCTAACCCTTAACAGAATCTTTGCACACATGATGTTATGGTCACTTGCTCCGAAATGGTCCCCTACCTCCACCTCCTCCACCATATTGGGATCGTTACTTAAAAGGAGGTCGAACACTGCACTCCCCCTCGTGGGCGTATCGTGGACTAAATCTCGGAAATCCTCATCTGCGCTGCCCTTTCCCTGTTCCTCATCTGCGCTGCCACTTCCATGATGTTTTCGTGCTTCCAGTAGCACTTTATGATAAATTTTCTTTCTTCAACACCTAGTCGTACTTCTGCCATTATTAGGGTCAATTTGATCTGAAAAAAATGAAAAATTCAATGAGTTATGAGGAGCCAAAATGTGAGTACATTTTTTTGGGACACCCTGTATATTGTCGATTGGTGATTGACAGACAAGGTGTTGCATCAATAAATGTGCCATCTCGTAGATGGACGTCAAACTGTGGACCTGCCTGATAGCATTGATTACGGTTGTATATTAAAGATCCCACAGAAGCTTTTCATGAAGTGTTAGCAAGTCATCTCTGGCACCCTGAACAAATTCCAAATTCATGCCTTAACCCACAGGGAGGAACCACATCGTCGGCATTGCCATAACTTTTAGAAATTATACAACCAGCAGCAGGGTTCAGCACGTACTCGGAATGGAATTACCAAAAAAATGATTTGCCCTTGGTATTGCAATTCACTCGTTGCAGGTGGCCGAGCACCTAAGTTGAGCCTCCTGCCCTTTGCACTAACGCTTCAGGAAGGCCAGAGCACAAACCTGAGCTGCAAAAGCTCTGGACATCCTCATCCTGTTCTTGAGTGGAGCCAACTGGACTTTCACAGGACTACCGATGAGGTAGTGTAACTTGTACTTCATCGGAGGCTTTGTGTCTGATGGGGAAGCAGGGTTGTCCTTTGCATTATCTTTACTTGTGGTCCCTTTTGGCAGTAAATATATAAGGTAATGATGGTTTAATGAATGCTTTTTATGGCTAAAAGACTGCATTTGATTCTAACATGATATTAATTCCCAGAAGCAACATAATAGAAATGTCTGCATGGTTCAGCGAGAACGGCACTCGGTAGAGCGCATACCTCCAGCAGGCTGAACAGTTTACCTTTTGGATGTCACTGACAGGCCGGATCTGGATCCAGACCTGAATGAAAATCTCATTGGATTATTTTTGTCACCTAACCAACTCATCCACCTAGCTTTGTCATAATGCATCCACAACCTTTTGAGATATTGTGTTGTATATCATTTTTAGCCCTATCACTCAATGATGAAGAATCACTTAAAAATTCTTGGATCTGGATCTTCATAAAAATCGAATCAACTCTTCCTTGTCACACACCCAACCTGTCCACCAAATTTCATCTGAATCCATCGACAACGTCTTGAGATATCTTGCTCACAAACATACAGACAGACAGGTGAAAACATCTTTCGTGGTGGAGGTCATGATCCAGGTTATGGTTTGGACGAGTTTTGTGATTGTGACATAGAGAAAATTTTTTGTCAGGGTTCAGGGAGTTGAGGTTCAGGGAGTTGAGGCATACAACTGTACGTGCGCTAAGGGTGGTCAAGGAGGCACATGTGTGGGGAATCTGTGAGGGGGTAGAGCATCACCTGTGGTCAAGTGATTCTCGTCCTGCCTACAGGGGAATTCGCGCATTGCATTCCTCCAAGTCCGTCCCTCGGTGTACTGCAGTTAGAGCAGAGGGTGGTGTGCTCATGACAGAGGAGTCTGAAGTGAAGGCCCGCTGGGCTGGTTACTTTGAGCGGTTGTACCAGGCTGATCCATCATTTGTTGAGTTGGATGTCAGGGGTGTTACTATCCCTTTTGCTGTACCTCCAATCAACTGTGATCCACCTTCGTTTGTGGAACCACAGGCTGCGGTGAACAAGTTGAAATGGAGTAAAGCTCCTGGGAACTGTGGCATCCATGCTGAACTTCTCAAGGCTGGTGGAAATGCTGTACTCATGTTGTTGCATGCAGTTCTGTGCTCTTCCTGGAACACAGGCATCATCCCAACTCATTGGAAGAGGGAATTGTTGTCCCGACCTGGGAAGGGAAGGTTGATCGCCAGGATTGCAACAACTACTGAGGAGTGATGCTGCTTTCAGTGTCGGGCAAGGTCTTTGCTCAAATAATTCTTGATAGGGTTGACCACCATCTGCTTGAACACCAGCACCCAGAGTTGGCAGGCTTTTCACCAAAGAGGTCAACGATTGACCGTATCCTTGCTCTTCGGGTCCTCACCGAACACAGACGAGAAGTTTGGCAGGGGCTGCTTGCAGCCTATGTTGATCTCTGCAAAGCGTTTGATTCAGTGAATCGGGATGCCCTCTGGAGGATTTTTGGTCTTCGTGGGGTGCCACCAAAACTGATCGATCTGATGTCTGAACTGTACTCTGGTACTGAGAGTGTTGTGAGATGTGGTGGTACCATCTCTGACTTATTTTCAGTTGTTACTGGAGTTCGTCAGGGGTGTGTACTGGCCTCCACACTTTTCAGTGCTTGTTTGGACAGGATTCTGAGGAGGATGACGGAGAGATCAAGCTGCAGGGCATCATTTGTAAATGTCAAGATCTCTGACCTTGATTTTGCATATGATGCAGTCATCTTTGTGGAGACTCTGGATATCCTTTTGGGGGCTCTTGAGATGCTGAATGAGGAGTCGGAGTCATTGGGATTTTGGGATTCCTGGGTCAAAAACTAAGATCCAGGCTTTGAATGACATCTTGGACGCTGCTATCCTGTCTGTACCTGTTTGTGACGAGGATGTTGAGGTCACAGAGAGATTTACTTACCTTGGCAGTGATATTCATGTCTCTGCTGGCTGTGAACCAGAGGTCAATAGACATCTGGGTTGGGCCTGGGGAGTCATGGATTCACTGGATCATGGGGTGTGGCACTGTCAGTACCCGTGCAGGAGGACGAAAGTCCGAGTCTTCGGATCCTTGGTGCTTCCGGTCTTGCTATACGGATGTGAAACTTGGACTCTGACCAGGGATCTGAGACAGAGACTTAATTCCTTTGGTACCAGGTCTCTTTGGAGAATCCTTCGCTATTGCTGGTCGGACTTTGTGTCCAACGAGTGGTTGCTGAGAGAGACTCAAATGAGATTTGTTACCTGCATAGTCTGTGAGTGTCACCTGTGGCTCTATGGACATGTGGCTCGTTTTCCTGACACTGATCCTGCTCACCAGATTCTCTGAACGAGGGAGCTTCGTGAGTGGAGGAGGCCAATGGGCCGACCACATGCCTCGTGGTTGCAGCAGGTTGATCAGTATCTCAAGGAGATGGGGATGGGCCAGGCATCTGCCTGGGGGGATGGCCAGACTGAGGTCCCTGAAGTACCGGCGGAAAGTGGATGCAGTGACGCGCTGCTCCGGTGCATATTCCCACACCTGACCTGACCTTAGAAAAATATAATGGAAAGTGACTGAATCAGGCGTACCGTGTGGAGGTGTTGGTGAAGTGCATCAAAATTCCATCATTTTTATTTGTAACATGTACTGCATATGACCTCTCATTACTTCCAGAGAGCAACTTGTATGGTGCGATACTGTTGAAAGATTTTTGGATATACGTAGGTGTGCAAACTTCCTGGTGTTATGATGTAATCCTGCAAAGATGATCACAATGACTGCTAGAGGGAAGGTTTTGGGAATAACAAGATAAAGGCAGGACACTTTCCCCAGTTAGCCAGCAATTGAGAGCAGTTATAAGCTGCATCTTGTTATAGGTGTGGTGTGTGGATTTCTGCAATTTATTAAAACCAAAATCGAAGTTTGATATACTCTACAGCATGTAAGTAGAATTGTGATGGACCTGACCACCCACCATGAACAGAGCATTGGATTGGCTGCAACGCTGGATTGGTGGCCATTTGCAAAGGCAATTAACTCCATTTGAAAATCAAAGGGTTCATCAAATATCTATAATTCATGTTATCCTGCTCAGTTGCATGTTAGATCTGTCCAACAAGTCACATTAATCTAACTTAATGATGTTGCAGTTAAACCACCCCAAAGATATACGACATATCAGTCCTAAAGGTCACGTCCTTGTTTCTTGAAACTCATTATCTATAAAACTTTGTTTTTCCCTGAAATGTTTGTATCTTTTATGCAATTTATTTCCAGTGAGAAGAAAATTTGTAATCACCCCATTAAAATACAGAAATCTGTATTACTTTGGTTATGTATAACTATTCACAAAGAATACGGCCTAGTTATTTCCCCTACTTTTATGTTGTCTCTGGTTTTCATCAAAACAGTTTTACAATCAGCAAATTGCTGATCTGGCATGACTTGCAATACCAGCTCTCACAAGGAGTGGTGCTATATGGTATGTTTACACAGAGAGAATTGGGGTCCTTCCCCAACCCTGAACCCCTGGGATGACGATTTTTTTTTTCTCTCGCCGAAAACTCTCCCATGCATACCCCGAGTACAACCACCAGTTTTCAACTCGTTCTGTCCAATGGTTAAATAGTGCATGGAAGTCAAACAAACAAAAACACACAAACAATGAAACAAACAGACGCTTCTCAAATTAAATATGTTATGATGACAAATTTTGTTCTCACTGCAGATTATTTGCATAAAAGATAGAAACATTTCTGGAAAACAACGTTTTTAGAGAATGAGTTTCAAATATGAAAACAAATTCAAAGAAATGTTTAAAAAAAGAATACAGTATTTGACCGATGGATTTATGTGTGCTTCAAATCACAGGTTGTGGATACTTTTGAGTCCGTCGACACCATCAAACTGGAACTTGTGAATGTAACCTCACGAGACAACGGGCAGACCCTAGCGTGTGTCGCAAAGAACCCGCTGGGCTCGGCTTGGGCCGTGGCACGTCTCAACGTGTTGTGTGAGTGATTTGTGACTCATTCAGTGAATATGATTTTTGATATTTTCAGTGAACAATCGACTGATGTGCTTGTGCAATCTATCAAGACATAAATAAATAAATTTCACAACAAATTAACTTATCTGTTTGTTAAACTTCATTTTATTTTTTATTATTTTTACTAAAGTGATTATTAAGGCTCAAGGAATATCTTGCATATCGATATACTTCTGAGAAAAGTAATGCTGATTAAAGTTTTACCATCAAAGCATCAAATGATCCTCAGCATCGTCACATTTTTGTGAGCCAATGTAAGTGGAGAAAGTAAAGAAAGTAAAGTACAATGTTGGAACCATATTATATCGACAATGTTTTGATAATAATGGCACATAATATGACATTATGGTGCAGATGTAGCACACTTATCATGTGAACTCTCTCCCTCTGAGTTTGATTCCTGACCTGACTATAAACTGTCGTAGTGGTGTTTCACATGCAGAGAGTTGCTTCACAAAGTGCACCATCCTAAGGATTGGTGTTAAGCCAGGTATACTGTCTGTTGGTATTAGTTAGTGGGCGTTAAAGATCCTATGGTGTCTTTTGCAAAGATTCGATGAGTTATCACCGGCACCCTGAAAAAAAATCACAAACTCCTGCCCCCTTCAATCAAACGTCAGACCTGGCCAGCCGGTTTGTGAAAGTCTTGGGCAAAAGATTTCCATCGGCCTACTCCACAAGCAAGGTGCAAATGATTCATGCAAATGGGCCGTTCATGAAGTAGTAGCAAGATGCAGGCAACATGGCTGGCTTAAGCCAATAATTATTGTGTAATTGAGTGGTAAGACCAAATATTTCCTGTTGTAATGATGCATGAATTGTACATACAAGTGCGAAAAATTCGAAGAAAAATAGTGGAAGAGGAGAAGGGACAGAAAGGAAATAGTGTTGAGAATTTAACATTATACATTGGACAGTACCTAATAGTAAAGTAAACAAAAAGTTTACACTTTCTCTCTGTCCTGCAGTCCCACCTGTGATCATGTCCCTAAAAGAGGCTGTACAACTGCACTACTGGTGCATTCCCTTCATGGTGCGAGGAAACCCACTTCCCAGACTCAACTGGACGAGGGATGGTGAGTTTCTGACTGAGAAAGAGGGCGTCAGATACACGGTGATAAACGAGGAGCAAGGAAATGGCACCTACGAGGGCTGTTTGGAGCTGGAACTTCCATCACACTATGACAACGGCAACTACACTCTCCATGCCAGCAACACGTTCGGAGCACACAGCCGCTCTGTGTTCTGCCACTTCCTCAGCACACCGCCTGGTGAGCATGTGCGCAGTGAAGGTAGTTGTGCTATCTTATCAAAAAAGTTACCATCCTTTTGTTTTCAAAACGAGTCTGCAGATGTGTTTCTATAAAATGGCACATTGAGCACACTCGCATTTCTCTCACCTGCATTTCGCCTCACACTCAGTCTCACCTGCATTTATTTTTTTCATTTATTTATTTTTCATTTATGGACACTTTCCAATGGTTCTGTGATTTTTCCCGGTGTATCAGCTTCGATGTCTGCCAGCACGCAAAATTTCAGCTTTCTACGTGACCCAGGAGGTGGTACCGAACATTAATATCAGTCAGTCAGTAAATGAGTCAGTGAGTGAGTCAGTGGTTACAATGAGCTGTATATACGAGGGTGAGTCAAAAAGTATCCGCAATAATTTACAGTATTAAAAACTGTGTTGTGTTGACTACATTGTTTATTGTACTTGCAGGTACAAGCACAAACTGTCTGCACCATTGTGAAGTACTTTCAACTTTGAACAGTCAGTAGTTGTGTCATTGTAACTGAGTTAACATGACCGCTCTGCTGTGCATTTGCACCAAAGAGCAGTGTGCAGTGATATGATTTTTGTGGGCTGAAGATGTACCAGGGGCAGAAATCCATCGCAGACATTCAGCACAATATGGGAGCAATACTTTACCACAGAGGAGTGTGTATGATTGGAGTACCATGTTCAAAAACGGTCACACCAATGTCACTGATGATGAATGATATGGATGCCTATCCATAACCACAACAGAAGAAAACATTGAACGAGTCTGTGCCATAATTCTGGATTATCGAGGGTCGACTATTGACAAAGTGGCATAACATCTGAACACCAGTCATAGTTCTGCACATCAAATAATGAACAATCGACTTGGCTTTCAGAAAATTTCTGCAAGATGGGTTCCAAAACAGCTCACAGAAGAGCACAAGCACAACCATGTGACAATCTGTGAAAGCCTTTTTAACCATTTTCGGCATGAAGGGAATCCTGTTTTGAGATGCATTGTCACTGGAGACGAGACGTGGATCCACCATGATGAGCCAGAGAGCAAACGCCAGAGTATGGAGTGGAAACATCCGACATCACCAGTCAAAAAGAAATTCAAAAGTCAACCATCGGCCGGAAAAGTGATGTTCACACTTTTCTGGGACTCACAAGGCCCAATTTTGGAACACTATCTAGAGGGGGGCACAACAGTAAACAATGTCCATGTTTGTGAAATGCTCCGGGAGAGTTGAAACCAGCTATTTGATGGAAACGCCGAGGGCTACTGTCAAAAGGTGTTGCATTGTTGCATGGCAATGCCCGTCGACACACTGCTGCCCATTCTGTGGAAACCCTCCGGCAATTGAACTTTGAGGTGTTGGAGCATCCTCCATGCAGTCCTGACCTGGCCCCTTCAGACTTTCACCTACTTGGTCCACTCAAAGACGCTTTAAGAGGCCGCCTCTTTGCCAGTGACCAAGAAGTGAAAGAAGCGGTGCATGTGTGGCTCGTCATTCAGCCAAAAACATTTTTTTCTGAGGACATACAGAAGCTTGTGAACCGACAGACTAAGTGTGTTGAAAAGGAGGGGGACTATGCGGAAAATGATGTTCTTGTACATGCTCAATTGTAGCTTAAAAATATATTGCGGATACTTTTTGACTCACTCTTATATTAGATATTTTATTTTTATTTATTTTTTTCATTGACATTTGTTTCTATGTTTTTTTTTTTTAATGTAATTTGACTCTACTCTACTTTGGTTCTTATCATATTTCTATTTTTTTATTTCGTTTTTTAACTTGACCAACTCATTTTTCCCTTGTCCAGCACTTTGAAATTTCTTTGTATTTAAAAAACATTATATAAATATAATTTATGAGTTATTTTTCTTCCTCTGAATTGCTTGCATTCGGCTCGAAACGATTCAGCTCCACAATTCCCCCGAAAGCGTTTCCATCACTAATTTTGTCTCCAATAGTTTCTTCAATATCCCACTGAACAGTTTCAACAATTTGAGAACCATCAGTGTTGCTAATGACTGTGGAATCGGTATCGGAATTTGAGTTCGGCCTGCACTGTTTCTCGATGTAAAACCGCCGTTCGGATCAAGGTGAGTCATAGTGTGCCGTCATTGGCGAAATGGAAAATCGACACTCAGGATTTTTTCCATACTTTGTGATTGGCCAAAAAAATTCAAAAAAACCGTTTTCCCTTCAAATTACACCGTGATTCATGATTTTCAATATTTTTCAGAATTTTTTTTTTGCGTTTGGCTTCCCCTTGGAAATTTGGCCTTTTTTAGGCTAATTGGGAGTGAAGAAGCTGTAGAGGATGGAGCTCTGCTGGAAGATATGATTGGTAGGTCTCGGCAGCAAAAAATCAATAAAGGCAGGGAAAGGTTAAAAATACGAGAAATGTTTTCCCAATGCCAGGAGTTTGAATTAAAAAAAATGTTAGAGCTTGAGGCTAAAGTAGATAGCAAAGGGTGTGATATAGCTGCAGTAAGCGACGCATTGTTTTATCAAGAATCAGATTGGAGGACAGGACTCGAAGACTACAAGATGATAGGAAAGGGAAGATAGCAAGGGGTGTGGCAATCTGGGAAAATGACAATATTGTGCCGAGGGTAAGGAATGACAAGGAGGGAATGATGTGGAGGATTCTGTTTGGATTGAGATTATAGACTGTGAGAACAGTAAGATACTTGAAGGATGCTTTTACAGGGCACCTGGTGTGAGGGAAGAGCAGGAAAGAAGAGCTTATGAAGAATTCAGAAAGGCATTTGGTATGGGAAGAGTATTGATGATGGGAGATTTTAATTTGTCAGGGATAGATTGGATCCATGAATGTAGAAATAGCAGAGCCAAGGAGGGTTTTTCACATCGAATGCAGGAATGCTTTTTCAGTCAATATGTAGAAAAGCCAGTGCGGGTTGGGGATGATTTGGGGGGTGGGGGGCGAGGATAGGTACGCAGTGTTCGATCTTTTAAAATCAATGATCCCGATATGATGGAGTGGGTGAATGTAGGACAGCATCTGGGGGATAGTGACCATGACAAATTGTGTGCCACTCTATTGTTGAGATGTGGAGTTGGGATCGTAGGGTACAGCTGTTTGATTTCAGGAAGGCAAACTTTTAATTGATGAGAAGACAGTTTGGTGCTCTGGATTGAGAAAAGCCAATGAGTGGGCAGCCTTCATCAGAGAAATGGGTAACCTTCATGGAGCAAATGTGGAGGATGCAAAGCATATGCATATTCCAGTGAGGTGTAAAGGTCAAGGCAGAAAGAGACCAGGGTGGACATGATCAGGGAGGTAAGCAGAATTTTATCAAGGATGAGCAGGAAGCATTCGTTGAGTACAAAATATCAGGACCAAAGTATGACTTACAGCAGGAGAAGAAAACAAGGCTAGTTAAGAATATAACACAAGCCAAAACAGAATATGATAAGCATGCGGCCAAAAATATCAAACAGAACAGTCAGACATTATTTAAGTATATAAAGGGTAAAGAAGAGGCTAAGACAAGTGTGAACCCCTTTTAAGGAATAGTATGGGAGAATTGGTGGAGGATGAAGGTGAGATGGCAGACATATTAAATACTTATTTTGTTTCTATATTTACACAAAAACAGTCAGGGGGAACTTGCAATGGCTGAGAGTGTCTATCTCAGAGGTAAGCACAGACTTTTTGAGGAGATGCAAGTATGAGTGGAGGAAGCAAATAAACAGCAAGGAAAACGAAGGAATGATATTGCTCCAGGGCCGGATAATATGCCTCCAAGACTATTGAGTGACAGAGCAGATAAGCGAGATGTTAATCAATATGTTTAACAGCTCGGAGTCGAGACAGGTATCAGAGTATTAGAGAAGAGGAAATGTAACACCATTGTTGAAGAAAGGATGCACAGAATAACTAGAGACCTGTTAGTTTAGTGAGTTGTGGGAAAGGTGTTGGAGACATTAATTAAGACTGCATCTGGGTTGCTGGCAGACCGTGTCTGCCCTGCAGAAACCTGGGAGGACAGAGCATGGAAAGAGCAGAAGGTGCAATACCAGACAAGATCTACGAGAAGACAGAGAGACCACGTACCTGTATGAAATGTGAAAGTGATAAGCCCAGAGACTCAGCTTCATCGTTGGAGATTCCAATTATTTTGAAGGCCTTGTTTCCATGGCATAAAACTGAGCAAGATGTGAAGCAGGTGCACCAGCCCAATAGCCAAGTCCGACAAAGCCAAGTTGCAGATTAAGGCCTTGCAGGTGGATAAGAGTTCAGGTGTGCCAAAGAAGTCCTTTGCACAATGGAGGATGCCCAGTCGGCAGCTGGCTTTGGAGTCCAACATGCACTGTCGTTTGCCCAAGAAAGGTCATGGTGATTGTGAGGCCCAAAAGTTTGAGTGACTGATCTTCTTCAAGAAGATTGTTAAAAAAGTAGATGGGAGGGTTTGCCAGATGGTCCTTTTGGAAAAAAAAAAAATATTATATATATATATATATATATATATATATATATATATATATATATATATATATACGTAGATAGATAGATATAGATTGAGATATTGAGATTGAGATTTGTTAGGATTGAAAGACATATCTGAAGTGTTTGACCATCTCATGATTATATCAAGGTCTGCAGAGAAGGAATGGGTTGCTGCTTGCCTACCTGAAGGATGAGGGATGTCACGGCAGAATGGTAGAGTTATTGGCAAAGAGATTAATCCATCGATTGGTTACATTTCAAGCCATATTGGAGAATAAATATGTCTGTGCATCCTCAATTATTCCAACAGGAAGGTACAGTGCAGAAGTAATGATAAGAAGGTGCACTTAGATTTGAGCTGTCTATTCTGTTCTGTGTTTAATTCTTGTCTTGACTACA
This sequence comes from Eptatretus atami, assembly GCA_035128595.1. Taxonomy (NCBI): domain Eukaryota; kingdom Metazoa; phylum Chordata; class Myxini; order Myxiniformes; family Myxinidae; genus Eptatretus; species Eptatretus atami. The sequence continues at coordinate 48,959,856 of CM068963.1, forward strand.
AACTGTTAGATTGGTACTTTGCAGGCAGGCTGTTGCATCACAAACGTCCCTCGGATGGATGACAAGATGTGTATCCCATCCACTTGCATTAGTTGGTGCATATTAAAGATCCCACAGTGTTTTTCATGAAGAATCAGTGAGGTATCACCACCAACCAGAAAAAAATCCAAAACTTCTGCCAAAACCAGTGCCAGTAAAACGTGAGGCCTCGCAAGCCGGTTCCTGAAAGACTTCTATTTTGTTTGTCGGGGCCTAAAACACTTCCCTGCACCCACTAGGGATTGGGGTCAGAGATCATTTAATATTATCTTTCACCTAGGTAGCTACAAAGGCTGAGGCACTACAGAGCGATTTAAAAAATAGAAACAAAAAAAAGTCCGACTTTTCTTTTTAAAATTTTCAGAACATTTGTTTTTGCCTAAAACACTCCCCGGGAATCACTGATAAACTTCTGAGAGTTTGCCGAAGATCCGTTTGGTCGTCTCTGAGTTTCGGCTATCATTGAGCCCTGGTTTTCAAGCGTTGTGTTGTCGGTGGCAGTTTAGCGCAAATGTTTTTAGCTTTACGTGAAACAAATTTAGATGTTTCATTGTTGGGTTATGCACACATTGATTTTATATTCTAAAACAACCGCAACAAATAATTAGAAAACTACTTGAACTTTTAAAAAAGCTCACACTGTATTCCAATTAGTAACCCATCAATATTAATAAGATGAGTTCCCTTTCAAGGAACTTCAACACGGAGGGGGGCCATTAGGCCCAGCAAAGCCTGCACAATGGTTGCCAGCTATGGTTGCTTGTCCATGCTCTATTCTTTTTAAAGCTGAACATCAAGTAAGGAAGTAGCATGTGACACTTTTTAAAAAGGTTTTGGTATGACTTGGCCAGGGTTTGAAACACTGACCTCCCAGGCACTCTCACAATTACGCCACCGAGTCTTCTATATAAAGTTCTTTCCAACCACTGACTCACTGACTGACTGTTAAAAAAGATCGGTACCTTCCGGGTGACGTCGAAAGCTGAAATTTTGCATGCCAATGTACATCGAAGCTGATACACCGGGAAAAATCACAGAACTATTAGAAAGCATCCGCAAATGAAAATATAAATAAACTAGAAGGGCACTCGGTGGAGCGCATTCCTCTGCCATGCAATGCCTGATCCACAAGAAGATATCGGGCCCAATACATTTTTGAAATATCATGCTATATACAGTACTATATCGTTTTTAGCCCTATCTCTCAATGGTGAAGAATCACTTAAAAAATTAAATAATTCTTGTATCCAGATCCGGATTTGGATCTTCACCAAAATTGATTGAATTCGTCCTTGTGACACACCCAACGTGTCCACCAAGTTTCATGCTGATGAACATCAAAGCCTAACCACCAGGAAAAAATCACAGAACTGTCGGAAAGCGTCCGTAAAAGAAGATATATATAAATGTAAATAAAGGAACAGATGTTTGGTACTACAGAACTTTAATATACAAGAAAACAAACACGACATATTATCCAAATGTCGTGTTTGTTTTCTTGTGTATTAAATGTAAATAAATAAATAAATAAGTGAAAAATCAAATGCAGGTGAGCAACCCAAGACAATGGGAAAGCATTGTTCGTTATTGCTTCCAATGTGTAAGCATACCCCGCTAGTATTGATATAAATGCCATTTTACATCCTTATGGTTAAGACAAATCGTTTTTCTTTGTGTAGTTAAAGTAAATATTTACAGATTTTTGTGGCAGGTATTTGTCCTGGCCGTGTATCAAAACGGTTCTGCATTACCATAACAGGGCACAGTTCAGGGGTTAATGACAGCGAGCATTTCAATATGAACGGCAAATGGAAGCACATCAAGATAAAATCGTTTGTCTTCATTTATTTATTGCTTATCCTTTTGAAGAGTAGCCGAATGAAACGTACCAGAATCACGACAACATTTACATGAATTTGCATGATGTGATGAGAAAAATGTGGATGGAAGGAAATTATGAAATAATAATAATTTTTCAAAAGAGTAAAATAAAATAATAAATTTTCATTATCAGTGTATTTTATCCTTCGCTGTGTATTAAGCGCAGTTTGTACTTTCCTTTTACAAGCATCTTTGTTTTGAGCAAGGCTGAACATGAAAGCTCACATGTCACTTTGACGTCGGTTTTGCTGCAGAAAGGGATAAGTTCACTTGACATGAACAACCGTTTTACAAGCACTGAATACAGTTTTAAAAGTCATGAATTAAGAAGAGTCATTTATAACCTTCGAGAGTTAACCTTGCGATGTCAAAGGCATTGACAAAATAATAAATTCATAGGAACAATCAATGGAATATTTGTAATCTGTCTTGGGTTAAGAAGAGGAGAGTTAGGACAGGATAGTAACTTAACGCAGGGGTCTTTCACACACACAGTGGTGAATGCATGAAATGGTTTCCCTGGAAAGGTAGGGGCAGTAGAAACAATCAATAGTTTTAAATTGGAATTAGATCGGTAACAAAAAGCATTGGGGATAGAGGAGTACATGGACTTTGGCAGGAATGGAAGGTAGCTTGGTTATGAATGGGTGATTGCATACAAAGGTAGGGATTCTAATCCCCCACCCTCCATTCTCCAGTGAAATTAAGTTGATAAACTGAGAGATTGAATTAATGTGGATCGTGGATACAGAAAAGACATGAATGCGCCAAATGTCCTCCTTCTGGATCCAAGTTCCTTGTGCAGTGTAACCTTGTCATGTTTGGCTTAACAATGGCTTCATCACGATTACGTTTTTAGCTCGCCTGTTCGAAGAACAGAGAGCTATAGCGATACCCCCGGCGTGAGCGTGAATATGTTTAAAGTTTTTGGTGCAATTTATTTTGAAGCTTGCCATTCATTAAATATGTGTACTAGGATTCTGATATTTGGCATGGAGGTTCTTTGGGTATATTATTGATGTAGTGAAGTTGAAATTAAAAAATAATTTCAAATGTTTTAATTTTTGACCTGTTTTGAACTTAACTTTTTTGTAGCACATCAACGTTAAAGTTTTTGGTGCAAGTTATTTAGAAGCTTGCCATTCATTTAATATGTGTACTAGGATGCTGATATTTGGCATGGAGGTTCCTTTGGGGTATATTATTGATGTAGTGAAGTTGAAATAAAAAAATTTCATATTTTTAAATTTTTACCTGTTTGAACTTAACTTTTTTGTAGCACATCAACGTTAAAGTTTTTTCCTTTCTAATGTTTTTATCTACCACACTATTTTTTACTGATTACATATACAAGTACATATACTTATTGCTTTAAAATTATTTGGATCAGACTTCACTGCAATGCTTTATAAAAATATTATTAGACTAGTCTTTTAAAAACGATAAATGTATAAACAGGCAAGCATTGGGTGCTTTGACACCAACTCTCTGGTTAATATAAATTTTAGCAAAACGAAAAAAGATCAAAACACCAATAACAGTTTTCACATCAGTTGTTTCTCATCCCCTTTCTCCCACCTTCAGGATCACATGCGAAAACTATACCAGGTAAGATTTTCACGATGCTCCCTCTGTTTGTGTTCAATACCATTGCTCAGCCGACCAAAATAGACATCTTGTTTCCATCTGTCCCACAGATAGCACCTCCACGACTCTTCCAAGAGGGCTTGCAAGAGATGCCAAGGGGGTAAGTGATAAATAGACTCATGTTGGCATTCATAATGTTCTCATAATGAGATGCTGTACTGTACTCACAATTGTCCATCAAATGCCAATTTTTTTTTCTGCAATATACTTACACTGCTGTGCAAAAGTGTTAAGCAATTAGCATTTTTCTGCTCTCATGCACAAGGAAACTAAAACTGTGTGTTCATTGCAAATACACCTTTACGAAAAAGAAACTCTAATTCAAATAACCCAATTTATACCCAATATACCTTGGTATAAACTAATAGCGAGTGAGTATCTCCACCCTTTTCCTTCAAAATCATCAAAATTATTCTGCGGACACTTTCAAAAAATTTTGTTATAAACTCTTGAGGAATGGTGTTCCACATTTCTTCCAAGACCTTCCAAAGATAATCTAAGTTGCTGGGATTCTTTTAAGCTTATCTGGAATTGAAATTTCAGATTAGGTATCGTCATCAAGCACCGTCTGTCCGTCTCCTATTTCGACTTCTCCAGCCAAACTGTTGGGCCGATCCGGCTGAAACTTGGCAGCTACATTCTGCTCCTAACTGGTAACGGGGACTGCAAAGCTCGTTCCGGTCACGTGACTCTGAGTAGGTAAAAATGGCCGACTTCGTAAATTTCTTCAAAAATGTTCTTCTCCAGACCCACCAGTCAGAATGCTACCAAATTTGGGTGACAAAATTAGGACAGGGCCCAGATAAGCTACAGCACTGGTCCTATTTTATTAGTTTTTTTATTTCTCCAAATAGTCCCACACAGCTTCAATGATATTGAGTTCTGGGCTTTTAGGGGCCTATTCCATGCATTGAAGGACTCGGCTTCTTCCTTTTTTGTTTTTGAAAACAAGCTTTAGTTATTTCAGCAGAATGTTTTGGATCTTTGTCTTGCTGTAATATGAAGTTTGGACCAATAAGTCTTGCACCACTAGGGATAGCATGATGGATTAAAATCTGTTTGTACACCTTGCTGCAGTCAATATACTGTTGTGGTCGTCCATTCGTTCTAATTGCCTGGTTCGAATCCGGCTAGTTGTCCCAAAATGACCAAAATGGTCATTTTGAGCCTAGCAATGGCACGTCAAGGCATAGCAAAATGCTAAAGAGCACATATAGGACAAACTACCGAGGACAGAATGGGGGTCAAACGGGTTGATAATTTTAGCCACATACATTGAGAAAGGGAGATGTTGTCTAACTCGACATCAATTCGATGCATATGTAATATCACAATTCATTATTTTACGCTTATGGTAGACATTCATTTTAAGGAAGCAATTGCTCTATTCTAAGGAATATTAAAGATGTGTTTCAGTAAGAAAACCTCTGTTAAGAAAGGGGAACAAGACTAAAAGGCTAAAATATGCACATTAACACATAAAATTGGACTATGGAACAATGTGTGGTCAAGGGTGCTTTGGACAGACGTGTAAAAGTTTCAGTTATTTAGATCCGATTGAAGACATTATGCGAGACAATGCAAAACTGAAACTTATGAAGACCTTGCTTGTTTACACATGGCAGAGGTTCATTTCAGGTTTGGGGATACATATTCTGAAGTAGTGTTGGAAAATTGCTGGAAATTAATGGTGGTGTTGTGGAAATAGCTCCTTGGGTTAAGTGATGGAGAGACAATGACACCTGAGCCTTCTGCCAGTTATTTTGGTCATTATACGCTTTGTTAGCTCACCTGCAATGTAGTTCCGGGGAGCTTAAGCCGCTGTCACACCTTGACGATTTAGCCAGCGTATGCCGACGTATGAAAAATTTGTCTAAAACGCTGGCACACGTCGAATATGTTATGGGTAAGTTTTGTATACGTTAAGAGCACGCTGAAGCACGCTGGCATACGTCGTAGTACGCCGAGCTCGTCGACAAATTTTAACATGCTCAAAATTTTTCGACGTATGCCGGCGTATGACTCACACGTTCCACATACGCTGGCCATAAGTTGTAGGCACGTTCGCGATCGTTGACACATGTCGACACACGTTACTTGTAAGTTACTCATAAGTCGAAACACGTCGAGGTAATGTTTAGCGTACCCGAAACTTATTTGTAACCTATGAGTAACGTGTTGTAGGCACGTTATGTGATCGTTGACACACGTCGACACACGTTACTTGTAAGTTACTCATAAGTCGAAACACATCGAGGTAATGTTTAGCGTACCCGAAACTTATTTCTAACCTATGAGTAACGTGCTTTGAACCTATGAGTAAAGTGCTTTGAACCTATGAGTAACGTATCTCCAACGCATATTGACGTATGTAGACGTATTTGACGTCTCCCGACGACCACAGAACTTACTGAACGTGTTTCTAACTTACAGCTACCGTATAATGGCATATTGGCAGCGTTTAGGGGAATTGGTATATAAAAATGGGCTTCACAGGAGGAACCCGTCAGTGTTCCAGACTCCATGTTGTTGTTTTTTTTGTTTTTTTTTTTCTTCGGCATGACGGTGATGTTGACACTTCCATTTCTAGTGCGGTTATGATTTAAATCGTTGAGCGGCAGCCTTTTAATATATTACAACCGCACTAGAAATCGAAGTGTCAACATCACCGTCATGCCGAAGAAAAAAAAAAAACAAAAAAAACATGGAGTCTCGAACACTGACGGGTTCCTCCTGTGTGAAGCCCTTTTTATATACCATTTCCCCTAAACGCTGCCAATACGGCATTATACGGTAGCTGTAAGTTAGAAACACGTTCAGTAAGTTCTGTGGTCGTCCGAAGACGTCAAATATGTCTACATATGTCAATATGCGTTGGAGATACGTTACTCATAGGTTCAAGCACGTTACTCATAGGTTCAAAGCACGTTACTCATAGGTTAGAAATAAGTTTCGGGTCCGCGAAACATTACCTCGACGTGTTTCGACTTATGAGTAACTTACAAGTAACGTGTGCCGACGTGTGTCAACGATCGCATAACGTGCCTACAACTTATGGCCAGCGTATGCGGAACGTGTGCGTCATACGCTGGCATACGTCTAAAATTTTGAGCATGCTTAAAATTTGTCGACGTGCTCGGCGTACAACGACGTATGCCAGCGTGCTTCAGCGTGCTCTTAACGTATACAAAACTTACCCATAACGTATTCGACGTGTGCCAGCGTATTCGGCAAATTTTTCATACGTCGGCCAAAAATACGCTGGCTAAAACGTCAAGGTGTGACAGGGCCTTGACACTTCGATGTCTTGTGCGGTTATGATTTGAATCATCGAGCGGTAGCCTTTTAATAGGCTATGCCACGTGATCGTCGGCGATACGCTGCCGCGCTATGCATACGTTAGACTATCGTTGGGCATAGGTTGTGAACGCCAACAACACGCTAAGCATTCGTTGGTATAAGTTATCTATAAGTTATCGAAACGTTCTGTGTACGTTACTAATACGTTATGCATATGTCCAACTCGTTATGAGTACGCCAAAAACTTTAAAAAAAACATCAATAGTTCAGCGTACGCCAGCGTTTTACATACATTTTGATACGTTGCCATACGCTGGCTAAAACGTCAAGGTGTGACAGAGGCTTTATGGGATGGCGCATCATCAGTCCATCAATCCGTCCGTTCACAATCACTTACAACGTCTCTGAAACTACACACGATTTCGATGAAACATAACCACAACCTTCATCACCCGGTATGCACCAAATTTTGTTCATGGCATTAAAAAAATCAGGCCCTAAGGGGGTGTACGAGGGTTTGCCCCCCAAAACAGGTATTTGCTTTCTTCTCAGAAACTACAAACGCAATTCCGATGCAACTTGACCACAACCTTCATCACCCGTGATGTACCAAAGTTTGTTCACAGCATTAAATAAATCAGGGGCTGAGCGGGTCTACGGAGGGAGTTTACGAGGGGGGGGGGGGCTGTCTCCCCCCCCACCCCCAAAATAGGTATTTGCTTTATTCTCAGAAACTACACACAACTCCAATGAAACTTGATTCCAACCTTCATCACCCATGATGTACCAAAGTTTGTTCACGACATTACAAAAAACATCAGTGTCTAAGAGGGTGTATGGGGAGTTGCCCCCAAAATATGTATTTGCTTTCTTCTCTGAAACTACACACACAATTTCAATGAAACTTGACCACGAACCCGTGAAATGTAAAAAAGGTTGTTCATGACAAATAAAAAAACGTGGTCTTAGGGTGTTTATGAGGGGGGGGGGGTTGTCTCCACCCCCAAAAAGAGGTATTTGCTTTATTCTCAGAAACTTCACACAATTCCAATGAAACTTGATTCCAACCTTCATCACCCGTGATGTAACAAAGTTTGTTCATGACAATAAAAAAACGTGGTCTTAGGGTGTTTATGAGGGGGTTTCTCCCCAAAATATGCATTTGCTTTCTTCTCCAAAACCACACACATCTTCTCTGAAACTACGCACACAATTTCCATGAAACTTGACCACAACCTTCATCACCCGTGATGTACCAAAGTTTGTTCACACTATTTTAAATATCTGGGTCTAAGGGGATTTACGGAGGGGCGGTTGCTCCCCAAAATAGGTATTTGCTATAGCATTGGTTCTTTGCTACATTTTGTTGATTCCATCCCACGTTGACTTTCTCCTCAGTGTCATTATTCTACCAGGTGAGCACCCAGGGGTGTTGCCCCGATTTTCTTCTTTATATTTCTTATGGATATTGCCTACAAGTATTGCTCATCCTCGTTAGACCAGCTTTTTGGGTCTTCCAGTCCAGGTTTTGTCAATTGCAGATTATGGTTTTCTGTACTTGTTCATTGTGTTTCGGACACACCTTGAAAATCGAGTAATGTGAGCTATTGCACTCAATGTTTTTCCTTATTTGTGCAGAAGCACAATTCTGTGGTAGTCTTCTACTGAAATTTTAGCCACTTTGTTTTAAGATAACGGTTAATCCTGCTAGCTAGATCTGTATTCTGCAGTGCGAAAAGTGGGCTCGATGTGTCGAGAGGAACACTTCATGTTAATGAGGAACACCTGACTATGAGTCATCAATTAGATTTTGATCGGTAAATGTGATGGATAAGCTTCTACAACACTTCGTATTAGCTGCTCATGTACAGTTTCCTTTGAGTTGTGATTCCAGGTTTTTGAAGATTGTGGTCAATGTGAATTAAAGATTGCTAAATGCCAAGCCTGGTTTCTTCTGACCCAAACTAAGCTGTATAAATAACAGGCAATGTTGTTATAATAGTAGAAAACACTCTGGAGGCTTTGAGTCAATTGTTAATGATCATAACATCCATATGTTGTAACTCTTTAATGTGTCTAAGACTTTTGCACAATAGTGTGTATATAATTAATAAAAAAAATTCCTAACTAATTATATTTGCTTTTATGTTTTTAAAAATCTGGCATTTCTTGGACCATCGTGAGTGTCTCCCTCCGAGAATTTTTGGAAATCCCCATCGTGTTTAGTGATTGCATAAATCCATCATGTAGTCCCTTCCTCCTGAAGGCACATACAACAACAGGTCATGAAAGATGGTTTGTACGTTAGATTACTGGTACTTGTGATTTGTAGTTATGCCAAAGCTACCTGGCCAGTTGATATGACATACCTGCATAGCAGTAGCCTGAGGCATTATGGGAAACTAGGGAGTGAATTTCTGAAATCATATGGATTCATGTGGAGTTGGTTAATGGTCAAAAGAGTGTAGGACAAGCTAGTAGAGTGGGTCTGGTGTTCATTATGTTTGCAGACAATAACATTGTCCACTTGTTTTTGTTTGCATGCAACAGGTATATGTGGTGGTTGGTGTGGCTGCATTTGTTTTTGCAATGCTCATCCTCTTCTGCCTGCTGCTGCACAAATATGGACAGCGGTCCAAGTTTGGCCTCAAAGGCAAGTGGCCCCTCACTCCTTTCCACATGCCAGGCCTGTCTGTGCAGCCTCTGTGGCGCCGTGGAAATGCCGCTGTCTCCCAGCCCCACACTCAGTTATTGTTTTTCCTTTCCTTATTGTGTCACCGCAGCAGCACTTTGAAATACTCAGAAAAAATCTGAAAGAAAAGTCTTTGTCATATTCCATCTTTCACATTTACCAGATGAATGAGCAGCGTAGATTTATTATTGCTATGGTGCTGTTTACAGACAATGTCTGTGGGTTCTAAAAAGTGGAGAAAATAATGGTAACATAACTAAACAATTTTAAGAACTTGCACATTGAATTAAAGTTTGTGTTAATAAATTGGTAAAGGTAAGAGACAGTGCAAGATGTTGAGTAGACAGACTACCAGAAGTCATGCAAAAAACTCTTGGGCTACTTCGACGTTTCCACTTACCATTTGTAGCTTGTGTGGAATATAAGAGCAAAACAACGAAGTCCTTATGGCACAGAAACGTTCTAAGATGAACCATGTTTTTGAACGTCATTACTTTTAATTCATACGAACTTACAGTCATTGTTGATGCACAGGATGTAATTGAGGACAGATCTGAGGTAGGATGCTAATTGACATTGTGTTAAGGAGCAAGTACAACCTTTGGGATTGGTGGAGCCATAGAACAAAGTTTAGCATTGCATTATGCTAAGTATCCCATCATATATTGTTCAAGATAAGCATGAAATGATGCAGTCTCGATTCTGGGCCTTCACAGAAGAATGTTTGTGCATTGTCCATGCAACATCACATTTGCAATTAGTTATATTTAATGAAAGCATATACATACATCATCTATAACAAAACAATAGACAAAGAAAACAATGGGCATTCCAAACAATATAAATCAAAACTTTCAACAGTCCACGTAATATAAAAAAATATGTCCCACTCTTCCTATGGTATCCAAAGCAATCTCCACTCATGGCTCGCAGACTTCCTCTCCTGTCGCAGTCAACGTGTGGCTCGAAATGGAGTTCTCTCATCCCCTCTTCCTGACCAGGCTGGAGTTCCTCAAGGCAGCGTTCTGGGCCCTGTTCTTTTTCTGTTTTCATCAATGATCTCTCTGACTCTCTGGAAAATCCTCTATATCTCTTTGCTGATGACTCACCCTCTGTCATCCCTCAGACCGCAAGCCGCAGCTTCTTCACTCTCTGCAGATCTTGATAAAATCAACACAGTGTACAACACGTGGAACATGTCTTTCAATCATGACAAATCTCCACTCTCCACTATGTCCCTCCGAAAGGACCATCTGGAACCCCCCCCCCCCACCCTCCCAATCTACTTTCTCAACAACCCCTTGAAGAAGTCCTTTCATTCATACTTTTGGGCCTCACTATCTGCCATGATCTTTCCTGGTAAAGCCACATCTCCAAGCTGGCCTCTAAAGCCAGTCGCTAATTGGGCATCCTCTGTCGTGCAAAGTCCTTCCTTGGCACACCTGAGCTCCTGACCATGTATAAAGCTTCCATCTGCAGCCTGATGGAGTACTGCTCACCCCTCTGGGCTGGTGCTCTCGCCTCTCACTTTCTCGGCTTCACGCTGTGGAAACCAAAGCATTTGAGATCATTGTTATCTCTCGCAATGAGTCTTTGGGTCTCTCACTCTCTCACCGCAGGCTGGTCGGTGATCTTTCTGTCTTCTACCATCTCCTCTCCGGCCTCGCCCCCCCCCCCCCTTGCTCTGTCTGCTATCTGTCCCACCCATATTTACGCAGGGTGCTCAAGGTTCACCAGCAACCCCCTTCTGGTAAAACTACCAAAATCAAGAATTACTGCTCAACTTCATTCTTTCATTCCTCTTTTTTCCCGCCTTTGGAACAAATTCCCACACACTCTTCCCTCCAGGTCTTCAAAATGTCTGTTCACCACCATCTCATATCTTCCCCAATCCAAAACCATGATCTTTTCTATCCCCGTTAATCCACCCCAAACCTACCTCCTTCATATTCCCTGCTTTCCTGCCTGAAAGTCCTTGTGTCCATCTTGTTTACCCCGTGTACCCCACCCCATCCCTCTCCCTTCCACAGATCTCCTCATGTGTCTGACACCTCTTAGAAAAGATATGATTATAATTTTAATGAGACATTCAGAGAGAGGCTGGAGGTAAAGAGATTAACTGCCCTGTCCTGTTATTCCTGTTGTATAATGCCTGTTATGTTGCAAAACAACATGGCAGAGAACCCCATTTGGTAACATGCTCATCATTCATAATTCATTTCGTGCGAAGCCTGTGGCTGCTGGTTTGCATCATTGCTGGGAGCGCGGCCGTGTCGCCGATGCAGTGCCCCATGCTGGTTATCTCAGAAATTTGTAATTTGCCCATGGTGACGCGGAATACTCACCTACTCTTCGTGAAGGACACGTGGGATCTTTAACATCCACCGACTAATGCGAGCAAACGGGACGCCTGTTAACGTCCCTCCGAGGGATGGCACACACACACTGATGAATCACCCTGCCTGTGAAACACTGGGGTGACAGTTTATAGCTGGGTCGAGATTCATACCCAAGCTAGACAGCTTAGAGGCGAGTGTGCACGCCTCTAGGAGGCCGTCCTGCAGGTCTTGCTCATCATTGAGCAGGATGGACTGAGTTTGACTCCTGACAGGGTCGCATTTAGTTAAAAACTCCCACTCTGGTGAGTGTCAACAGGAGACACTGCATCTCAGAGCACACAAGTCTTTGGATGAGGACATAAATGTCACCGCCACATTTGTATTTGTGTCCCATCTGTATTTGTGTTGTGGATGTTAAAGATCCAACGGCTTTTCTTGAAAATTGTACGTCAGGACTAACGTTTCCTGCTTGGGCTAGGTCGGATTACCTACATTGTTAACCTAATTGCAGTTGGTGAGAGTCCTCTGATGTGATATAGCACCAAGGCTGTCGGGCCAATTTTTTTTAATTTTTTTTTGTATACCTTGTCGAGGCTTGTGTGAGAGCTAACACACAACGCACAGCAAGGGGGCATAAGACAAGAGGGGAGGGAGTGGGAGGGACAAAACAGTGGGGAACAGACACATTCGATCTGTGGAAGGGAGAGGGATGGCACAGGGAACATGGGGAATAGAAGATGGACATTACAGGGACTTTCAGGAAGGAAAGCAGGGAAATTATGCCATTTACCTGTGCATTCATGGCATTTTAACGCCCTGAAAGGAACCTATCTGCACAGCTCAATTAATGGACGGTGTATCAACATAAAACTCTATGATTACATCACTACGAATGGCCAAATCACCACAAGCTGGAACGAGGGTTCAGCAGTTGGAATGAACACATGGTGAGCAGACAACAATCACAAAACGACTTTGTGGAAGAAAATTAAATTACTGTCAAAGTGAATGATCGCCATGCTATGAATAAATGAATGTAATTAAATGCATGAAAAGTGAGAAAAGTCATATCCTGCAAGAGGCACGAAGCATCGAAAAGCATGCCAGAAGAACCGCGATGTTCGCCAGATGTCTAGGATTTTTGCAATAGTACATATACCGGTAATGGAAGGAATTAACAGTGACATTAATCATGAACTCAACAAACTTTGAACTTTATTTTATGATTTGACAATTGTACTCACTATCTCTCCCCACACTCCACACAGCCCCTTCAGATGAAGTAGATTTAAAATGGGATTTCATCTAGATTAACACAAATCATCATATATTAAATCCATATCATTATTCGCTTTGGGAGGTGAAGAAACATTACACTATATTGTGCGTAACAATGTCCAAAAATTTTATTCATTACATTCAAAATTTGAGAAAGCGTGAAGATGGGAATTGGAGGAGTGAATGTAAGGGGTAGATGTAGATACTTCAATACTCAATGGCACCCACAAAAAGTAGCGAGTATCTTATAGATACTGAGTCTCAAAAATTACGAAGTATATTCAAAATATACTGGATGGAGGTACTCAATCTCAGACATGAAATCAGAGCCATATCCCTAGACATATCACGTGCTTTTGACATGGTATGGACCCTGCCCTGCTCACCAAACTCTCTTCCAACGGTACCAAGGCCATCTCACTCATAGCTCGCAGACTTCCTCTCCTGTCGCAGTCAACGTGTGCCCTAAATGTAGTTCTTTCATCCCCTCTTCCGGTCCAGGCTGGAGTTCCTCAAGGTAGCGTTCTGGGCCCTGTTATTTTTCTGGTTTTCATCAATGATCTCTCTGACTCTCTGGAAAATCCTCTTTATCTCTTTGCTGATGACTCCACCTCTTTCATACCATCTGTCATCCTCAGACCGGCAAGCCGCAGCTTCTTCGCTCTCTGCAGATCTGGATAAAATCACAAGCTGGTCCAACACATGGAACATGTCTTTCAATCCTAACAAATCTCACACTCATACTAATGTCTCTCCGAAAGGACCGTTTGCAAAACCTCCTCATCTACTTTCTCAACAATCCTCAGGAAGAAGTCCTTTCATTCAAGATTCTGGTGTCTCACTCTCTGCCCGTGATAATTTCTGGAAAGACCACATTTCAAACCTCGCCTCCAAAGCCAATCGCCGACTGGGAATCCTCCGTCGTGCAAAGTCCTTCCTCAGCCCACCTAAGCTCCTGACCACATACAAAGCTTTCGTCTGCAGCCTGATGGAGTACTGCTTTCCCCTCTGGTCTGGTGCTGCTGCTCTCACCTTTCTCGGCTTCAACGCTGTGGAAACCAAGGCATTTAGGATCATTGGTATCTCCCCGCGATGTGGCTGAGTCTTTGGGCCTCTCACTCTCTCACCGCAAGCAGGTCAGTGGTCTTTCTGTCTTCTACTGTTTCCTCTCTGGTCTCACCCCTGCTTTGTCTGAGATATGTCCTCACCATATTTCCGCAGGTCGCTCAGGTCCGCCAAGAAAAATAACAAAAACAGACATCAACTTGTTTTTTCAAACAAAAGAAGCGAAAACACCTTCGGAGTGATTATCTGAACGTGTTTATGTGCGGGAGCCAGTGTCGAATATGAATAAAATATAACTGTGATGTAACTAAATGTGTCCCACTGGAAGTTAATTAAATGGTGGAAAAGGCTCTTTTGTTTTTGAGAAGGAGAAATTTTCTAGTCTCGTGAAAAAACCTGTCTTTGAGGGCGGGTTAATTCCCCCAGACTTACAGAAGGTTTCCATCCATCCATTGGGACCATACTCTGTACAGAGCATCGGTGCTGCCAAGGCAGTCTCCTGGGCTATTGGGCACGATCCTGGACGGGTCACCACTCCAACGGAGGATACTCAAATGGCTCAATCATCCCAGCAAGCTGGTACTCATTTTGCCAACCTCAGAAGGATGACAGGCTGAGTCAACTCCACCTGGTATTAATTCAACGGCCAGGCAGTATTTGAACTCAGGGCCGTAGGATCCCAAGCCCGCAACCCTAACCATTAAGCCAACATCAGGCATCCCAAAACTTACAGAAGGTTTAATTCTCCCAGAATTTCCATATTTTATTTTAACTTTTAATGTTTCCTCTCACAGAGACTCAGGGAGCTGTGCTATGCCGTACATATTTACATAGAGAGGGTTAGGGTGCTCTCCCCACCCTGAACCCATGGGAATATGAATATTTTTAACGTCTAAAACCTTTCCATTCACACCTTGAGTACAACCACCAGTTTCCAATTCATTTCGTCCAGCAGTTCAGGGGTACATAGAAGGCAAACAAACAAACAAACAAAAAAGACGTCGTGCAGAGCACGATACTTGCGAAATCCGTGAAACAAATTTGACTTTAAAAATAATTGATGGTTGATTTTATTAACCAATATGCAAATCCTATTTAAATTTCAAGTCAATGGGATGAAAAATGAGGATTTTAGAAATTTTAACGAAGTTGACCTTTGGCTTATGTTGACCTTTTGATCTCAAAATCAATAGGGTTCTTGCAGATGACCAACTCCACCATTTTGTGAAGATCAGTTTAATATTGTGACCTGTAGGCGATTGACATACAAACAAACAGACGAACAAACAAAGACAGAATAACACACGTGACCAACAAATATACTTGAAAAATCTTCGATTTTAACAAGTAACAAGCACATTCACAGACTTGTACTCCAGAATTATAGTATGATTGGCACAACACATTACATTCAAGACAAGGACATCACATTATGGTCATTGGGACATTTGCCAGGAGGGAAAGAAAGACAGGCAAATATAATTTCATCTTGATTTTAGAAGTTGTTGAAAAAGCACGGTTTGCTGTAACGCAAGGAAAATATGAAGGACATCCAAGAAGGTTTTTCAGTTGATTCACTGGTTGGACTGCTAATATGGAGTGTTGTTTAGTTGATTGGTTGGCCATTTCATATTGGTCCTAATAATATTATGTTGGCCCTATATTAGCCTGGCGTTGGCTTAGCGGTTAGGATGGTGGCTTGGGATCCTCGGGTCCCGAGCTCGAGCCCTGTCGGCGGCTGAATTAACACCAGGGGGTTGACTCAGCCTGTCATCCTTCCGAGGTCGGCAAAATGAGTACCAGTAATAGGGGCACTGCATCAGCGGCATAGCCATGCCCCTAACCAATGATGCAACCAGCAGCCAAAAAGGCTGTACACGAAGGAGGGGAGGGGGGGGCTACAGTATGCCACAATCACTGATATAGTATGAAAGGTGCTGGGATGGTTCAGTGTCTGGTCCTCAGTGCGATATCCATGGGAATCTTATCCAGCTGTTAAAAATTGCCAGATAATGAATTCCTATCAGTGGAAAATGCATTGTGAAGCAGGTAGCTTCACAAAGGGGATGGTTAGCCAGCTATTGCATATGCTTGCAGTCCTCATTGTAGTGACCCAGAGTGTTTCACTACAAATGCACCTTTGACTGCTACATTGGCCAAATTCTAACTGTAGACCCTCTCCTATCATTTACAGTACTGGCAGCATTGCTCAGAAGTTAACTCACTCAACTTTGAGCTGTCCAGTTGGGTTTGATTCCCTACCCAACAATAAACTGTTGGATTAATACTTTGCAGGCAGAGCGTTGCATCAGTGACGGTGCTGTCCTTCAGAGGAACATGAAACTGGGTATCCTGTCTACTAAGCAATTGCTGGCGGGGGTTAAGGATTACACAGTGTCTTTGCAAAAAGTAAGCCATTGTTTGCTGGCTCTCTAGCCAAATTCCTGTCGTAACCTATAGCACCCTGCAATGGAGTGGTGACCTGCCCAGGGTTGGTTCTCAGCCAGTAATGTTTACGACTTGTCTTGAGTGCCCCAATGCTCTGCGGAGAGTATGGCATTGACCTGGTCTATGCACCATCACTGCTCTATAAATAAATAAACATCCCCAATTGGCTTTATAGATACTGAACCTCTTAGAAAAGATATGATTATAATTTTAATGAGACATTCAGAGAGAGGGCTGGAGGTAAAGAGATTAACTGCCCTGTCCTGTTATCCTGTTGTATAATGCCTGTTATGTTGCAAAACAACATGGCAGAGAACCCCATTTGGTAACATGCTCATCATTCATCATTCATTTCGTGCGAAGCCTGTGGCTGCTGGTTTGCATCATTGCTGGGAGCGCGGCCGTGTCGCCGATGCAGTGCCCCATGCTGGTTATCTCAGAAATTTGTAATTTGCCCATGGTGACGCGGAATACTCACCTACTCTTCGTGAAGGACACCGTGGGATCTTTAACATCCACCGACTAATGCGAGCAAACGGGACGCCTGTTTAACGTCCCTCCGAGGGATGGCACACACACACTGATGAATCACCCTGCCTGTGAAACACTGGGGTGACAGTTTATAGCTGGGTCGAGATTCATACCCAAGCTAGACAGCTTAGAGGCGAGTGTGCACGCCTCTAGGAGGCCGTCCTGCCAGGTCTTGCTCATCATTGAGCAGGATGGACTGAGTTTGACTCCTGACAGGGTCGCATTTAGTTAAAAACTCCCACTCTGGTGAGTGTCAACAGGAGACACTGCATCTCAGAGCACACAAGTCTTTGGATGAGGACATAAATGTCACCGCCACATTTGTATTTGTGTCCCATCTGTATTTGTGTTGTGGATGTTAAAGATCCAACGGCTTCTTGAAAATTGTACGTCAGGACTAACGTTTCCTGCTTGGGCTAGGTCGGATTACCTACATTGTTAACACTAATTGCAGTTGGTGAGAGTCCTCTGATGTGATATAGCACCAAGGCTGTCGGGCCAATTTTTTTTAATTTTTTTTTGTATACCTTGTCGAGGCTTGTGTGAGAGCTAACACACAACGCACAGCAAGGGGGGCATAAGACAAGAGGGGAGGGAGTGGGAGGGACAAAACAGTGGGGAACAGACACATTCGATCTGTGGAAGGGAGAGGGATGGCACAGGGAACATGGGGAATAGAAGATGGACATTACAGGGACTTTCAGGAAGGAAAGCAGGGAAATTATGCCATTTACCTGTGCATTCATGGCATTTTAACGCCCTGAAAGGAACCTATCTGCACAGCTCAATTAATGGACGGTGTATCAACTATAAAACTCTATGATTACATCACTACGAATGGCCAAAATCACCACAAGCTGGAACGAGGGTTCAGCAGTTGGAATGAACACATGGTGAGCAGACAACAATCACAAAACGACTTTGTGGAAGAAAATTAAATTACTGTCAAAGTGATGATCGCCATGCTATGATAAAATGATGTAATTAAATGCATGAAAAAGTGAGAAAGTCATATCCTGGCAAGAGGCACGAAGCATCCGAAAAGCATGCCAGAAGAACCCGATGTTCGCCAGATGTCTAGGATTTTTGCAATAGTACATATACCGGTAATGGAAGGAATTAACAGTGACATTAATCATGAACTCAACAAACTTTGAACTTTATTTTATGATTTGACAATTGTACTCACTATCTCTCCCCTACACTCCACCACAGCCCCTTCAGATGAAGTAGATTTAAAATGGGATTCATCTATGATTAACACAAAATCATCATATATTAAATCCATATCATTATTCGCTTTGGGAGGTGAAGAAACAATTACACTATATTGTGCGTAACAATGTCCAAAATTTTATTCATTACATTCAAAATTTGAGAAAGCGTGAAGATGGGAATTGGAGGAGTGAATGTAAGGGGTAGATGTAGATACTTCAATACTCAATGGCACCCACAAAAGTAGCGAGTATCTATAGATACTGAGTCTCAAAAATTACGAAGTATATTCAAAATATACTGGATGGAGGTACTCAATCTCAGACATGAAATCAGAGCCATATCCCTAGACATATCACGTGCTTTTGACATGGTATGGGACCCTGCCCTGCTCACCAAACTCTCTTCCAACGGTATCCAAGGCCATCTCCACTCATAGCTCGCAGACTTCCTCTCCTGTCGCAGTCAACGTGTGGCCCTAAATGTAGTTCTTTCATCCCCTCTTCCGGTCCAGGCTGGAGTTCCTCAAGGCAGCGTTCTGGGCCCTGTTATTTTTCTGGTTTTCATCAATGATCTCTCTGACTCTCTGGAAAATCCTCTTTATCTCTTTGCTGATGACTCCACCCTCTTTCATACCATCTGTCATCCCTCAGACCGGCAAGCCGCAGCTTCTTCGCTCTCTGCAGATCTGGATAAAATCACAAGCTGGTCCAACACATGGAACATGTCTTTCAATCCTAACAAATCTCACACTCATACTATGTCTCTCCGAAAGGACCGTTTGCAAAACCTCCTCATCTACTTTCTCAACAATCCTCAGGAAGAAGTCCTTTCATTCAAGATTCTGGGTCTCACTCTCTGCCGTGATAATTTCTGGAAAGACCACATTTCAAACCTCGCCTCCAAAGCCAATCGCCGACTGGGAATCCTCCGTCGTGCAAAGTCCTTCCTCAGCCCACCTAAGCTCCTGACCACATACAAAGCTTTCGTCTGCAGCCTGATGGAGTACTGCTTTCCCCTCTGGTCTGGTGCTGCTGCCTCTCACCTTTCTCGGCTTCACGCTGTGGAAACCAAGGCATTTAGGATCATTGGTATCTCCCGCGATGTGGCTGAGTCTTTGGGCCTCTCACTCTCTCACCGCAAGCAGGTCAGTGGTCTTTCTGTCTTCTACTGTTTCCTCTCTGGTCTCACCCCCTGCTTTGTCTGAGATATGTCCTCACCATATTTCCGCAGGTCGCTCAAGGTCCGCCAACAACCCCTTCTGATAAAACTACCAAA
>CM068963.1:48982164-48992691 GCA_035128595.1 Eptatretus atami
CCTCCCAAGAATTTCCATGCAGTGAAAGAAATAGGGCAAATGTCTCACTTTTAGAAAGGGATTTACGCCAATGCCCTTTCACCATCCTCTCCCATCTTCCCTCTCAGCCCCCTCTCCTCATCTTCGCAGCTTCCCTCTCGTCATGCCCCCTCCCAGCTTCCCTCTCAAGCAGTTCACTCAAGTAGACTGGCAGGGACTGCAAGCTGCCAAATCACTTCAGGGTTGGTCTCTGATAGATGCTGCCCTTGATATTATCCCCACAGAAACCTGCTCTATCTTATACACAGATCCATCCCATCTCGTCTTCAGCGATCATACCCTTCCTCCCGCCCTTAGTACACTAAATCCGGTGGTGTGGCAGTTTCCTTGAAACAACTTGTGTCTCTCCCTGGAAGGTAAATCCGACCAAAGGCAATTGCTGATCACCCCACAAGGTTGGTCCAATCTCAGGAGAGCCAGAAAACAACATCTGGCCAACCTCAAGACTGAACTTATAAACTTGTCTCCTTTCTCTAAAACCTGATAGTGCCTTGTCAAGTCTGTCTCTGGAGTGTGCTGCCCCTCCATCCCTTCCTTAATTTACACAGCTGATTCCGTTCATGAGAAGACCGAATGCCTCAATTCTGCGTTTGCTTCCAAATCAAGTGCCTCCAACCCCTCGCTCTCTGTTACCCACCTTATCTAGTTAAAGCCAATTGCTCCTGGACATTGTATCTTTTCATCTGAGATGGTGGAGAAGTTTTCAGGCAACCCTCAATTGTGATTATACAACTGGACAGACAGCATCAGCACACTTCTCCTAAAAACCTGCTCTGCTGTTTCCCAAATCCTCTTTCTGCTCTGTTAACCCTATCATTGGCCCGAGTTCATCTTCCTTCTGCTTGGAAGTCAGCCAACATCACTGCCTTGCACAGACATTTTTTTTTGGATACATTGTCAAGGCTCATAAGAGAGGTAACACACAACGCACAACAAGGGGCAGGAGACAAGAGGGGCGGGAGAGGGAAGGACAAAACAGTGGGGTACAAAAACATTAGGAGATCTGCGGAAGTGAGAGGGATGGGGCGGGGAACACGGGGTACACGAGATGGACATTACAGGGACTTTCAGGACCTTACACGACAGGGAACTTTCGGGAACGAAGGCAGGGAATTTGAAGGAGGTGGGTTTGGGGTGCATTAACTAGGGTAGAAAATATCATAGGCTGAGTCAACTCCACCTGGTATTGAATTCAAGCGGCCAGGCAGTTATTTGAACTCAGGGCCCGTAGGATCCCAAGCCCGCAACCCTAACGCATTAAGCCAACAATCAGCATCCAAAACTTAACAGTAAAGGGTTAATTTCCCGAGAATTTCCATATTTTATTTAACTTTAATGTTTCCTCTCACAGAGACTCAGAAGCTGTGCTATGCCGTACATATTTACATAGAGAGGGTTAGGGTGCTCTCCCCACCCTGAACCCATGGGAATATGAATATTTTTAACGTCTAAAACCTTTCCATTCACACCTGTGAGTACAACCACCAGTTCCATCCAATTCATTTCGTCCAGCAGTTCAGGGGTACACATAGAAGGCAAACAACACAAACAAACAAAAAAAGACGTCGTGCAGAGCACGATACTTGCGAAATCACGCGAAACAAATTTGACTTTAAAAATAATTGATGGTGATTTTATTAACCAATATGCAAATCCTATTTAAATTTCAAGTCAATGGGATGAAAAATGAGGATTTTAGAAATTTTAACGAAGTGACCTTTGGCTTATGTTGACCTTTTGATCTCAAAATCAATAGGGTTCTTGCAGATGACCAACTCCACATTTTGTGAAGATCAGTTTAATATGTGACTGTAGGCGATTGACATACAAACAAACAGACGAACAAACAAAGACAGAATAACACACGTGACCAACAAATATACTTGAAAAATCTTCGATTTAACAAGTAAACAAGCACATTCACAGACTTGTACTCCAGAATTATAGTAGATTGGCACAACACATTACATTCAAGACAAGGACATCACATTATGGTCATTGGGACATTTTGCCAGGAGGGAAAGAAAGACGGCAAATATAATATTCATCTTGATTTAGAAGTTGTTGAAAAAGCACGACGTTTGCTGTAACGCAAGGAAAATATGAAGGACATCCAAGAGGTTTTTCAGTTGATTCACTGGTTGGACTGCTAATTATGGAGTGTTGTTTAGTTGATTGCGTTGGCCATTTCATATTTGGTCCTAATAATATTATGTTGGCCTATATTAGCCTGGCGTTGGCTTAGCGTTAGGATGGTGGCTTGGGATCCTCGGGTCCCGAGCTCGAGCCCTGTCGGCGGCTGAATTAACACACACGGGGGTTGACTCAGCCTGTCATCCTTCCGAGACGTCGGCAAAATGAGTACCAGTGTACTGGTAATAGGGGCACTGCATCAGCGGCATAGCCATGCCCCTAACCAAATGATGCCAACCAGCAGGCCAAAAAGGCTGTACACGAAGGAGGGAGGGGGGGGGCTACAGTATGCCACAATCACTGATATTTGTATGAGTATGAAAGGTGCTGGGATGGTTCAGTTGGCAGCTGTTCCCTTCTGAGGCGTCTGGTCCTCAGTGCGATATCCATGGGAAATCTTATCCAGCGTTAAAATTGCCAGATAATGAATTCCTATCAGTGGAAAATGCATTGTGAAGCAGGTAGCTTCACAAAGGGGATGGTTAGCCAGCTATTGCATATGCTTCAAGTCCTCATTGTAGTGACGCCCAGAATGTTTCACTACAAATGCACCTTTTGACTGCTACATTGGCCAAATTCTAACTGTGACCCTCTCCTATCATTTACAGTACTGGCAGCATTGCTCAGAAGTTTAACCTCACTCAACTTTTGAGCTGTCCAGTTGGGTTTGATTCCCTACCCAACAATAAACTGTTGGATTAATACTTTGCAGGCAGAGCGTTGCATAGTGACGGTGCTGTCCTTCAGAAGGAACATGAACTGGGTATCCTGTCCTACTAAGCAATTGCTGGCGGGGTTAAGGATTTACACAGTGTCTTTGCAAAAAGTAAGCCATTGTTTGCTGGCTCTCTAGCCAAATTTCCTGTCGTAACCCTATAGCACCCTGCAATGGAGTGGTGACCTGCCCAGGGTTGGTTCTCAAGCCAGTAATGTTTACGACTTGTCTTGAGTGCCCCAATGCTCTGCGCGAGAGTATGGCATTTGACCTGGTCTATGCACCATCACTGCTCTATAATAAATAAACATCCCCAATTGGCTTTATAGATACTGAACCTCTTAGAAAAGATATGATTATAATTTTAATGAGACATTCAGAGAGAGGTGGAGGTAAAGAGATTAACTGCCCTGTCCTGTTATCCTGTTGTATAATGCCTGTTATGTTGCAAAACAACATGGCAGAGAACCCCATTTGGTAACATGCTCATCATTCATCATTCATTTCGTGCGAAGCCTGTGGCTGCTGGTTTGCATCATTGCTGGGAGCGCGGCCGTGTCGCGATGCAGTGCCCCATGCTGGTTATTCTCAGAAATTTGTAATTTGCCATACGGTGACGCGGAATACTCACCTACTCTCTCGTGAAGGACACCGTGGGATCTTTAACATCCACCGACTAATGCGAGCAAACGGGACGCCTGTTTAACGTCCCTCCGAGGGATGGCACACACACACTGATGAATCACCCTGCCTGTGAAACACTGGGGTGACAGTTTATAGCTGGGTCGAGATTCATACCCAAGCTAGACAGCTTAGAGGCGAGTGTGCACGCCTCTAGGAGGCCGTCCTGCCAGGTCTTGCTCATCATTGAGGCAGGATGGACTGAGTTTGACTCCTGACAGGGTCGCATATTTAGTTAAAAACTCCCACTCTGGTGAGTGTCAACAGGAGACACTGCATCTCAGAGCACACAAGTCTTTGATGAGGACATAAATGTCACCGCCACATTTGTATTTGTGTCCCATCTGTATTTGTGTTGTGGATGTTAAAGATCCAACGGCTTCTTGAAATTGTACGTCAGGACTAACGTTTCCTGCTTGGGCTAGGTCGGATTACCTACATTGTTAACAACTAATTGCAGTTGGTGAGAGATCCTCTGATGTGATATAGCACCAAGGCTGTCGGGCCATTTTTTTTTAATTTTTTTTTGTATACCTATGTCTCGAGGCTTGGTGTGAGAGCTACACACCAACGCCACAGCAAGGGGGGCATAAGACAAGAGGGAGGGAGTGGGAGGGACAAAACAGTGGGGAACAGACACATTCGATCTGTGGAAGGGAGAGGGATGGCACAGGGAACATGGGGAATAGAAGATGGACATATACAGGGACTTTCAGGAAGGAAAGCAGGGAAATTATGCCATTTACCTGTGCATTCATGGCATTTTAACGCCCTGAAAGGAACCTATCTGCACAGCTCAATTAATGGACGGTGTATCAACTATAAAACTCTATGATTACATCACTACGAATGGCCAAAATCACCACAAGCTGGAACGAGGGTTCAGCAGTTGGAATGAACACATGGTGAGCAGACAACAATCACAAAACGACTTTGTGGAAGAAAATTAAATTACTGTCAAAGTGATGATCGCCATGCTATGATAAAATGATGTAATTAAATGCATGAAAAGTGAGAAAGTCATATCCTGGCAAGAGGCACGAAGCATCCGAAAAGCATGCCAGAAGAACCGATGTTCGCCAGATGTCTAGGATTTTTGCAATAGTACATATACCGGTAATGGAAGGAATTAACAGTGACATTAATCATGAACTCAACAAACTTTGAACTTTATTTTATGATTTGACAATTGTACTCACTATCTCTCCCCTACACTCCACCACAGCCCTTCAGATGAAGTAGATTTAAAATGGGATTCATCTATGATTAACACAAAATCATCATATATTAAATCCATATCATATTCGCTTTGGGAGGTGAAGAAACAATTACAACTATATTGTGCGTAACAATGTCCAAAATTTTATTCATTACATTCAAAATTTGAGAAAGCGTGAAGATGGGAATTGGAGGAGTGAATGTAAGGGGTAGATGTAGATACTTCAATACTCAATGGCACCCACAAAAGTAGCGAGTATCTATAGATACTGAGTCTCAAAAATTACGAAGTATATATTCAAAATATACTGGATGGAGGTACTCAATCTCAGACATGAAATCAGAAGCCATATCCCTAGACATATCACGTGCTTTTGGACATGGTATGGGACCCTGCCCTGCTCACCAAACTCTCTTCCAAGGTATCCAAGGCCATTCCACTCATAGCTCGCAGACTTCCTCTTCCTGTCGCAGTCAACGTGTGGCCCTAAATGTAGTTCTTTCATCCCCTCTTCCGGTCCAGGCTGGAGTTCCTCAAGGAGCGTTCTGGGCCCTGTTATTTTTCTGGTTTTCATCAATGATCTCTCTGACTCTCTGGAAAATCCTCTTTATCTCTTTGCTGATGACTCCACCCTCTTTCATACCATCTGTCATCCTCAGACCGGCAAGCCGCAGCTTCTTCGCTCTCTGCAGATCTGGATAAAATCACAAGCTGGTCCAACACATGGAACATGTCTTTCAATCCTAACAAATCTCACACTCATACTATGTCTCTCCGAAAGGACCGTTTGCAAAACCTCCTCATCTACTTTCTCAACAATCCTCAGGAAGAAGTCCTTTCATTCAAGATTCTGGGTCTCACTCTCTGCCGTGATAATTTCTGGAAAGACCACATTTCAAAACCTCGCCTCCAAAGCCAATCGCCGACTGGGAATCCTCCGTCGTGCAAAGTCCTTCCTCAGCCCACCTAAGCTCCTGACCACATACAGAAGCTTTCGTCTGCAGCCTGATGGAGTACTGCTTTCCTCTGGTCTGGTGCTGCTGCCTCTCACCTTCTCGGCTTCACGCTGGGAAACCAAGGCATTTAGGATCATTGGTATCTCCCGCGATGTGGCTGAGTCTTTGGGCCTCTCACTCTCTCACCGCAAGCAGGTCAGTGTCTTTCTTGTCTTCTACTGTTTCCTCTCTGGTCTCACCCCTGCTTTGTCTGAGATATGTCCTCACCATATTTCCGCAGGTCGCTCAAGGTCCGCCAACAACCCCTTCTGATAAAACTACCAAAATCACGAATCACTGCTCACCTTCACTCTTTTCATTCCTCTTTATTTCTGCCTTTGGAATAAACTCCCACACTATCTTTAATCCGCATTCTTCCCTCCAGGCCTTCAAAACAGCTGTTCACACCACCTCTTATCTTCCCCATCCAAAACCTCGATCTTTTCTTCCCCGTTAATCCACCCAAACACACCTCCTTCAAATTCCCTGCTTTCCTTCTGAAAGTCCCTGCAATGTCCATCTCGTGTACCCCGTGTTCCCCACCCCATCCCTCTCCCTTCCACAGATCTCCTAATGTGTCTGTTCCCCACTGTTTTGTCCTCCCTCTCCTGCTCTCTTGTCTCATGCCCCCTTGCTGTGCGTTGTGTGTTAGCTCTCATATGAGCTCGACACTGTATACAAAAAAAACAGTACCGAGTGTCTATTGATACAGAGTATCAAAAATTACCAAGGATATACAAAATTACCAAGTATCTATAGATACCGAGTATCAAAAATTACCAAGGATATAAAAAATTACCAAGTATCTATAGATACCGATTATCAAAAATTACCAAGTATATACAAACTACCAAGTATATGCAAAAGTACTAAGAATATACAAAAGTACTAAGTATATACAAAAGTACCGAGTATATACAAAAGTACCGAGTATCAAAAATTACCAGGTATACAAAAGTACCAAGTATATACAAAAGTACCGAGTATATACAAAGTACCGAGTATTTTCAAAAGTACCGAGTATATACAACAGTACCGAGTATATACAAAGTACGAGATTTACAAAAGTTTAACGAGTATATCAAGTACGAGTATTTACAAAGTACCGAGTATTTACAAAAGTACGAGTACAGTATATACAAAGTACCGAGTATTTACAAAAGTACCGAGTATATACAAAAGTACCGGGTATTTACAAAAGTATCGAGTATATACAAAAAGTACCGAGTATATACAAAAAAGTACCGAGTATATACAAAGTACTAAGTATATACAAAAGTACCAAGTATCGAAAATTACCAAGTACATACAAAAGCACCAGGTATATACAAAAGTACTGAGTATCTCTGCCCTCAGCCATTGGTCCATAATTATTCTGTACTGAGGAATTCTGATGTAAATGAAGCCTTTTGAATGAAGACTGCATCTATGAGTGGAGAAACAGAGATATGATCAAAAAGTTTGAATAGGAATGTGTAAACAAAGCAAGTTCCCAAGCTTTTTGCTTAAGTTGTGATTACCTTGAAGCTGATGTTCCCCACAAGGTGAAAAAGCATCCCCCACTACCCATGTCACACTCAAAATGTCAAAGATGCCCTTGTTTGTTGTTCTTCTTTTAAGGGGGCTCAAAATGTGATAAACAATTTGAATCCATTGTTGTTGAGCGGCCAAAGACCACAACTATCAAGTCTTACCAGTGTGTTCGCTGTCTGTAGGGACATCAAATCATTCTATAATAGGAAAGTGAACATGAAATTTTAAAAAATACTTGAATGTGAGACCCATCACTTTGCTGACGGGAAAACCAATCTTTGCGTAATTGCTTAAAAAAGAAAAAAAACCGGTTCTTATTAATGAGAAAAATAAAACTAGGCAGTGTTTTGATAGATACCGCGCCTAGCGATACACTCCGGAGAATGTTCATGGAATATTCACCACAGCTTTTTAGATGCTGAATTCCAAACAATATACAACAATGCACAGAGGAAGATGAAATAAATAAAAATTGAAACCCTTCCCTCTCCTCCTCTTTTGATCAAACTATCTGGGGGTACGGATTAGGCATGGGCGTGCCAGGAAACAAACTCCCTCATGCTTGTATGTGTAGCACGTTATATGCTGCATGTACATAAATGTGTGTATGCGTGTATTGCTATGTTGCGCTGTGTAGGGGGTACCGTTATTACTTGATTAGTGTTACCCTATAGAACAATTGTTGATGGACGGACGCACGCAGGCATGCCGAGACTGATCTCCTTTTATATATTATATGGTCAATGTATGATTAAGTTTTTTATTTGATGGATTATTCTGTGTCACGAGTTCAACATGAACTGAGACTTTTAGTTATTCACATTCATAGGCAGAGAAGGTTGCATCCTCCCAACCCCACCCCTTCCTGTGTCCCCCTCTTCAGCATCCTCCACCTCATGTTCCCCCTTTCTACTTCCCCTCACCCCACCCCCTCCCAGAATTTTCCATGCAGTGAAAAAGAAATAGGCAAATGTTACAGATAATTCGTTTGAAAAAAACAAACAATATTAAAACTTCTTGAAGCACCAACAGTTGTTCATGAGGAAATGACGTATCTAACTTTAGAAAGAGAATACGCCAAGCGATGTGCTGCATACCATGCACGGTCTTTTTCTGGATGTTTGAGGTTTTTTTTTTCTTGCAGTGGCCAGTGGGCCTTTTGTGACATGTCTTAGTAATACCGGAGTGATATTGAAGGTCAGTTGACAAGTTTGTGGCCATTCAAAAATTATGCAAGTAATGACATAATTTTCTAACACCCAGGGTCTTAATTACCTAAGTAAGCAAGCACCTAAGTTCAAAAAAAAAAAACCGTAAGTAAAATTACATAAACTGTAATGTAATTCTGGGGGTAAGGGTCAAGGATTTATCATATCATCCCTCCCACAGAATTTCAATATCATCCCTCCCCCCCCCCTTCACTTTTAGAAAGGGATTTACGCCAATGCCCTTTCACCATCTCTCTCCATCTTCCCTCTCAGCCCCCTCTCCTCATCTTCGCAGCTTCCCTCTCGTCATGCCCCTCCCAGCTTCCCTCTCAAGCAGTTCACTCAAGTAGACTGGCAGGGACTGCAAGACTGCCAAATCACTTCAGGTTGGTCTCTGATAGATGCTGCCCTTGATATTATCCCCACAGAAACCTGCTCTATCTTATACACAGATCCATCCCATCTCGTCTTCAGCGATCATACCCTTCCTCCCGCCCTTAGTACAACTAAATCCGGTGGTGTGGCAGTTTCCTTGAAACAACTTGTGTCTCTCCCTGGAAGGTAAATCCGACCAAAAGGCAATTGCTGATCACCCCACAAGGTTGGTCCAATCTCAGGAGAGCCAGAAAACAACATCTGGCCAACCTCAAGACTGAACTTATAAACTTGTCTCTTCTCTAAAACCTGATAGTGCCTTGTTCAAGTCTGTCTCTGGAGTGTGCTGCCCTCCATCCCTTCCTTAATTTACACAGCTGATTCCGTTCATGAGAAGACCGAATGCCTCAATTCTGCGTTTGCTTCCAAATCAAGTGCCTCCAACCCTCGCCTCTCTGTTACCCACCTTATCTAGTTAAAGCCAATTGCTCCTGGACATTGTATCTTTTCATCTGAGATGGTGGAGAAGTTTTTCAGGCAACCCTCAATTGTGATTATACAACTGGACAGACAGCATCAGCCACACTTCTCCTAAAACCTGCTCTGCTGTTTCCCAAATCCTCTTTCTGCTCTGTTAACCCTATCATTGGCCCGAGTTCATCTTCCTTCTGCTTGGAAGTCAGCCAACATCACTGCCTTGCACAGACATTTTTTTTTGGATACATTGTCAAGGCTCATAAGAGAGGTAACACACAACGCACAACAAGGGGCAGGAGACAAGAGGGGCGGGAGAGGAAGGACAAAACAGTGGGGTACAAAAACATTAGGAGATCTGCGGAAGTGAGAGGGATGGGGCGGGGAACACGGGGTACACGAGATGGACATTACAGGGACTTTCAGGACCTTACACGACAGGGAACTTTCGGGAACGAAGGCAGGGAATTTGAAGGAGGTGGGTTTGGGGTGCATTAACTAGGGTAGAAAATATCATGATTTTAGATTGGGGGAAAATAAGATGTGGTGGTGAACAGCTGTTTGGAAGACCTGGAGGCAAGAATGGGATTGAAGAGAGTGTGGGAGTTTATTTCAAAGGCGGAAAAAAAGAGAATGAAAGAGTGAAGGTGAGCAGTGATTCGTGATTTTGGCAGTTTCACCAGAAGGGGGTTGCTGGCGGACCTTGAGCGCCCTGCGGAAATATGGGGGGGGGGATATCACAGACAGAGCGGGGTGGGGGTGAGACTGGAGAAGAGACGGAGGAAGACAGAAAGACACCGACCTGCCTGCGCTGAGAGATGAGAGGCCCACAAGACTCAGCCTCACCCAAAACTCAGGAGATACCAATGATCCTAAATGCCTTGGTTTCCACAGCGTGAAGCCGAGAAAGGTGGGAGGCAGGAGCAACCAGCCCAGAGGGGAGAGCAGTACATCCATCGGCTGCGATGAAAGCTTTGTATGTGTTTAGGAGCTCAGGTTGGCCGAGGAAGACTTTGGCACGACGGAGGATTCCCAGTCAGCGACTGCTTTTGAAGGCCAGGTTGAAATGTGGCTTCCCAGGAAAGATCATTGGCA
>CM068963.1:49022414-49044134 GCA_035128595.1 Eptatretus atami
ATTATTTGGACAATATTGCACTGCAGGAAGTAGTATATTGCTATCATAATAGCGAGAAAAAGACAATTAAGCTGCAGAACAGGGTGTCCAGTTTCTCCAGAGCTGCAGAACAGGGTGTCGAACGTCGATGGAAAAAAGGCGGGTCTCGGCGTCCGTGAAAGAAACAGGGCGTGCGGTCAACGTTGAGTGAAAAAAAAGGCGGGCGTGTGCAGGCTTCCGGTTTAAAAAGAGCTGGCTTGATCTCACGTGCATGAATGTGTCTGTCATAAAGTAGCATAATGAAGCTTCCCTATAGAGAGGGGATCTATTCTTACCCTCACGCATTTGAAAAGCAACTTGTCGTATCGACATTTAGAATCCCATCCAGATCAGTGGGAGGTCGGTCTATCCTGGACATGCATGTTATGGAAATAAGCTATCTGATGACCTTGGTAATTGGTTGGTATGCCTTCATCGGATCTGGATTCTGAAAATCCGTAACTATATGTAGGTAGTATATATTGATAGTAATATAGTATATATTATTATATATATATATATTTTTATATATTATACTATTATATATATATTATCACATGAGCCGGTGGGACTGCAGTGGTTAAGGCGGTGGCTTGGGGATCCTTGGGGTCTTGAGTTCGAGGCCCCGCTGCCGTTGACGTTAGCATCCTCAGGGGGTTGATCAGCCTGTCATCCTTTTCCGAAGGTTCGGCGCGAAATGAGCAGCAGCAGTATACTGGTAATGTATCCCTTGCACTAGGTGAAGGCGACTGAAAGGGTTGGCAGTGTGGAAGGGCATCGCGCTGTAAAAACATTGCCCCAGCAAGGGTTACCCATGATTGGAAGCCACAATAAAAGCTGGACGCCTCTGCTTCAGGGATTAAAGGCTTTCAAATGTTGTGATGATATGTATACACATACATAATACATACATACGTATACATACAGTGATGGACGTTGTGATGGACGTATACTGTGATGGACGTTGCCTCTAGATAATTCCCAAAGGATGGTGTGTCATTAAGAGACCACGATCGCCAGTCACCCCAGAACTTCCCATGGGACCCCACGCCCAGAGTCATGTTACTACACTCAAAGGCTCGTGCGTGAGCTGGTACCATGCAACAGACCATAGTCAGTTGGCCGAGCGGAACCAACGCAACGTAACCGCATCTGAGATCTCACTTCGATAACCAATTAGCATTGGCCAAGCACCTTAGCAATCTTATTCCCCTGTCAGAACAGACAGAACAAGTCAGGACACAGTTTATTGAGGAAATGGCTTTTAATGGCAGTCATCAAAATGCAAGTACGGCGAACCCTTAAATATCGTGGGTTTTGACCAATCGTGGGCAACGTCTTATGTACCGATTTAGTTATCGTGGGGTTAAATTTCGTCCAATCGTGGGTTTTGAGCAGAATTTTGATGGTTATCGCCCACCACGAGCCATTTATTGTTCTCGTGTATCGGTAATAATGTCGATGAAGCATAAAACGATGGAGAAATGAAGTGATTATTGTTTACAGTTTTGACTTTACACATGTAATTGTAAATCAGCGGGACTGCTGCATTGCAGGGGGTAACTAAGACATGAGGCACATAAAGTACTGGACTGTACCTATCTCCCTGTCAACACTACGTTTGGTATAATCTTCCACGTAAAGTAATCAATTCCTTTGTTTTCGGTTATTATTGCCCTTAGTGATTTTTAACAATGGCTCCCAAGAGGAAAACTGTTCCTCGTGGTGAACCAAATGCAAAAAGGTTGAGGAAAATTATGTCTTTGACTCAGAAAGTGAAGTTTTGGGATAAACTTAGTCAGGTGAGAATGCATTTATTTTATTTATTCGCTGGTGTTGGGAGCTGCATCACGGTTTGTAAAAGAAACACATGACAGCTTCGACAAAGGAAATTATTTATTTAACGAGATTAGCGTAATGAAGGAGGAAAGGTTGGGGCCTTGGAGCTGGCAGGATGAGCTGGAGTTAGCATAAACTCGAATTTCAAGCTTCTTGCCCGGGTTTGAAAGCTCGACCTCACCTATAAACTGTCATTCCAGTGTTTCAGCAGGCAGGGTAATTGTGATCGATGTGTGTGCCATCCCTGATGGACGTTAAAATGGGCATCCGCATATGCCAGCATTAGTTTGGACACAGACAGCTCGACAAAGGAAATTATTTAAACAGATTTACGTAATGAAGGAGGAAAGGTTGGGGCCTTGGAGCTGGCAGGAAATGAGCGCTGGAGTTACATAAACTCGCCCTTCAAGCTGTCTTGCCCGGGTTGAATCTCGACCCACCTATAAACTGTCATTACCAGTGTTCACATGGGATAGGCAGGGTATTGATACGATGTTGTGTGCCATCCCTCGGATGGACGTTAAATGGATCCCATATGCCGGCATTAGTTGGTGACGTTTAAGACGCCACGGTGTCCTTTGTCAAAGAGTAGGGAG
The DNA here is from genome assembly GCA_035128595.1 of Eptatretus atami. Taxonomy (NCBI): domain Eukaryota; kingdom Metazoa; phylum Chordata; class Myxini; order Myxiniformes; family Myxinidae; genus Eptatretus; species Eptatretus atami. The sequence continues at coordinate 49,024,868 of CM068963.1, forward strand.
CTATCGACGGCAATCATGAACAAATTCCAATTCCTGCCATAATTACCGCTGGGAAGTCACCGAAAACCAACCATATAGCCCTCACTCAGGATGCTGCGTCGGTAAGCACGACGGCGATGTGAAAATTAAGATAATCAGAGAGAGCGAGAGAGAGAGCGAGAGCGAGAGCGAGAGCGAGAAGCGAGAGCGAGAGCGAGAGAGAGAGAGAGAAGGAGATGAGAGAGAGAGAGAGAGAGGAGAAGAGAGAGAGAGAGAGAAGAGGACGAGAGAAAGAAGAGAGAGAAGAGAGTAGAGAGAGAGAGAGAGAGAGAGAGAGAGAGAGAGAGAGAGGAGAGATATATTGAGAAAAGAGAGATTGGGTCTTCGACAAATTACAACAGGGAAGGGCCCACGTTTAATTCTGCTTTGAATGTTTGATCTGCTTCAAACAGCAGCAGAACACTTCATCCAAAGCTGATTTGTGGTTTATTTAAATTGTGATATGTTTTATTGTTCGGATGTTGCTGAAACCTTCCTCTATAATTTTCTGGTGTCCCGGAAACCTAATCTCCTTATTACATCCCTAAATTGGAACTATCAGCAGTTTTTTAATTAACTGTCAGCATTTTCCAGGAATGTAACCGCACAATATTTTAACGCCTTTACTGTATTTACAAGGACAACCAAAACAATCAGTGGCATACATTGCACAACATTATTACAGCACTATACTTTCGAAATTATTCCTGACATGCAACAATCCTGCCTTCGGAACCCTTACAGTGACTTATCAACTCTGCAGTAAACCGAAGTCATGAATACAATGCGGGACAAGGAGCAAAGTGGATTGGCAAGTAGATTAGATGAGGACAGATAGGATATATGTTGGACAGTACGGACTCCTGCACACCTCACACAGGTCGTAGGGCCGGTGCTGCTTGTTAATCTGGCCCCCACATACTGACTGAAGCAAGAACCCTCCGTGTCGCACTCCCAGCTTCTCGGTACTCTTTGGCAACATCCTCTTTCGGCTGTTCCCCATAGTCTTTGGCTCTGTATGTTACCTCCATCTACTTGGAAGTAAGCCAAAATCACTGCATTACATAAAATAAGGGCAATCCCCTGGCTGCACGCTGGTGGTACCAGTGTAAAAGTAGTGATCCCGAATCGTAATGACTTTGACTTTTAAATGACCCACATTAACATGCAGTTTTTAATGGGAACACTGGGGGTGGGTACTTTTGCCTGCTTTTCCTTACTCTTACCGAGGAAAAGATAAACAAAACTTTTTTATTATCTATACTTCTACTATTGTGTATTGTTTTTTGGACAGTGGGTGCTTAGTGGTTTGGGGGAGTAGGGGTGGGAGGATGAGGAGAGAACATTGGTTGTAAGGGTGGGGAAATGAAGACGGCCACTTCATCTTTTTATGAGATCCCTGTCACAGACATCGCAATCTGACACAGGTATACAATCACCCAGGCTACCTCATTCCTTCCATTTCCCATGTATCCGCTTATCCCCAATACTTCTCGGTACATAACTAATTAAAATTAAAATGTATCTCCTGTTTCTTCTGTTGCCACTACTTTTCCAGGGAGACCATTTCAAAACATGAAAATAATCTTGAGAGAAAGACCTGTCTTATTACCGTCTAACCTTAACCCTCCTCCTCTTTTCCTGAAACTGTGGCTTCCCGAGTCTGGTCAGTGTAAATTCTGCGAGAAACTTCTCTGCACTTATTTTGTCATCCTCTTCATTATCGTAAACATCTCTAATCAGATCTACTCATAATCACCTTCTTTCGATGTATGAAGTCTGATCCCTGTTCCCTGCCAGTGGAGTTGCTTCAAACCATCCTGGTTGGGTAAGCTCATGAATAGTAGGCCTTGAACCCATCGCGGCGGCAGAGTTCACTTTCATCAAAAATTATTTTCTCAACTGTCTGGTGTGGCTGATCCGTTTGGTGCTCTCGCTCCTCCACAAGCCTCGGCTTTGCATAGCAAAAAAGCTCCGTCTCTTAAAGCCATTTCTCGTAAGCTTCCTCTAGTAGGCCTGAAATAAATCTTAGTCGCTCTTCAACTGAACGCCTCTCTTGGCAGTTAAGTCCTTCCTCAGACATGGTGAATCAAAACTGTCTACTAGAATGGGACCTCACTGAATTCCTGTGGCAGTGCTAATCATACCTCTTTGATTTATAATGCCCGCCCCCTACAAATACAACCTAAAAATCCTAATTTTAGCTTTACTATAGCTTCCTGAGGTGCTATCCTGCATTCCCCCATAATTCTATTGCAATCTCAGATCATTCTCCTCTGTGATGCACTCCAAGACTGCCCCCTGCATTATGTATTATATTTCCCATCTCGAGCACCTTACATTTTTCTTTATGTTGAACTTTCAATCCTGCAATATTTTGCCGAATCTAATTAGGTATCCAGACTTTTCTGAATGCTGGTCACCACCCCCCCCCACAAACCTCTTCTCTTTTGTATCCACCTTAACCTCCAAGCTTTGGGGTGTCATCTGAAAATTTTAAACGTCGACTCGTAAATCCTCACTATCCAAATTGTTGATGTAAATCATGAATAACTAGAAGGCAACTCGGTAGGGCACAAACTGTAACCTCCGCCACGTAAGCCTGATCGACGAGAAACGTATTCGGGCCCCAATATACATTTTTGAAAACATCAGGCTATGTATTGTTTTTGGCCCAATCTCTCATGGTGAAGAATCACTTTAAAATTAAATAATTCTCACATCCCAGATCCGGAATTCGGATCTTCACTAAAAATTGAAGCAAATTCGTCCTTCTCACTCACGCCAATCAACGTCCACGAAACTTTTTTGAGATTATTCCTGCACACAGTCAAACAGACAGACAGGGGGTTTGAAAACAATAACCTCATCACCTTGGTGGTGGGAGGTAATAAGAGTGACAACTGGGCTTTGCAATAGCATGTCCCCTACCGATGTGATTTTCTAAATCCAAAAGAACATAACTGCAGTGAAGAATTGATGAAACGCCCTGAATGAAACTCGACCTTGTTCTGTTAATAAAATCATAATAAAGCCTTGTTACCAAGTTTCAAGAAAGGGTATGGAAAAAGTCTGAAAAACCATAGGTGGGACTGACGGACGGAAGAGCAAAAAACCTATCGTCCCTCCAGCGAAACCGGTTGGGGACTAATAATGGTCCAGCATGGTGCCTCTAGTATCGCACTCCTGAACAACTTCCCAGCAGATATCCTCCTCTGACAGTACTCACAGGGTTCCATGAGAAGGTTTTTGTGGTTATTTTTTTTTTTTTAAAATCATAGGCCTCCTTGTTCAGGGTGGGGGTGATGACACTAATCCTCTGTATGTAAATATGTATTGTGTCAGACCGCTTAGTTGGAACCGGTATTGCAAGTCATAAAATCATAAAAGTTGGGGAATTAACCCACACCCTGGTCCTATCCTAAGGGTATCACGCAGAAAAGGCGATTTGACCTCGTCTGTGAGAACTGGGAAATGCGGCAAACGAGGAAGTGCATAAAATTTGAGGCGAAGTGATTGGGCAAAGTTATTGTTTGCTGTCCAGAACCCATTAGTGCAATGTGCTCCCTCCAGAGACTTATCGCACTACTGCGCTTGTCCATTTCTCTCCATCTCCTTTTGCACCGGGCGATCTCAGTCATTATCTTCAGGTCATCGAAATGCAATGGCTCTTATGGTTCCCTTTTTGCTTCACTCCCATTTGTAGACGCCAGAGTTTGAATATCAACCTTTTTGTGTTGGCTTGCAATTAGAAAGGTTGCAACCTAAAACGTCTGGAAGGACAAAGAACCTGCGATTAATAATATCAGCTTTTTGTTGGTTTACATTCCGAGAATTTTTAATTCTTAATCGGGTTTTACTTTCCGTCCTTTGGAAGAAATACATTTTCAAAGCTAGACAGGGCACTCGGTAGAGGCATACCTCCACCACATTATGCCTGATCCACAAAGAACATATCGGTTCCCAATACATTTTTGAAATATCAATGCTTTTCAGTAACGATTATCGTTTTGGCCTTATCTCTCAAATGGTGAAGGATCACTTTAAAAATTTAAATTAATGCTCGTATCCAGATCCAGATTTCCGGATCTTTCACCATAATCGAAACACTTCTTTCTTGTAACACAACCGCCAACGTGTCCACCAAGTTTCATTCCGAATCCGTCCACAATCTTTTTGAGATATCGTACTATATATATATATTTTTTGGCCCGATTCCTCAATGGTGAAGAATCATCTTAAAATTTTGCGTAGTCTAATCCGGATCCGAATCTTCACCAAATCTAATCAAGTTCGTTGTTGTCACACAATCAAACCTGTCCAACAAAATTTCATCAGATCCATCCATCAACTATTTGGATATCCTGCAACAAACAAATAATGAAATTTGCCTCATTTGAGCAAGGAATTGCCGGAATAACTTTGTCATTTCTCCCATGATCTCTGAAAAAAACAAAAACTGGAAATCAATTAGGTTTTTAAAGTTGAGAGTGCTACTGTTTAATGAGTTTATAAGCACTTAGTTTGGTCAATGATCATAACTTGGAAGTCAATCGGACTTGAAATTGGCGTTTTTATCAGCAAAAAAAATTTTTTGTGGAAAAAAAAAAAAAAAAAAAAAATTTTTTGACCCGACGCCCCTGACATTCGACCCCCGACCGCTAAGAAGGGTGTTGGTGTGACACCCTAAATGAGACATATGGTTGGATGCAGAATTGGAAGATGAAAATTTTGAATTTGTTTGGAAGTCAAATACGACGCTTTAGCGGGACGTTTATTGCGAAAATTAAGAATTTCAGTTTTTCGGTGGACCTTGACTCAGCTTGACCTAGATTCACCAAAAACGACATAGTGTCTAAGTTGGAACCATGGCCGACGTCTGTACCCAGTTTTGGTCATGGATCGCTGAAAACGTGTGGCTTACTACAGGGTTAACAAACACACAAACAAACAGACAGACAGACAGACACCACACAACCGACGCAACATAATTACCGAAATCGCGAAGGATTCTGGCAATTAACAAACAAACAGACAGAGAGGGGTGAAAACATAACCCTCTCTTCATACCTTTGGTGGAGGAGGTAACTATCCTCATTACTCTACCTGCTACCCCACCCCCCAAACTACCAACCCACCACCAACCACCATATCTACCTTTCCATGGTTCATCATCTAATTAAATAAGTTTGTCATAATTATTTGCTTTGGCGCATAGATGTTTGAATATTTAAACTCTTCACAAACTATTATCATCACCTGATGCCACATGTTACCCCTCAACAAATTCTCCTGTTTTCTCACTGCAGTAAATTGAAACATCCTGGAAATGCATCTTTGTATAAAACGCTGCATCAAATTCTACTTTAGGAATGTCGTAGCAGGCCTCTGAAGATATTATGGAAGACAGTCCAGTGTTTACTCAATACTGTGTATTCGCTTTAATGGGTGGGTTTTCAAAACAGGGAATTTTCCCACCAACAAATGGTGTAACATGATCTTCGTAACTCGTGATGGTTTTTTTTCTCTGTTTGGAGGTTTGGAAAGTATACGTGTAACTGTATTATTCATGATAACAAATGATTGGCTACCTCATCATTTTCAAGTCCTATAATTACAAAGCTTTGCGTTCTCTAAACCATGTGTTATGTAGAGAGTTTGATTAACTTCCTTTCTGTTCTCCTCCTGTAATCTGCAGGTGCTTGTAAGGATTCTGGGGGAGGAGGAGCCCGTCGAGTCGCCAGTGCAGCACACACCCCAACTTCCTAGTGTGCCCCCCCGAACGCAACGCCAGACTGCGGTTCTCATTGGCCTGACTCGAATCCCAGTCATTGAGAAAACCCCAATATTTCCGCCAGGAGAAAAGTCTGCTGAACCACCCTGAGTTTTGTGAGTGGAAAACAACCTCCACAGTTTACCTTTAAGCTTGTAGGACTGAGCTACTTTGCAAATCAGCATCCCATTTTGGGGGGGGGGGGATTTAACAAATTAGCTGCTTAAATTCCAATTCCTGTCATGACTTCCTGTCTTGGAGTGGCGACGCATCCACAATTGTAAACTAGCCACATAAACTATTTCGGCAGCCACCGACGCTCTGGTATAGAAGCATGGTTCATGATCTGATGATATTCATTGTGGTTAAAGAAAAGTGAATGAAGTGCGAAACAATGGATGGAATCAACAGAACATTGAATCAAAGTATGCCCAACGGCCGTGGAAGCCAAGGAGAAGCTGACATTTTGTTGGCATTAGTTCCTTCATGGGAGCAAAAGAGGTATTGCCTAACTGCATTAATCCTTTTTCGTTCTGGTTGATTCCATCCATTGTTCTACATGTTTGCCTATAACATCGGACACTGGCCTTCATGAATTAACAAAGTTTTTCACTTATATCTCTGGATGGAGTTGGTAGTTTGCCAAGTTTTGCATCACCAGTGGTTTGACTGACTTGGGTGAAAGGATGAACTGGTTATGATTAATGGGTGGGGTTGGTCCGAATGACGCGAGTGATGTTATCCGGACGTTTGAGTAAGACTTGTTTTCTGCAGTGGTACAGCACATCAAAACGTAGAGACATCCAGTGGTGAGCGATTGGGTGAAGGGTGCAAATTTGGCAAGGTGTTTCTGGCCGAGTGTTTTCAACGCTGAGTCCTGAGGCATGAGAAACTGCTTGTTGCTGTTTAAGGTAATTAACTCACTGTCATACTAGTTCTTTGTCTATAAAGGTAAACATAGAAATATTGGTCGAAAACATGGCTGGAGAGTCACATCCAAAATATTTTATAGAATATTTGCCTTAATGTTTTGATACCTCACTTGCACATTATTTTTTTACCATACCGTGCTCCCCGGGCCCTTATAAGCTTTATGTTGGCCTTAACAGTTAAGGTAGTTGGCTTAGGATCTTAAGTTGCTGAGTTTCAAACCCTTCTGTGCCAAAATAACACCAGACAGGTTTGAATCAAGCCTGTCATCCTTTCTGAGGTCGACAAAAATGAAGTACCAGCTTGCTGTGGAGTGAGGGCCCAGTTGAGTATCCTGTGGGCCAGAGTAGCGACTGTCCTGTGATAACGACTCTCACCGATCATGTAATTGCTTTTGGCAGCTTTATATACCTGATGGCATGAGGAGGATCATCCATCCAGAATCCCCCTTAACCCTCCTATGCTCCAAATGCTCCAATCCCTTTTCTCCTCTATTTTCACCCCTCCTATTTATTTTCTTCTTTGTGTTGTTCTTTTTTCCATCCCCAACGAGAAGAGTTCATTGAAACCACGATCCTTGGTGCAGTTGTTTTTAGTTATACAGGAAGGGCCTTGCAGTTTCGTGGGCCCCGGGCAAAAATACTACAGTTATAACTGACAGTATATGAGAGTAAGTACTTTCATATAAACTCTAGTTGGTACAGGTCCTACGACAGTTAGTCTGCAGAGAATTACTTCCAGGAATGAATGCTATTTTTGCCTGGGGGGTTGGGGGGGTTACATTCTTTAAAACCCCCATGGCGAGAATGTAGAGGCCCCTGAGAGGGGCGAAAAGCTTAGTTGAGGGCCGTCCTATAGGATGGGGTGGCCCAGAAAGATGGCTCACCCACAGATCCGGGGTGGCCATTATAGGAGCCGCCGGTCATTGAAGGCCAGTTCCTGAGGTAATGAGGATTGTGGCTTGCAAATTGTGCATGGCAGTTGAGCTTTGGACAAGAAAGAGGTCAAACACCTCTCTCTGTTTTGTTATCAACTGATTAAGAAGGACCTTCTGAAAGAGTCCGCCAGCAACCATTTCCTCTCATTGCCAATCCCCTCTGTATCCTGGCCCATCACTGTTCCTCGTCGTCATTCTCAGAACTGAGGCCCATGTCACCCTGTATACAGCGCCTGCGTGCAACCACTCTCTCCTGCCTCAAGCGCATCCACCTATGTTCCCCATTTGTTGTACGAGTCTGGTATTTTAGCACCATAAGCGGGTTTTATTTATTTATTATACTGTCCTCCTCTGTCCTTTTGTATACATAGTCGAGGCCTTGTTTGGAAGAAGCTGGTGACTGAACAGAAATCAGGACAAAACAAGACACAAAGCAAGCAAAAGGAAACAGTATTTGAGAGGGGGAAACACCAACAGCAGAGTTGTAAGGCCAAGACAGAGAGAGATTTCGACAAAAGAATGGATGTGAAGGAGGAATGAGGGATAGGAGAGGATGCATGGGGTGAGGACGAGGGAGTATAAAAGGGGAATTGGAGCAGTGAATAGGATGAGTGTAGAGAGAAGAAAAACTTTACAACTAACTACAAGATGGATACAGAGGAAAAACTCCAAAGGAGGGAAAACTATAATTTGGAAGGAGGGGGAATTGGGGTGAAGGTTTAAAAGAGGGCAGAAATATCAATGGTTTTGGAATTGGGGATTATCTGAAGATGTGATGAACAGCTGTCTTGAAGATCTTGGAGGAAAGAATGAGGTTGAAGAGGATGTGGAAGTTGGTTCCACAGTGGGGAAAAAGAGGAACAAATCAGTTGGAGGTGAAGCAATGATCCCTGGATTTAGGTAGTTTCAAACCAAAAGGGGATTGAGGGTGGACCGTGTGAGCCGTGCAGAAAACCTGGGGGGGCCAAAAGCACGGAAAGGAGCAAGAGCGTGCAAGACCAGAAAAGGAGCGATAGAAGACAGAGATACTACTACCTGTCTGCGATGGGCAAAGCGATAGGTTCCTCCGACTACAGCTTCACACCGTGGGAGATCCAATATTCCTGAAGACCTTGATTTCCACAGGGTCAAGCTAAAGCAGGATGTGAGGCAGGGTAGCCAGCCAATGGGAAGCAGTACTCCATCAAGCTTTGGATGAAGGAATGTTCTTGTACATAAGTTCAGTTTTTCATGTCTTACCTTCTCTATTTGTCTGTCTCCATGTGCCAGAAATCGCTCTTGAGTAACTTGTTGTCTCATTAATCCCCATCTTCAAAAATCATTTTTGTGGAATAACATTTTAATATTAAGAAGCATCTTCCTGCAATTTTTTGCCTCCGACGTATGGATGAATCAACAATCAGTTTTTCGGCTTCGATGAACGATCCTTGTGGGATTGTAAACTTGTAAGGTAATTAATAAGAATGCAGGATAGTAGCTGAAACGTCGGTTCGGCAATCCAAACGGAGGTCTTTAGATTCCAAGCTCAGAGTTGGTCTGTGTTAACAGACCTCGTGTTTCTTTCCCTCTTTTTTCCCGCCTTTGGAATTAAACTCCCTCACTCTGTTGCAATCCATTCCTCCCTCTGGGACCTTTCAAAACAGCTGTTACCACCACCTCTTGTCTTCCCCCATCCCAAATCCTCGATCTTTTTCTAACCTGCTAATCACACCCAACCCACACTCCTGTCAAAATTCCCTGCTTTCCTTCCTGAAAGTCCCTGTAATGTCCTCTTTGTATACCCGTGGTTCCCCGCCCCATCCCTCTCCCTTAACACAGATCTCCTAATGTTCTCTGTTCCCCTACTGTTTTGTCCTTCCCACTTTCCGCCCATAGCTTGTCTCATGCCCCCCCTTGCTGTGTGTTGTGTGTTAGCTCTCATACGAGCCTTCGACAAGGTTAATACAAAAAAACCCAGAAAAAAACCAGACTCTTATGACGCGACAAATATTAATCAGATTTTTGCCAAAGAGAATGGTTCCTCATTCTCATGAAGGCAAGCATCTGGATTGGGATTAAAACAATTCTCAATTCACTCATTTGAAGTAAATGAGGATGCATGTTTTGAAATGAAAATTAAAGTTCTCTAGTAATAGACCTATAACTGGCTTGAACTGTGAGGCAACATTTATGGAGTATTATCCAGCACCAGCCATGTTCATGTCCGAGAGAAATGGTGCCAGAAGTAGTACATTTGTCTTTGAGGTATACCAGTAATAGTCTTGGTTTGATTCCGATCCGACTATAAACTCTTGGGTTGGTGATTTGCAGACAAATGGGGAATTGCCATCTCAAATGTGCACTAAATCCCCTCGGATGGACGTTAAAACTAGATGTCCATCCTGCTAGCCATAGTAGTGGACGTTGAAGATCCCACGGCATCTTTCATAAGAGTAGGTGAGTTATCCCACGCGGCACTATGAACAAACTCAAAATTCCTGCCATCTTCAGTGGGAACGTCCAGTCCTGGCCAGCAGGTATCGGAAAGATTTTGGCCCAAAACGCTTCCCCAAACCATAAGGTGGGAATAATTGCCAGAACGGAATGTGGGGTTAAATAAGTAGTATGACCCTGTATAGAAACCTGGCCTAATACACCTCTCTTTCAGCTGTACACTCACCTGTGCCTTTATCAAATGTCAAATGTGGATGACATTTCAAATATTTTTGGAAAACACTTTTTTTAGGCTTTGAATTTACTTGAGGCTCATGAACGGTAGTTACAGCTTGAAATACCTCTGCCACCACTCTTGATTTTTGATGTACAATGCCTATTTTGTTAATTATAGTCATTACATCCGATCTCAATATTAGTGATTTAACTGATAAAGCAGCATGTTGGTGACTGTGGACAGTGGCAAAAGTCCCATGTGGCATTTTTATTGATCTCTTAAAGTTATCAGCATTTGGATGTCAGAACTTTGAAGTGCTTTGTTTTCCCCTTTCTAATTCCAAAGCCTGGACTGTGGGTGAGGAATTTGAATCAAAAATGCAGCAATGACCTTGACTCAACTTTTCCAAAACATCTGTGCAAAGAATCAAAAAGTTAGCATTGGCAAGTTTGCGATGGAATTCTTAAAATCAAAGCACTTATTTTCCTTAAAAATGTATTTTTTTAAGAATGTGGAGTTAATATTACACCTATTTTGATTTGCCCCATATTTATTATGTATTTGCCTATGAGGGGCATTCATCAAAATTATCAGAATCAGGTACTCATCACAACACTCCAAGAAACGACAAATCGTTTTTTAAAAAAATCTATTTCTGTAATATAAGTGTACATAAAAAGAAAATAATTTTTTAACTTATTGCACACGACTTTCTAATTTTTTAAAAAACATGAAAGGTTGGCAGTTTTTTTTATGTTATGAGTATTGGGTATAGCAAATGGCTTTCGGTGGGGGCACTTTGGACTGGCATACGAGAAGGTTGAGGGTTTAAATCGAGCATATGCAGCAGTATTAAGGATTTAGATTCAAGCTTCAATAGCGAGTTAGTTTCAGGAGAATTGGTATAACCATTACTGGATTATCACAAATAATCCAGACAGCTCATTAAACGACCTTCAGGGTGGGATAGGCCCTGGTGTTTTGGCAAAACAGTTAAGGTTGCTGGCTTATGATCCTAATGGTCTTGAGTTTCAAGGCCCCTGTCAGTTGTTGAATAACACCAGGTTAGGTTTTGACTCAGCCTGTCATCCTTCTAAGGTTGGCAAATAAGTTCCAGCTTACTGGTAACAGGGCACTGCATCAGCAGCAACAGCTGCACACCCATAGAAAATGTGCAGTCAAGCAGCCTATAGGCTGCATACAAATATAATTAAATAAATTAATTAAGGGTGTGATAAATTAGTTTTTGCCCCACCTCCGTTCTGGTCTCCAGTGAATGAATCGTCCACGATCATTGTCATTGACTTATTCCCTTTCCTTGTTTACTCTTGGTCATTCTGAATAAGACACATCGCGTTTGATTCCTTCTGTTACTTCCAGCAAAAAAATATTGTGGCATATAAATTTTTAACCCTCCAAGACATTCCATTAATGTAATATGAAATATATGGAAAATATTATTAAATACAAAGTAAAAAAATAACAAGTAACAGTACAGACATGAACATATATATATATATAGATATATAATATATATAACATTATAATATATTATATATATACGTATATATATATATATATATATAGTATATATATATATATATAGTATATTACGTATATATATATAATATATATATGATATATATATATATATATTATATATATAATATTATATATAATATATATATATATATACACACACACACACAACACACACACACACACACACACACACACACACAACCGGGCGTAAGTGGCGTGCGCCTGTAATCCCAGCTACTCGGAGGTCTTTGGGTTTGGAGGATCGCTTGAGGACGGGAGCTCTGTGCATGGGCCGCGCTATGAGAGGGTGTAAAGGGCAGCCCGGAATCATGGAGAGAAACCCTCCCTTATCGCCTGTGGTCGTAAGAGGCGCCAGGGTTGCGTCAGGAAAGGGCATCTGGCGTAAAACCTATGCAAATCTAGTATGCAGATCAATAACGATGATCCGTGTGGCGACCCCTAAACGGAAGCAGCGAAAGAATGACAACAGCATATATATATAATATATAATATATATAATATATTATATATATATATATATATATATATATATATTGTTACGGCTGTGGAAATTTCGCAGAGCACCATTATAGGTCCTTAAGATCAGTTATGTCGATAAGTCCTGTGTTCAGATAGATTTCCCACCTGATGTTTAACAGGCAATTATTCTGTGCAGGGCTGTTGATCTTTGACAGTTAGGCCGTTTTCTTTTTGCTTATCGTTATTTTGGACCAAACCGTTCACAACAAACCACCTCCACCACCAACATCGCTCTCCATCAACCGCTTCACATCAAACCGCTTACAAACAAACCACCTCCAACCACCAACATCCGCTCTCATCAACCGCTTCACAACAAACCAGCCTCCACGCACCAACATCGCTGCCTCATCAACCGCGCTTCCACAACAACCAACTCCACCACCACAATGCGCTTCGTTCATCAACCCGCTTCACAACACACCTCCACCAACAAAAACCTCTCGCACATACCGACTTCACAACAACTGCACCTCCTCACAACCGGCCTTCACACAACCACCTGCTCCACGACGCCTAACCCACAACCACCTTCTCCAACACGGCCAACCACAGCCACCATTCCTAAACCACAATCTATCTCCCCGCAATAACCAACAAACGAACACAACGCCTCACCTTCAACCAGCCGCAAACGCCGCCAATCTTTGCGCGCCGGCCAAGGCGAGATCGCTGCAAAACAGACACGGGGGTTTTCCTCGGTGCCAAGCGCCGGTGATCTGCCCACGCATCCGCTCTCCTTTGTGGGGCACCAGCGACGGTGATTTCAACCACGTCCGCTCGCGTTCGAGCTTCGCTGGAATTCGGATCAGGAGATGCGAGGGGGGCGGAGCCAGTGGGGGTCAGAGGTGAAGAGCGGAGATCAGACCTCGCCTCACGGGCCCCTATAAACAGCGCACAAGAGCGCCAAGCTCGCGGTTTTGAGTTTCAGTCGTCGGGTTTTGGAGTGGTGTGAAGAGCAAGGTTCGAGTCCAGTGGAGGGTAGTGGAGGTCCGGGTTCGCCAAGGAGACGGGAAGCTGAGAGCGCGGCCAAGCCCTCCGTGCCGCGCAAGAACTGCGCGTTCGTGTGCGGGAACGTGGGGAGAGCCGGAGAAGAGGTCGCCAGCCATGCACCGACGGTCTGAGGTGAACGGGCTTCGGGACAAGTCCGAGGCAGCGCTGAGGGACGGACGGGCTCTTAAAGAGAGCATCAACTCTAAGAGAGCAAATAACCCGTTCGTATCCCTCTGAGGCGTTGCCGGCTGGGCGCTCAAATTCACCAGGCGCGTCAAACCGAAGGCCTGGCGGAACCGCGGTGCACGACAGGCTGGTGTGAGGACGGGACGTCACGTCGCCCCAGCGAGGCACCTGCGAAGTTTTTGAAAGGTAAACCAGCCCGGCCTCGCGGAGCTTCTGCGGTCATGCACAGCTCCGTGAAATAAAGACCGCAAAGAGGTCCAGTCTACCCCTCTCGTCTTTCCCTGGGGTTTTTTCTTTGTTTCTTTTGAATGAACGTTGGTGGCGGCCATGATCCCGTAGTAGAACTGATAATGGTACGTAATTAATAGAACGGTGGTAGTTTCTGTTTCTTGCTCGCGTCTTGTCCCCTAACCCCATTCATTACGTGCTTGTAGCTTGCAATTGCTTTTGTTTTGCTCGCGCTGACTGCATACATGACTGATATGTGTTGTGTGTGTAAAATAAATGTGCTTGTTGTGAATGTTAACCCGTTCGTCGCGTCCTTTTTCCTGCATTGAAATTGCCATATGAGTTCGGAATAAGCCTCTGGTTTTTAATAAGCCGATAAAGTGATGCGGTCCAACGGGGCTGCGCGATAATACCAGGCCGGGCCCGCTCGGGTTATCCCAACACGAAGTGAGCTGCTTAAGCGGCTTGTTTCCCAAGCGGCCCGTTTGAGGTACAGTCTCCTCGTAGTCCTGCCCGCGCGATTAATTAGGTATATCGACAAATTCCGCGATTGACCCTGAGCGCGGGTAAGAGTGTTAACTAGGCTTGGTGTTGAGCTTAAAAACACACCCGTAGCCTGGGTTCTGGCGTTTTTGATTCCGGAAAGCTGCGACTGATTGCTCGTCCGGTGGGCGTACGGCCGGATTTCGGCTAAAAGCGGCTGTCCGCTACGCCCGGCGGTCGCGAAAATCTTCAAACAATATATATATTATATATATATATATATATATATATTATATAATATATTACACAACAGTACATATATTAAATTCGGTCGTTTTGTTTCACTCTGAAGAACACTATTTATCTTTCACTTATTTCACTGTCATTTTCATTTCACTTTTAAGGCAAAGATGAGCATTTTGAGTTGCTTTGTGCACGGGGTTACTCGGAATAAAAAGGGGTTAGATATTCTAATAGCCGCAGGACCGGTCGTACGTGAGCCCGGTTCCGAAGTTCTGCGCGTCGTGTAAAAACGATCGCACCCAACTTGCTAAAGTCACAAGTCCCCGAGCAAGTTCCTGGACCTATTTATCATGTTACCTACTTGTTTGCAACCGTGTCCAGAGTGATGTGCCTATAGGTGCTCACCGGCCTTCCCTAAATCTGGCCAGCAACCGCAGATCGGCGAAGTGCTCTGAGCCGGATTGAACCAGCTTGTCCAACGATACCGAAACTCCAACAAATGAGATACCACGAGCAGAAATCTAACCCAAAGACCAGGTACAAGTTACTTGATTAAAAGCACGGGAGAAGGATTACAATAAGCAACTAGAGGGGGAGCAACTCAGGTAGAGTGCAAAACCACTCCGCCGCCAATACTGCTAGGTACTCAAGTGAAACCTGAAATATCCCTATTCACATCAATTTGACGTCAACAGTGCTGCACAGAGTTATAGTTGCAACTTTCCTTTTACAATACTCAATTCATTCGTCATAACTAGAATTCCTTTGAGAACAGAAATTGATTTACGTGGGTAATATCCTCACCTGGAAGTTCGCAAAAATCAGCCACAATTATAATTTTGGCATGTTTTTTTGTTGGAAATCACTTATAACATGTAGAAATTGCAAAAAAAATCAAAATTTTTGTTTGAAAAAAAAGTTGCAAAAAATATTTTTTTTGGGGGGGGGGGGGGTGGGGGGTGGAAATCACTTAAAACATGTTAGAAAATGCAAAATAAAAAAATTTCAAATTATTTTTTTTCAAAAAATGGCCGCCATAGCGTGCCATATTGGATTTTGGGACCCAAGACCAAAATCTAATGCATGATCGCTTGGACCATACCTAATCCCCCCTAGTCCATGGCCAGGCCAGATATCGTGTAACCCACCTGGGGTGACTAAACCAAGAATGGTACTAAAATGTTTATAAGAGTGACTGTAATACATTAAGATATGATAAGCCTTCCCGCAAACTGGTAGCTTAGTCTGATTTTGTGATGCAATGGGGGTGCTACCCATAAAACAGGTTTGTTTTTACAAAAACAGATAAAAACTAGAGGGGAGCACTCGGTAGGTGCAAAACCTCGCGCCGCCAATACTGCTGGGGTCAGCTTAAGTGAAACCTGAATATCCTATTTCATTGTAGGTCAAACGGATTCAGACTCTACTGAAACCACGATTGAGAAAAACTAAAACTATAATCGACGCGCATGGAGAAATGCCAAAAAAATAAAATCGAAATTTTTTGAAAAAGAAAAGTTGCAAAATTTCCTGGTTTTTTTTGTCTAACAAATTTTTTTTGGGGGGGGGGTTGAAAATAAATATTAAACATGTAGAAATGTTAAAAAAAAAAATTCAAAATATTTTTCAAATAAAATCGAAAATTTTTTGAAAAAAAGTTGGCAAAATTTTGTTTTTTTTTTCTCTAACAAATTTTTTTTTTGGGGGTTGAAAATCACTTAAAACAATGTAGAATGCAAAAACAAAAATTCGAAATATTTTTTCAAAATTGGCCGCATAGCGGCACCATATTGGACTTTGAACCAGTCCCAAAATCTATGGGCATGATCCTTGGACCATACCTAATCCCCCCACCAAGTTCGTCGAAATCCGTCCAGGAGTTTTTCGTAAATAACTGTTTCACAAAACAAACAAACATATCAGACAGGGGGAAACAGTAACCTCCGTCATCTTCGATGGCGGAGGTTAAATGGAGGGGGAAGCACTTCGGGAGAGGTGTCAAAACCTCCGCCGCGAATACTGCTGGTCAATCAAGTGAACGCTTATATCTTATTCAATTAAAATATGATGTCAAACAGTGCTGACAGAGTTATAGTTCTTTTCCTCGCAACCATTTTTTTTTGGGGGGGGGGGGGGGTTTGGAAAAATCACTTAAAAACATTGTAGAAATGCAAAAAAAAAAATTTCTTTTTTTTTGGGGGGGGGGGGGGGGGTGGGGGGGGTAACAATTTTTTTTTTGGGGGGGGGGGGGGGGTTTGGAAATCACTAAAACATGTAGAAATGCAAAAAAAAAAAAAAATTCTCATAAATTTTTTTTGGGGGGGGGGGGGGTTGGAAAATCACTTAAAACATGTAGAGTGCAAAAAAAAAAAAGGAGAATTTCTCTAAAAACAATTTTTTTTTTGGGGGGGGGGTAACAATTTTTTTTTTTTTGGGGGGGGGGGGGTTGGAAAATTCACAGCTTAAAAACATGTATAAAAAAAATAAGAAATTGCAAAAAAAAAAATTTTTCTCTATTTCTTTTTTGGGGGGGGGGGGGGGGGGTAAACGACCACCAAACAGAAATTTTTTTTTTTTTTTGGGGGGGGTTGGGGAAAATCACTTAAAAACATGTAAGAAATGCAAAAAAAAAAATTATTTTTTTTCCACTACTTAACAATTTTTTTTGGGGGGGGGGGGGGGGGGGGGGGGGGGGGGGGGGGGGGGGGTGGGGGGGGGTGGGTGGGGGGGGGAACCCAACCAAGTCCAAAAAAAATTTTAATGCATGAGTCCTTAGACCATATACTACCCCCACCAAGTTTCGGTCGATAATCCGTCGAGGGAGTTTTTTTTCCGTAATACTGTTTCACAAACAAACAAACAACAAACCGAAACGAACACAACAAACTAAACAAACTAAACAAAAAAAAACAAACAAAAACAAACAAACAGAAAGGGGTTGGAAAAACAGTAACCTCCATCCATCTTCGAAGATGGCGGGGTTTTAACAAAAAACAGGATTGCAGCACATGGGTATCCATTTTCAGAACAATTCAACCCTAGGGCACAGAACATCCAGCAGTGGAGATAAGTTGTTTAAAAACTTCGTAGTGTTTCCTCCCAACAAGGCTAAAAGTCTCCAAAATCAAGGGTTTTCCTGGTAAGAAGAATGAAAAAACAACACCACAGCACAGGGAACAAGCTCGAGGGCAAGGAGCTGTATGTCAATGTGAGCAAGGCTTCTGCTTTCAGATCACACACAAAGACAGTGGGAAGAGGCTCCTGAGCTAAAAGTCAAGTCAAGAAGAAGCAGACACAAACGCCTCCTTCTCCATTGCACTTCCATGAGCAGAATCTGGGTCAAAGGCTGTCATCAATCAACTGCAGAGGATAAGATGTCATGGTCTGTGTCTGGGCCATGGTGCCACAAGATCCCATGCCCACCTGTTCCAGAAGTGCGGGACGAAGAACCTGACAAGATTCCTGGATATCACCACACTGGAAGGCCGTACAATGGGAGGCAGCGTGTGGTGATTCATTGATTGGTTGCAATGCCTTTACAGGCTCTGTGATACATAATAACGTCACGTGCAATTCGCTGGCCGGGGGAGATGACGAACACTCAGCAGGTGAAGATGGACAAGACATTAACCAGGATGCTTTCGCACGAAACTTTTGGTCGCTCATAGGGAAGTCTCCTGAACTCTAATTTGAGAGTAACAGGAAATCTACTGCACATGTACCTGCCATTTACCCCACACAACTGGAGGTGAAGCAACTTCGGTTGGGACTGTCTGTGCGAGACGTGGAGGAGGTGGAGTCCAAGGTCACACCTCCTCCTTGTGAGGGACTGCCTCTTCCATGAATGCATACGTTGCAAACTTACCCAGGCTTGCGATCTGGAGGAGAAGTCTGCAGAGGCCAGCCATTTGTTGCGACTCCAACAGGGATCAGTGCGGCTGGATGACAGATGAGGAACGGCAAGCTTGCTGTACTGGATGTGCGAGCTCACCGAGCACCAGATCGCTTTGTTATGCAGCTACGTCTGCAAGTGTGTGCGGTCCATGCGAACGTCGGCCTAAGTGGCACTTGCCCTCAAGCAAGTGGCCCTGAAAAGTGTAGTGTACGGGACATGTGCAGGTTACAAGACTGCCAGAAACAAGGCTATTGAAGAAGAGCCGGTAGCAACAAACAGGTCAGATTCCGAGGTCTGAACGTTTAGATGATATTGAGGAGGAGTAATTTGCCATAATAGTAAGTACAAGCCGCATGGCATGCTTAGTGGGTGTATTTTACAGGACTTGTATTAAATGTGACAATTACTAAATATTCATTTTAAAGTGAACATTTAGGGGCATTCCTGTCCCAAAATTTGACATTTTTTAAAAAATTTTTCTTTCATGAAATTTTTCGGTAGGGTGTGTCTATTCAAGAGTGATAACGACCATTAAGCTATGCCAGTGTGCAAGGGCTATTTAATCAATATCAAAACGATAAACTAGAGACAATGTAGGCAAAGGCTAAAACACCTTAAGAAGAATTAGTTCCGCCGGGTGGTACGGATATCTCCCAATTTCCGGGTCTTGGCTTCATGGACTACTATACCCCCACCAAGTTTCGTCGAAATATCCGTCGAGGAGTTTTTTTTTCCGTAATACTGTCCGTTAACAAACAAACAAGACAAACAACAAACAGAAAAGGGGGTGAAAACAGTAACCTCCGATCTTCGTTTGGCGGAGGTTAATCAAAACCTCAGATGCAAGCA
>CM068963.1:49052415-49074922 GCA_035128595.1 Eptatretus atami
TTTTAAATCATAGCCTCCTTGGTTCAGGGTGGGGGTGATGACACTAATCCTCTGTATGTAAATATGTATTGTGTCAGACCGCTTAGTGGAACCGGTATTGCAAGTCATAAATCATAAAAGTTGGGGAATTAACCCACACCCTGGTCCTATCCTAAGGGTATACCAGAAAAGGCGATTTGACCTCGTCTGTGAGAACTGGGAATGCGGCAAACGAGGAAGTGCAAAAATTGAGCAAGTGATTGGCAGTTATTGTTGCTGTCAGAACCCATTAGTGCACATGTGCTCCCTCCAGAGACTTATCGCACTATCTGCCCTTGTCCATTTCTCTCCATCTCTTTTGCACCGGGCAGATCTCAGTCATTATCTGTCAGGTCATCGATGCAATGGCTCTTATGGTTCACTTTGCTCACTCCCATTTGTAGACCCAGAGTTTGATATCAACCTTTTTGGTTGGCTTGCAATTAGAAGGTTGCAACCTAAAACGTCTGGAAGGACAAGAACCTGCGATTATATATCAGCTTTTGTTGTTCCATTTCCGAGAATTTTATTCTTATCGGGTTTTCCTTCCGTCTTTGGAGAAATACATTTTCAAAGCTAGAAGGGCACTCGGTAGAGTGCATACCTCCACCACATTATGCCTGATCCACAAGAACATATCGGGCCCAATACATTTTTGAAATATCATGCTTTTCAGTACGATATCGTTTTTGGCCTTATCTCTCAATGGTGAAGGATCACTTTAAAAATTAAATAATGCTCGTATCCAGATCCAGATTCGGATCTTCACCAAAATCGAAACACTTCTTCCTTGTAACACACCCAACGTGTCCACCAAGTTTCATCCGAATCCGTCCACAATCTTTTGAGATATCGTACTATATATATATATTTTTTGGCCCGATCTCTCAATGGTGAAGAATCACTTAAAAATTTCTCGTAGTCTAATCCGGATCCGAATCTTCACCAAAATCTAATCAGTTCGTTGTTGTCACACATCAAACCTGTCCACAAAATTTCATCCAGATCCATCCACAACTATTTGAGATATCCTGCACACAAACAAATAAATGAAATTGCTCATTGAGCAAGGAATTGCCGGAATAACTTTGTCAATTTCCCATGATCTCTGAAAAACAAACACTGGAAATCAATAGGTTCTTATAAAGTTGAGAGTGCTACTGTTTAATGAGTTTTAAGCACTTAGTTTGGTCATGATCATAACTTGGAAGTCAATCGGACTTGAAATGGCGTTTTTATCACAAATTTGAAATTTTTGACCCGACCCCTGACATTCGACCCCGACGCTAAGAAGGGTGTTGGTGTGACACCCAAATGAGACATATGGTTGGATGCAGAATTGGAAGATGCACATTTGGATTTGGTTTGAAGTCATACGACCATTTTAGGCGGACGTTATTGCGAAAAATAAGAATTTCAGTTTTTCGGTGACCTTGACCTTGACCTAGATTCACCAAAAACGACAAGTGTCTAAGTTGGACCATGGCCGACGTCTGTACCCAGTTTGGTCATGATCGCTGAAACGGTGTGGCTACTACAGGGTAAACAAACACACAAACAACAGACAGACAGACAGACACACACAACCGACCAACATAATTACCGAAATCCGAAGGATTCTGGCAATTAACAAACAAACAGACAGAGAGGGGTGAAAACATAACCTCCTTCACCTTTGGTGGAGGAGGTAACTATCTCATTACTCTACCCTGCTACCACCACCCCTACCTCCCAAACTACCACCCCACCACCAACCACCATATCTACTTCCACTGATCATCATCTATTAATAAGTTTGTCATAATATTTGCTTTGGCCATAGATGTTTGAATATTTAAACTCTTCACAACTATTATCATCACCTGATGCCACATGTTACCCCCTCACAAATTCTCCTGTTTTCTCACTGCAGTAAATTGAACATCCTGGAAATGCATCTTTGTATAAAACCTGCATCAAATTCTACTTTAGGATGTCGTAGCAGGCCTCTGAAGATATTATGGAAGACAGTCCAGTGTTACTCAATATCGCGTATGTCGCTTATGGGTGTTTTCAACAGGGAATTTTCCCACCAACAAATGTGTAACATGATCTTCGTAACTCGTGATGGTTTTTTTCTTCTGTTTGGAGGTTTGGAGTATACGGTACTGTATTATTCATGATAACAATGTTGGCTACCTCATCATTTTCAAGTACCTATATTACAAAGCTTTGCGTTCTCTAACCATGTGTTATGTAGAGAGTTTGATAACTTCCTTCTGTTCTCCTCCTGTATCTGCAGGTGCTTGTAAGATTCTGGGGGAGGAGGAGCCGTCGAGTCCAGTGCAGCACACACCCCAACTTCCTAATGTGCCCCCCGAACCAACGCCAGACTCGGTTCTCATTGGCCTGACTCGAATCCCAGTCATTGAGAACCCCCAATATTTCCGCCAGGATGAAAGTCTGCTGAACCAGCCTGGAGTTTGTGAGTGGAACAACCTCCACAGTTTACCTTAGCTTGTAGGACTGAGCTACTTTGCGAATCAGCATCCCATTTTTTTGGGGGGGGGGGGGGGGGATTTAACAAAATTAGCTGGCTAAGTACCAAAATCCTTTCATGACTTCCTGTCTTGGAGTGGCGACGCATCCAGAATTGTAAACCTTGCCACATAAACTATTTCCGCAGCACCGACGCTCTGTATAGAGCATGGTTCATGATCTGATGATATTCATTGTGGTTAAAAGAAAACTGAATGAGTGCGAACAATGGATGGAATCAACAGAACATTTATCAAAGTATGCCAACGGCCGTGGGAAGCAAGGAGAAGCTGACATTTGTGGCATTAGTCCTTCATGGGAGCAAGAGGTATTGCCTACTGCATTAATCCTTTTTCGTTCTGTTGATTCCATCCATTGTTCTACATGTTTGCCTATACACATCGACACTGGCCTTCATGATTAACACAAGTTTTTCATTATACTCTGGATGGAGTGTAGTTTGCCAAAGTTTTGCATAACCAGTGTTTGACTGACTTGGGTGAAAGGATGACTGGTATGATTAATGGTGGGTTGGTCGAATGACTGAGTGATGTTATCCGGCGTTTGAGTAAGACTTGTGTTCTGCAGTGGTTCAGCACATCAAACGTAGAGACATCCAGCTGGTGAGCGAGTTGGGTGAGGGTGCATTTGGCAAGGTGTTTCTGGCCGAGTGTTTCAACCTGAGTCCTGAGCATGAGAAACTGCTGGTTGCTGTTAAGGTATTACTCACCTGTCATATAATTATTTGTCTATAAAGGTGAACATGGAATATTGTCGAAACATGGCTGGAGTCACATCCAAAATATTTTATAGAATATTTGCCTTAATGTTTTGATACATTATTTTTTTACCCCTCCGTGCTCCCCGGCCCTTATAAGCTTTATGTTGGCTTAACAGTTAAGGTAGTTGGCTTAAGATTTTAAGTTGCTGAGTTCAAACCCTGTCTGTGCCAAAATAACACCAGACAGGTTGACTCAGCCTGTCATCCTTCTGAGGTCGACAAAATGAGTACCAGCTTGCTGGGAGTGAGCCAGTTGAGTATCCTGTGCCAGAGTAGCGACCTGTCCTGGATAACGACTCCTCACCAATCAATGTAATTGCTTTGGCAGCTTTATATACCTGATGGCATGAGGAGGATCATCCATCCTTACCCTCCTATGCTCCAAATCTCCAATCCCTTTTCTCCTCTATTTTCACCCCTTCAATTTATTTTCTTCTTTGTGTTGTTCTTTTCCATCCCCAACGAGAGAGTTCATTGAACACGATACCCTGTGCAGTTGTTTAAGTATATACAGGAGGGCCTTGCCGTTCGTGGGGCCCAGGCAAAAATACTAGTTAGAACTACAGTATATGAGAGTCGTACTTTCATATACTCTAGTTGATAACAGGACCTACGACAGTAGTCTGCAGAGAATTACTCCAGGAAATGAATGCTATTTTTTCCTGGGGGGTTGGGGGGGGGTTACATTCTTTAAAACCCCAATGGCGAGATGTAGAGCCCCTGAGAGGGGCGAAAAGCTTTAGTTGAGGGCCGTCCTATAGGATGGGGCGGCCCAGAATATGGCTCCACCCACAGATCCGGGGTGGCCAATTATAGGAGCCGCCGTCCATGAAGGCAGTTCCTGAGGTAATGAGGATTGTGGCTGCAATTGTGCATGGCAGTTGAGCTTTGGACAAGAAGAGGTCAACACCTCTCTCTGTGTTATCACTCTGATTAGAAGGACCTTCTGAAGAGTCCCCAGCAACATTTCCTCTCATTGCCATCCCCTCGTATCCTGGCCTCACTGTTCCTCATTGTCATTCTCAGAACTGAGCCACATGTCACCCTGTATCACAGCGACCTGCGTGCAACCAACTCTCTCCTGCCTCAAGCCATCACCTATGTTCCCATTTGTTGTACGAGTCTGGTATTTTAGCACCATAAGCGGGTTATTTATTTATTATACTGTCTCCTCTGGTCTTTTGTATACATAGTCGAGGCTTGTGGAAGAGCTGGTGCACTGAACAGATCAGGACAAAACAGGACACAAAACAAGCAAAAGGAACAGTATTGAGAGGGGGAAACACCAACAGCAGAGTTGAAGGCCAAGACAGAGAGAGATTTGGACAAAGAATGGATGTGAGGAGGAATGAGGGATAGGAGAGGATGCATGGGGTGGACAAGATGGATACAGAAGGAAACTCCAAGGAGGGAAAACTATAAATTTGGAAGGAGGGGGGATTGGGGTGAGGTTAAAGAGGGCAGAAAATATCATGGTTTTGGATTGGGGATTATCTGAGATGGTGATGAACAGCTGTCTTGAAGACTTGGAGGAAAGAATGAGGTTGAAGAGGATGTGGAAGTTGGTTCCACAGGTGGGGAAAAAGAGGAACAAATCAGTGGAGGTGAGCAATGATCCTGGATTTAGGTAGTTTCACCAAAAGGGGATTGAGAGTGGACCGTGTGAGCCATGCAGAAACCTGGGGGGGCAAAAGCACGGAAAGAGCAGAGCGTGCAAGACCAGAAAGGAGGCGATAGAAGACAGAGATACTACTGACCTGTCTGCGATGGCAAAGCGATAGGTCCTTCGACTCAGCTTCACCGTGGGAGATTCCAATATTCCTGAAGACCTTGATTTCCACAGGGTCAAGCTAAGCAGGATGTGAGGCAGGGTAGCCAGCCCAGATGGGAGAGCAGTACTCCATCAAGCTTTGGATGAAGGAAGTTCTTGTACATAAGTTCAGTTTTTCATGTCTTACCTTCTCTATTTGTCTGTCTCCATGTGCCAGAATCCTCTGAGTACTGTTGTCTCATTATCCCCATCTCAAAATCATTTTTGTGAATTAACATTTTAATATTAAGAAGCATCTTCCTGCCAATTTTGCCTCCCACGTATGGATGAATCAACATCAGTTTCGGCTTCGATTGAACGATCCTTGTGGGATTGTAAACTTGTAGGTAATTATAAGAATGCAGGATAGTAGCATGAAACGTCGGTTCGGCATCCACGGAGGTCTTAGACTTCCAGCTCAGAGTGGTCTGTGTTAACAGACCTGTGTTTCTTTCCTCTTTTTTCCCGCCTTTGGAATAAACTCCCTCACTCTGTTCAATCCCATTCTTCCCTCTGGGCCTTCAAAACAGCTGTTCACCACCACCTCTTGTCTTCCCCCATCCAAATCCTCGATCTTTTCTACCCCTGCTAATCCACCCCAAACCCACCTCCTTCAAATTCCCTGCTTTCCTTCCTGAAAGTCCTGTAATGTCCATCTTGTATACCCGCGTGTTCCCCGCCCCATCCCTCTCCCTTCCACAGATCTCCTAATGTCTCTGTTCCCCCACTGTTTTGTCCTTCCCCACTCCCCGCCATCTTGTCTCAATGCCCCCCTTGCTGTGTGTTGTGTGTTAGCTCTCATACGAGCCTCGACAAGGTATACAAAAAAACCCAGAAAAAAAAACAGACTCTTATGACGCGACAATATTATCAGATTTTTGCAAGAGAATGAGTTCCTCATTCTCATGAAGGCAAGCATCTGGATTGATAAACAATTCTCAATTCACTCATTTGAGTAAATGAGGATGCATGTTTTGAAATGAAATTAAAGTTCGTCTAGTATAGACCTATAACTGCTTGAACTGTGAGCAACATTTATGGAGTATTATCCAGCACCACCATTTCATCCGAGAGAATGGTGCAGAAGTAGTACATTTGTCTTTGAGGTATACAGTATAGTCTTGGTTTGATTCCCGATCCGACTATAAACTCTTGGGTTGGTGATTTGCAGACAAAGGACATTGCATCTCATGTGCACTATCCCTCGGATGGACGTTAAACTAGATGTCCCATCTGCTAGCCATAGATAGTGGACGTTGAAGATCCCACGGTATCTTTCATGAAGAGTAGGTGAGTTATCACCGGCACTATGAACAAACTCAAAATTCCTGCCATCTTCAGTGGAACGTCCAGCCTGGCCAGCAGGTTCGGAAAGATTTTGGCCAAAAACCTTCCCCAACCATAAGGTGGGAATAATTGCAACGGAATGTGGTTAAATAAGTAGTAATTGACCCTGTATTAGCAACTGGCCTAATACACCTCCCTCTTTCAGCTGTACACCACCTGCTGCCTTTATCAATGTCATGTGATGACATTTCAAATATTTTTGGAAACACTTTTTAGCTTTGAATTTACTTGGAGGCTCATGACGGTAGTTACAGCTTGAAAATACCTCCTGCCACCACTCTGATTTTGATGTACATGCCTATTTTGTTATTAAAGTCATTACATCCAATCTCAATATTAGTGATTTACTGATAAAGCAGCCATGTTGGTGACTGTGACAGTGGCAAAGTCCATGTGGCATTTTATTGACTCTTAAAGTTATCAGCATTTGAGATGTCAGAACTTTGAATGCTTTGTTTTCCCCTTTCTAATTCCAAAGCCTGGACTGTGGTGAGGAATTTTGATCAAAATGCAGCATGACCTTGACTCAACTTTCCAAAACATCTGTGCAAAAGATCAAAAGTAGCATTGGCAAGCTTTGCGATGGAATTCTTATTCAAAGCACTTATTTTCCTTAAAATGTATTTTTTAGAATGTGGAGTTATATTACACCTATTTTGATGCCCATATTTATTACTGTATTTGCCCTATGAGGGGCATTCATCAAATTATCAGAATCAGGTACTCACAACACTCCAAGAAACGACAATCGTTTTAAAAAAAAAATCTATTTCTGTAATATAAGTGTACATAAATAAGAAAATATTGTTTCTAACTTATTGCACACACTTCTATTTTTAAAAACATAAAGGTTGGCAGTTTTTTTATGTTATGAGTATTGGGTATAGCAATGGCTTCGGTGGGGCACTGGACTGGCATACGAGAGGTTGAGGGTTAAAATCGAGCATATGGCAGCAGTATTAAGGATTTAGATTCAAGCTTCAATAAGTCGAGTTAGTTTCAGGAGAATTGGTATACCATTACTGGAATATCACTAAAAATCCAGACAGCTCATTAACGACCTTCAGGGTGGGATAGGCCTGGTGTTTGGCAAAACAGTTAAGGTTGCTGGCTTATGATCCTATGGTCTTGAGTTCAAGCCCCTGTCAGGTTGTTGAATTAACACTAGTAGGTTTGACTCAGCCTGTCATCCTTCTAAGGTTGGCAAAATAAGTTCCAGCTTACTGGTAACAGGGGCACTGCATCAGCAGCACAGCTGCACACCCATAGAAAATGATGCAGCCAAGCAGCCATAGGCTGCATACAAATAATTAAATTAAATAAATTAATTAAGGGTGTGATAATAGTTTTTGCCCACCTCGTCTGGTCTCCCCGTGAATGGTCGTCCACTCATTGTCATTGACTTCTCATTCCCTTTCCTTGTTACTCTTGGTCATTCTGAATAGACACACGCGTTTGATCCTTCTGCACTTCCAGCAAAAAAAATATTGTGCATATAAATTTTTAACCCTCCAAGACATTTCCCATTAATTGATATATGAATATATGGAAAATATTATTAAATACAAGTAAAATCAAATAAAGTCACAACATGAACATATATATATATAAGATTTATATATATATATAAATATATTATATATATATACGTATATATATATATATATATATATATATATATATATATATATATATATATATACTATATATATATAATATATATATATGTATATATATATACGTATATATATAATATATATATATATTATATTATATATATATATAATAACCATCAGCTACACACACACACACACACACACACAGCACACACACACACAACCGGGTGCGTAGTGGCGTGCGCGCTGTAATCCAGGCTACTCGAGGCTTGGGTTGGAGATCGCTTGAGGACGGGAGCTCTGCACTGGGCCGGCTATGAAGAGGGTGTAGGGCAGCCCCGGAATCATGGAGAAACCAATCCTTATCCCTGTGTCGTAACGAGGCGCCAGGGGTTGCGTCAGGAAGGGCATCTTGGCCGTAAAACTTATGCCAAATCAGTATGCGAGATCATAACGATGATCCGCTTGTGGGACCCTAACGGAAGCAAGCCGAAAGATGAACAACAAATATATATATATATTATATATATATTATATATATATATATATATATATATATATAATATTGTTACGGGCTTGTGGAAATTCGCAGAGCACCAATATGGTCCTTAGATCATTGAATATATAATAGTTTAGATATATTAATATTATATAATAAATTATTAATTATTGAGATTAGTATCGATAAGTCTGTGCGTATTTCAGATAGATTTCCGCCACCGAATGTTTAACAGCAATTATTCGTGTGCAGGGCTGTGATCTTTGAGTTAGCCGTTTTCTTTGCTATGTTTTTTGGACCACCGTTTCAACACACCACCTCCACCAACCAACATCGCTCTCTCACCTTTCAACACGCTTCACAAAACTCACCACCACATAGCTCATCAACGCTCAACACACCCTCCACCACCAACTCTCTCATCCGCCTCACATCCACCACTCCTCCCACACGCTTCACAACAACCACCTCCACGCACCAAATCGCTCTCATCACCCGCTTCACTACAACCACTCCACCACCAACAATCGCTCTCATTCCCTCGCTCCGCCCATCTATCTACCCGATCCACCCCCCCTCGCTTCTCCCATCGCTCTCCCGCCCTTCCATACCTCCCACTCCAGCACTCACTACACCCCCTTCGTATTCTCCCCCTCATCCACATCACCTCGTCACCATCCATCCTCCGTTCTCGTCCCGCCGACCTCGCTCCAGCCCTCCCCCCTCCCGCCCCCTTCCCTGCCCCACTCCCCGATACTCCACGCACTAGCCCATGCCGCCCCACCTTACGCCCGTCCCTTCGTCCGCTCTCGCTATCGATCTGACCCACCACGATCTCCCCATCTCCCTCCGCATCGCTCCTGATCCCACCTCCTGCGCCACACGCTTCTCCACGCCATCCCCACCTTCCGTCGCTACTCCCCGAGACATCCGCCGACGCCATTCTCTCCCGCTCGCTCTCCCGTCCCAGCCGCCCCCTTCCCCCCTGCATCCCCTCTCTCTGCATGCCCCTCATCCCCATCCCGATTCTGACGCCTCCCACCACCCCCTCCGCGCCCCATCCCCCCTCACCTCTCGTCGTCTCCCGCGGCCTCAACGCCCCTTCCACCCCCGTCCCGGTACCTCCCATGCTGCTCCCCCCTCCCCCTCCCTCCCTGCCATCTCTCTTCCCCCTCTCTCCGTCCCGCCACACATGCTCCCTCCCCGCCTGCGCCGATCCCCCTTTGTCCGCTGCACCCTCCCCCCGCCTCACTCTCCCCCCCCAATCCAGCGTTTCATCTCCTGCCACCTCGCCCTTCTCTACCGTCCCTCTCCTCCTCTCCTCCATCACTCCGTAGTTCCGCCCCCTCGCCCTCCCCATCACCTCCCATGGTCCACCAACTTCGCTACAACCGCTTCACAACAACCACTCCACCACAAACACCTTCTCCACAACCGCCTTCACAACAACCACCTCCTCCACAAACGCCTTCACACAACCACCTGCTCCACGAGCCAACCAACCAAACCTTCTCCACAACGCCAACCACAGCCACCATCTCCTAAACCACATCTCCCCCAATAACCAACACGAACACAACGCCTCACCTTCAACCCCGCAAACGCCGCCATCTTTGGCCGGCCACGGCGAGATCGCTGCAAACAGACACGGGGGTTTCCTCGGTGCCAGCGCCGGTGATCTCCACAGCGTCCGCTCTCCTTTGTGGGCACCAGCGACGGTGATTTCAACCACGTCCGTCGCTCCGAGCTTCGCTCGGAATTCGGATCAGGAGATCGAGGGGGGCGGAGCAGTGGGGGTCAGAGGTGAAAGAGCGGAGATCAGACCTCGCCTCACGGGCCCTATAAAACAGCGCACAGAGCGCCAAGCTCGCGGTTGAGTTCAGTCGGTCGGGGTTTGGAGTGGTGTGAAGAGCAAGGTTCGAGTCAGTGGAGGGTAGTGGAGGTCCGGGTTCGCCAAGGAGACGGGAGCTGAGAGCGCGGCCAAGCCTGCCTGCCGCGCAGAACTGCGCGTTCGTGTGCGGGACGTGGGGAGAGCCGGAGAGAGGTCGCCAGCCAGCACCGAACGGTCTGAGGTGAACGGGCTTCGGGACAGTCGAGCAGCGCTGAGGGACGGACGGGCTCTTAAAGAGGCATCAACTCTAAGAGAGCAAAAGACCCGTTCGTTCCTCTGAGGCGTTGCCGCTGGGCCAAATCACCAGGCCGTCAAACGAGGCCTGGGCCGGACCGCGGTCACGACAGCTGGTGTGAGGACGGGACGTCACGGGTCGCCCAGCGAGGCACCTCGAAGTTGAAGGTAACCAGCCCGGCCTCGCGGAGCTTCTGCGGTCATCACAGCTCCGTGAAATAAAGACCCAAGAGTGCCAGTCTACCCCTCGTCTTTCCTGGGGTTTTTCTTTGTTTTCTTTGAATGAACGTTGTGGCGCCATGTCGTAAGTAGAACTGTATAAGTGTACGTAATTAATAGAACGGTGGTAGTTCTGTTTCTTGCTCGCGTCTTGTCCCTACCCCCATTCATTTACGTGCTTGTACATTGCATTGCTTTTGTTTGCCTCGCCTGACTGCATACATGACTGCATATGTGTTGTGTGTGTAAATAAATGTGCTTGTGTGAATGTTAACTCCGTTCGTCGCGTCCTTTTCCTGCATTGAATTGCCATATTGAGTTCGGAATATAGCTGGTTTTTAATAGCCGATAAAGTGATCGGGTCCAACGGGGCTGCGCGATAATACCCCTTCGGTTATCCAACACGAAGTGAGCTGCTTAAGCGGCTTGTTTCCAAGCGGCCCCGTTGAGGTACAGTCTCTCGGTAGTCTGCCCGCGCGATTAATTAGGTATATCGACAATTCGGCGATTGACCCTGTAGCGCGGGTAGAGTGTTAACTAGGCTGTGGTGTGAGCTTAAACACACCGTAGCTGGGTTCTGGCGTTTGATCGCGAAAGCTGCGACTGGATTGCTCGCCGGTGGGCGTACGGCGCGATTCGGCTAAAAGCGGCTGTCCGCACGCGGCGGGCGGAAAATCTTCAAAATATATTATAATATATATATATATATATAATATTATATATATATACACACAGTACATATATTATTCGGCGTTTTGTTTCACTCTGAAGAACACTATTATCATTTCACTTATTTCACTGTCATTTTCATTTCACTTTTAAGGCAAAGATGAGCATTTGAGTTGCTTGTGCAACGGGGTACTCGGAATAAAAAGGGTTAGATATTCTAATAGCCGCAGGACCGGTCGGTACGTGAGCCCGGTTCGAGTTCTCGCGTCGTGAAAAACGATCGCACCCCACTCTAAGTAAGTCCACAGTCCGAGCAAGTTCCTGGACCTATTTATCATGTTACCATACTTGTTGCAACCGTGTACCAGAGTGATGTGCAGTAGGTGCTCACGGCCTTCCTAATCTGGCCAAGCAACCGCAGATCGCGAGTGCTCTGAGCCGGATTGAACCAGCTTGTCCAACGATACCGAACTCAAGCAAATGAGATCACCCGAGCAGAATCTAACCCAAGACCAGTACAGTTACTTGATTAAACGGCACGGGAGAAGGATTACATGAAGCAACTAGAGGGGAGCACTCGGTAGAGTGCAAAACCTCCGCCGCCAATACTGCTAGGTCACTCAAGTGAACCTGATATCCTATTCACTCATTTGACGTCAACAGTGCTCACAGAGTTATAGTTTGCAACTTCCCTTTTACATACTCAATTCATTCGTATAACTAGATTCTTGAGACAGAAATTGATTTTACGTGGGTATATCCACCTGAAGTTCCAAAATCAGCCACAATTATAATTTTGGCATGTTTTTTGTTGGAAATCACTTATAACATGTAGAAATGCAAAAAAAAAATCGAAATTTTGTTGAAAAAAAAAGTTGCAAAATATTTTTTTTGGGGGGGGGGGGGGGGTGGGGGGTTGGAAATCACTTAAAACATGTAGAAATGCAAAAAAAAAAATTTCAAATATTTTTTCAAAATGGCCGCCATAGCGGCCATATTGGATTTTGGACCAAGTCCAAATCTAATGGCATGATCCTTGGACCATACCTAATCCCCCTAGTCCATGAGCCAGGCCAGATATCGGTACCACCTGGGGTGACTAAACACGAATGGTACTAAAATGTTTATAGAGTGACTGTAAATCATTAAGATATGATAGCCTTCCCGCACTGGTAGCTTAGTCTGATTTTGTGATGCAATGGGGGTGCTACCCCATAAAACAGGTTTTGTTTTTACAAAAACAGATAAAACTAGAGGGGAGCACTCGGTAGAGTGCAAAACCTCCGCCGCCAATACTGCTGGGTCACTTAAGTGAACCTGAATATCCTATTCATTGTAGGTCAAAACGGATCAGACTCTACTGAACACGATTGAATAAACTAAACTATATCGACGCGCATGGAAAATGCAAAAAAATAAAATCGAAATTTTTTAAAAAAAAAGTTGCAAAATTTCTGGTTTTTTTTGTCTAACAAATTTTTTTGGGGGGGGGTTGAAAAATCATTTAAAACAGTAGAAATGTAAAAAAAAAAATTCAAATATTTTTCAATAAAATCGAAATTTTTTTGAAAAAAAGTTGCAAAATTTTGTTTTTTTTTTTCTCTAACAAATTTTTTTTGGGGTTGGAAATCACTTAAAACATGTAGAATGCAAAAAAAAAAATTCGAATATTTTTTTCAAAATGGCCGCATAGCGGCCATATTGGACTTTGACCAAGTCCAAATCTAATGGCATGATCTTGGACCATACCTAATCCCCACAAGTTTCGTCGAAATCCGTCCAGGAGTTTTTCCGTAATACTGTTCACAAAACAAACAAACAATCAGACAGGGTGAAAACAGTAACCTCCGTCCATCTTCGATGGCGGAGGTTAACTGGAGGGGGAGCACTCGGGAGAGTGCAAAACCTCCGCCGCGAATACTGCTGGTCACTCAAGTGAACCTATATCTTATTCATTAAATATGATGTCAACAGTGCTGACAGAGTTAAGTTCTTTTCTCCAACATTTTTTTTGGGGGGGGGGGGGGGTTGGAAATCACTAAAACAATGTAGAAATGCAAAAAAAAAAATTTCTTTTTTTTGGGGGGGGGGGGGGGGGGTTAACAATTTTTTTTGGGGGGGGGGGGGGTTGGAAATCACATTAAAACATGTAGAAAATGCAAAAAAAAAAAAAAATTTCTCTAAATTTTTTTTGGGGGGGGGGGGGGTTGGAAATCACTTAAAACATGTAGAAATGCAAAAAAAAAAAGAAATTTCTCTAACAATTTTTTTTGGGGGGGTAACAATTTTTTTGGGGGGGGGGTTGGAAATCACTTAAAACATGTAGAAATGCAAAAAAAAAATTTCTCTATTTCTTTTTTGGGGGGGGGGGGGGTAACAATTTTTTTTGGGGGGGTTGGAAATCACTTAAACATGTAGAAATGCAAAAAAAATATTTTTTTTTCTCTAACAATTTTTTTTGGGGGGGGGGGGGGGACCAAGTCCAAAATTTAATGGCATGATCCTTGGACCATTACTAACCCCCCACCAAGTTTCGTCGAAATCCGTCGAGGAGTTTTTCCGTAATACTGTTCACAAACAACAAAACAAAACAAACAAACACACAAACAAACAACAAACAAACAAACAAAACAAACAGAAAGGGGTGAAAACAGTAACCTCCATCCATCTTCGAAGATGGCGGAGGTTAACAAAAAACAGATTGCAGGCACAGGGATCCATTTCAAGAACATTCAACCTGGCACACATCCAGCAGTGGAGAAAGTTACTCGGTAGTTCCCTCCAACAAGGCAAGTCTCATCAAGTTCCTGGTAGAAAAGAATGGAAAAAAACCACAGCACAGGGACAAGCTCGAGGGCAAGGAGCTGTATGTCACATTGAGCAGCTCTGCTTCAGATCACAAAGAGCAGGGGAAGAGGCTCCTGAGCTAAAGTCAAGTCAAGAAGAAGCAGACACACGCCTCCTTCTCCATGCACTTCATGCAGCAGAATCTGGGTACAAGCTGTCATCATCACTGCAGAGGATACAGATGTCATGGCCTGTGTCTGGGCATGTGCCCAAAGATCCCATCCCACCTGTTCCAGAAGTGCGGGACGAAGAACTGACAAGATTCCTGGATATCACCACACTGAAGCCGTACACTGGGAGGCAGCGTGTGTGATTCATTGATTGGTATGCAGCCTTTACAGGCTGTGATACCGTCAGTGCATTCGCTGGCCGGGGGAAGATGACGACACTCAAGCAGGTG
Source organism: Eptatretus atami (assembly GCA_035128595.1). Classification (NCBI taxonomy): domain Eukaryota; kingdom Metazoa; phylum Chordata; class Myxini; order Myxiniformes; family Myxinidae; genus Eptatretus; species Eptatretus atami. The sequence goes on from CM068963.1 coordinate 49,067,264, forward strand.
AAGATGGACAAGACATACCAGGATGCTTTCCACGAACTTGGCGCTCATGGGAAGTCTCCTGAACTATTTGAGAAGCTACGGAAATCCTGCCACATGTCCTGCCATTTACCACACAACTGAGGTGAACAAGCTTCGGTATGAGCTGTTCTGTGCGAGACGTGGAGAGGTGGAGTCAAGTCAACTCCCCCTTGTGAGGCTGCCTCTTCATGCATGCACTACGTGCAAACTCCAGGCTGCGATCTGGAGGAGAAGTCTGCAGAGCCAGCCATTTTTTGTTGCGAACCCAACAGACTGCGGCTGGATGACAGATGAGGACGGCAAGCTTGCTGTACTGGATGCGAGGCTCACCAGCACCAGATGCTGTTATGCAGCTACTGTCCTGCAAGTGTGTGCGGTCATGCGAACTCTAAGTGCACTGCCTCAGCAATGGCCTGAAGTGTACGGACATGTGCAGGTTACAGACATGCCAGAAACAAGGCTATTGAAGAAGAGCCGGTAGCACAACAGTCAGATTCCGAGTCTGACGTAGATGATATTGAGGAGGAGATAATTTGCCATAATAGTAAGTACAGCCCATGGCATGCTTAGTGTGTATTTACAGGACTTGTATTAAATGTGACAATTACTATATTCATTTAGTGACATTTTAGGCATTCCTGTCCCCAAATTTGACATTTTAAAAATTTTTCTGAATTTTCGGTAGGGTGTGTCTATTCAAGAAGTGATAACGACCATTAAGCTACCAGTGTGCAAGGGCTATCATATCAAAACATAAACTAGAGACATGTAGCAAGCTAAAACAACTAAGAGAATTAGTCACCCCGGGTGGTACGATATCCCAAATTCGGGTCTTGGCTCATGGCTACCCACCAAGTTTCGTCGAATCCGTCGAGGAGTTTCCGTAATACTGTCCACAAACAAACAAAACAAACAAACAAACAGAAAGGGGTGAAAACAGTAACCTCCGATCTTCGATGGGGAGGTTAATACCAGAATGCAACAAAACAAGTATAATGAATCAGTAAATAAACACGGTTGTAAACCTTACGCACTCAAAAAAACCTAAACATCACAGATTTCTTAACAGTTCTTATCCTACGGCCCTTTCAAACCAGAGGCAAGCTGTGCAGGAGTCCAGAACAGAGTTATTGGACTCTCTGGTGCCAACCTGCTGTAAAAACTCCTCAAGTCATAATTGTGGCTCCTCAAAGCTATGTGCTTTGGGAAATAAATGTTCACAGCATTGGGGCTCTCAGCGACTCTTCCTGCTGATCACAGGTGCTCTTCTCCAGCATTTTTTCAGCTATCAGCTTTTACGTCCTCTCAAAAGCAGCCGCGTCCACTGTGCCTCTCTGCGTAAGCTGCGTCACCATCAGACCTCAGAATCGCTCCTGCTCTTTCCAAGCAGCCATTAACGGGACATCCGCGAGATCAACTGATAAGTCCCGCACTGGTCCGCAATGAGCTCTCGTGGTGACGCGAGCTGCAGACTTCTCAATGCAGATTCAGCCCCCACATCAACCCTGTTGTGAGGCTAATGGCTGGCTATCTATATCAGATTCCCAACCTGCACATTCTCATGGCTTGACTGCAAAGCTCCTGTGCATTGTAAAGAAACATTTAAACGAGGAAAAAGAACATTAAAAAACATCCAGCAGAGTTTGAATAAGGAGGCAAAAACAGTGGCGGTTGGGAAAACAAATAATCAACCCCCGCTTCATCGCGGTTCACCATATCGCGCCCGTTCATCGCGGGTTTCCCTTGGACGTAACTAATTTTTTCTGCGGATTCCCCGGTACAATCGCGAATAATGTATAAATATAATATTTAAGCAATAAATTATAACGCGTGGGCTCGACCAGTCACACAACGCACGAGACAAAATTCGCCTTGGAACTTAGAATATTTCTTTCGTTTTTCTCCAAGCCCCACCGATGGCGCCAACGCCCTGCACTTCGAAGGCTTCTGGCAAGGAACCGAAGCGCCAGAGGAAGGTCCTGGCACGCTCCAGGAGAAGGTTAAGGTAAGGTGCTCGATATATGCTTCGGGAAGGAAAAAATTTGCCGCCGTTGGACGAGCACTGCTCATACCCAGCACCTCAAACCGACCAGACCAGACTAGTCCGATCTCGGCACCTCAAACCCAATCAACTGCCAAATCAAACCAGACCAGACAGTCGATCTCCGGCACCTCAAACCCCTACTGCCAAAACCGACCAGACCAGACAGTCGATCTCCGGCACTCAACCCACTCACTGCCAACCGACAGACCAGACCAGTCGATCTCCGGCACCCTCAAACCAATCACTGCAAACCGATCAACGCAGTCGAATCGATTTTTGGGGAGGCGTCCATTCAATCGCGGATTTCACTTAGCGCGGGGAGGTTTGGAACGTAACCCCCGCGAGAAACGGGGATTACTGTATCTCACTGTACGTATACAACACATATCTATTGCACAAAGAGCACGTCATGCTTATTCAGTAAATACCAGAAATAACTGTCGTTCTGCAAAACAGTTTTTATAACCCTTAAAGATCATTCCACAACAATATTATGGAGTGTATCATTAAAAACTTGCTTGCCTGCTCACCCTCTATTTACCAGATTTGTGCAAAATAATTTGAGTTTTTCTATAAAAATAATTATTTTTAAAAAGTTTCAGAAAAACGATACAACAACAGTGGAAGATGAACGGTCAAAACATAATAGCTTTCTATTTGGTCGTCTACCTAAGAGTTTACATTGTTTATCTATATCCTGAAAAGTGACATCTTTACTTCCTTTGGTATTACAGATGCAGTGTCTGTCACCACGTAATAAATTTATCATCAGGAAAACTCTCCTTTTACCTGTTGTACCTTGCCAAAGCAGCACAAACCTGCACAGCTATGAATAACAAAGGTTAAACTAAAAAAAATGTTGGTCGGGCTTGCCCCCTCACCCAACCAAATATTTTTTTGGTCCCACCTCACCATAAACGATGGCCAACCCTGACCAATATTGCTTGGTAAACCTGACGAAATATTTTTGGTCAATGCAAACCATACATAATGAAGATGTTTATATAATATACGAGTTCCCTACAAGGAACCTTGATGAAGGAGGCCGTTAGCCCATGAAAGCTGCACTATTATTTACAACTTGATTGTCTGTCCATGCTCTATCCTTTTAAATGCCTGAGTGCAGTAAAGGAACGCACGTACCATTTAAACTCTTACTCTGACTCAGCTTGGGTTTCAAACCACCAAACTCCCAGACTCAGAGTGGACACTCTAACGTTATGCAACTGAGCGGACACTCCACCAATATTCCATATCTTTCAATCGAAACAGAGAGATTAATCATCTCTAATTTTTATTATTACTGTAGTGGGATGACTAACCAAATGAGGTTGTATTTCTCAATCTAATTGTTGAACAACCAGTGAGTAAACCACCTGAATGCATCAATGATGTGGGTGATAGATGATGTTGTAAAGGTCAAGCTTGATTCCCATATCCTTCATTGTTTTGGACACATTTTTGGATGTTTGTCCTGGTTAATCTATCAATGTGGAAGTTTCTCATAATCCATTGCACAAACTAAAAAAAGAATACAAGCTTTGTTTTTCGAGCAAACACTATTTCGAAGTTAACTACACAAGCATTTAAGCCATTTTCCCCTGCGAGAGTGGGGTTAACCTCGGGCCCCATGACGATCTTCCTACTTTGCCCTATTTCTGCAACTCCCTTGTAACCCATTTACCCGCATTTCTTCATCCACCACCTTTAGCCAAGTCTTTTCGGTCTTCCCCCGTCTCGCTTTCTACTACACATTCATTTCCATCACTCTTCTTCCCAGTCACTTTCATCCTCCTCAACATATGACCCAACCATCTCAAACCTGTTCTCTTCAAACAATCCATCACAGGCTCTATTCCCATCATCTTCCGAATTCATCATTTGTCTTCCTCTCTCTCAACGATATTCCACACATCCCTGAACCATTCACATTCCACCCTTTCCTGCCTTCGTTGCTGCTCCATTTCATTACCCATGTCTCACTGCCATAAATCATAGCATTTCTCACAATGTAGCAAACACCTATCCCTTCAACTTCAACGACACTCCCCTCCTCGTCAGCAACGCAACTCAGTTCCCCGAAACTTCTTCCATGCAACTTCACTCGGCAATGTCGCGAGTCTGATTCACCTTCTCCATTCAGTACGTCTCCTTTTTTTTCACCCCTTCGACTTCACGCGTCCTCCAAGTCCAACTCAAATTTCCTCCATCTGCAACTCCCTCTATGCACACTACACTTGAATGTAGCTGCAACTGGTTAATGACCCTCACACCTACATTTCGATAACCACTCAGCGCACATTGTACATTGAATGGAGTTCACCGACACCCTTCCTGTACACAGCACACGGCCACTTCCCAGTTTCCTTCCACCTCACACATGTTTTAACCAACTTACCATCACTTCGTCTTCCGATATTCCACCTTCAAACCTTTTGCCTCCATACATTCCTTCCACTCATTTCATCTTCTCCTTCAGTCCATCCCTACAACTCCGCCAGCCCTCCCGCTTTTCTACTAATCATTGCTCTTATCGTTTCCTCAACTTCCTCTAAGTTACCTTCTCTGCCGGTCCTAAAATTGGGTTGTTCTCCATGTTCTTATCACCATTCCATCTCTTACATTCAACAGCTTTCCATATATCTCTTCCATCTTCCTTTTTTCCATATGGGTCCCACAACGATTTGTCCCACTTCATCCTTCAAGCAACTCCCCCCCCCCCCCCCCCCCCGCACATCGGCACCCTTTCGCTATCTGCTTTCATACTAGTATTTCCCAATTCATCTGAACTTTAATAAAGACCTCCAAACAGTACTTCAATGATTGCTTCCTCATAATGGAAACAGATTTTGGAGATATGCTATATTGTTTCCTCACTGCCTTACCTTATGGAATGCAGACGCTGAAAGATAGTAGTGATACCTCTCCGCAAATTTCCAGCACGAAGCCGAACTCCTCACAAATCTTCAGCATCCAACATATCGTTCGTTTTTACGGTGTGTGCGTGAAGGAGAGCCTCTTATCATGGTGTTTGAGTACATGAAGCACGTGGACTTGAACCGTTTTCTCCGGTGAGTCAGACACATCAGTGTTAGCTTGGACCCTTTTTAGCTGTATTTTAATTGATATCCTTCAGCTGCACGCTGCTCCACCAGCAAAATTTGCTGCATACATATAAAAGTAGAAAAAGAAGCTGTATTGACAGATGATCCTTGTGTATGGTGGATTTCTACTTATTTGTGTGACAATTGATGCAGTATGTGTTTTATCATTATTGAAATATTAATATTAATCAGGAAAGTCAGTAGGACATCCTATATAGGGACAACACGAATGGCTTAAAATAAATTATCCAAGATCAAACTTATAAACCGATAAAGTACCTCCCAATCATTTGCGAGGATTTCAAATTTCATGCAACAAATTCATCGAACTACTGGACAATATCGCCGAACTCTCAAACTGACGGACCAAAAACAAGCCCGTTTGTAATTCTCCTTCTTTTAATTTTCTTTTTGTTCAGAGAGCCCCAACTCAAAATTAGTTTAAGCTAAGTAGTTGGATTAAAAACACAATCTACTGCATTTTGACGACTGGGCAGGTCATGAACTAACTCAAAAATTTCAACATATTGAAAGATTAACAAAGTAGCGGTGTAATTTCTTACCGACGTGTCGGGTCAATGAAGGCCAAGAGGGTGGGCACGGAAGGCCAACGCCCTGTCAATCAGCTTGGTGGAAGGTGGGCCGATAGCGACACAATGAAGCTGAGAGCCTAATATCACACCTATATGGTGTGGTTAAATGTGGAATATTATGATGCAGCCCTCCAACAGAAAACCTTTTCAAGTCTAACTCCTGTCAGTCTTCCCTTATATTTGTTGTTCTCTCTGTTCATAATTCCAATAGTCCATAGGCCCGTACAACTTTGGCGGTAACAAATTAGTCCCTGTTGTGTTTGGCAATAATTGGAAAGCTTGACATCTATGTTTGTGGAAAATGCCCATGAATAAGAAAGCAAAACAGAGTAGCTTGAAGCGTTTTTTAATAGCCAAATTCAAAATGACCAGACGCTGAATCTGTTGTTTTTTCAATATTTTGAGAAATTTTAATCCAATGGTAGAAAGTAATGCATATGTAGCTGCATATTTCATTACTATGATGTTATCATAACACTACTTGAAATAGATAAAGTAAAAAATAAAAAAAATAAAATGAACTCTCTTCAAAATGTAAAACCACTCCCGCAATCAAAAAGTGTCATACTTGGAAATAGTCCCATAAAGGAAGTGATCTGTTGTTCTACAATAATATGTTTTCATATATATGAAGCGATTCCATTAAAGCCCATACTTGGAATTGTAATCAAACCCTTCTTGGTCAGCAAGCAAACAAAGTGGAATACATCAATGAAAAAGCGATATTAGTGGTCTTGTCTTATGTTTAAGAAATTTAGTAAGGGTTGTATATTCGTGGACTGATCCATCTATTGATGAATTTGATACTCAATATAGGCCTACCAGGACTAGGCATCACTTGTCTGGTAATCTATACAGGGGAATTCCTTTACAGTTTGGAGTATATAAAGTGTGATCACTCCATCGTTTTGAGTTTGTGGCCTTATACCCTGAAATATTTATTAAAATATTGGTACTGGTGGTAGATAAGAAATAGTCTATTGCCTGTGGGGGGTCCCGTGTGCAAGTGGATGTGCCCTAAGTTTCTCTTCATTTCTTCAATGGACCACACCTAAGGCACACGGAAAAATGAGGTGGACAATTCTGAATCCTGGCACTAACTCCACAATTGACGTTGAAAATTTGGTCCTGAGCGCCAAAATGCTGAGGCTGTAATTTGGGGGTCGGGAAACATAAAAAGCTGATGTTCCTCTCGGCAATAATTGAAGATATCACAACAAATTAACGCAATCAAAATGTTTTTTTAATTGGTCTTTCAAATCCAACTACAGTATTGTGCACATTTTTGGCTAATTAGGTCACCAGAGGTAAAGGGTCAGAAAAAATGACAACTATGCTTAAAAATTTGAGCCTTGGCTACAGAAAATGCCATTTGAAGCTACGTGACAATTTCTTTGGGAAATAAATGGGCAGATTCCTGATAAAGCAGGACCAAGCATCAAAATGTAAGGGCATATATATTATGATTAACCAATATACCAACCTCAGTAAAACAAAACGGAAAATGATGGTTACTTCAAATCGTTTCTAATGCCGCAAATTGGTAACATTTGCATCTGAACTTTTGGACATCTACCTTGAGTGACTTCACAGTTTACCTATCAACATGTAATCAAGTCCAAATTTCAGATAGAGTAGTGCTTCGCCCAAAACACTGAGATATTTCTGAAATCAGTCCAAAAATGGTCAAAAATTTACATCTACAGAATTACATGAACCCAAATTGGATTTTGCAACTATATCACCATCTAAAGTGACACTCTGCAAAACTGTGTTCAACAGGGCAATTTCCTTTTGGGATAAGAACACCATCTAGCGCACATTTTGCCACATTACAATGGGGATAGCGGAATTCCTCTGTATTGGCCTGACACTCAACCGGCACAGCGTTTCATCAATC
>CM068963.1:49074947-49086283 GCA_035128595.1 Eptatretus atami
GCCATATTGAGTTCGGAATATAGCTGGTTTTTAATAGCCGATAAAGTGATCGGGTCCAACGGGGCTGCGCGATAATACCCCGCTCGGTTATCCCAACACGAAGTGAGCTGCTTAAGCGGCTTGTTTCCAAGCGGCCCCGTTGAGGTACAGTCTCTCGGTAGTCTGCCCTAATTAGGTAATATCGACAATTCGGCGATTGACACCTGTAGCGCGGTAGAGTGTTAACTAGGCTGTGGTGTGAGCTAAACACACCCGTAGGTGGTTCTGGCGTTGATCGGAAAGGCTGCGATGGATTGCTCGTCGGTGGCGTACGGCCGCGATTCGGCTAAAGCGGCGTCCGCACGCGGCGGCGGAAAATCTTCAACAATATATATATATATTATTATATATATATATATATATATATATATACACACAGTACATATATTAATTCGGTCGTTTTGTTTCACTCTGAAGAACACTATTATCATTTCACTTATTTCACTGTCATTTTCATTTCACTTTTAAGGCAAAGATGAGCATTTGAGTTGCTTGTGCAACGGGGTACTCGGAATAAAAAGGGTTAGATATTCTAATAGCCGCAGGACCGGTCGGTACGTGAGCCCGGTTCGAGTTCTGCGCGTCGTGTAAAAACGATCGCACCCACTTGCTAAGTCCACAGTCCCGAGCAAGTTCCTGGACCTATTTATCATGTTACCATACTTGTTGCAACCGTGTACCAGAGTGATGTGCCAGTAGGTGCTCACGGCCTTCCTAATCTGGCCAAGCAACCGCAGATCGCGAGTGCTCTGAGCCGGATTGAACCAGCTTGTCCAACGATACCGAACTCACCAAATGAGACCAAATGAGATCACCACGAGCAGAATCTAACCCCAAGACCAGGTACAGTTACTTGATTAAACGGCACGGGAGAAGGATTACATGAAGCAACTAGAGGGGGAGAACGGGTAGAGTGAAAACATCCGCCGCAATACTGCTAGTCATCAAGTGAACTGATAGTCGCATTCCTCAACTTGACGTCAACAGTGCTCACATGAGTTATAGTTGCAACTTTCCCTTTTATCATACTCAATCATTCGTCAAATAAATCCTTTGAGACAGAATGATTTTACGTGGTATATCCTACCTGAATTCCAAAATCATGGCCCACATTATAACTTTGGCATGTTTTTGTTGGAAATCACTTATAACACTGTAAATGCAAAAAAAAAAATCGATATTTGTTGAAAAAAAAGTTGCAAAAATTATTTTTTTGGGGGGGGGGGCGGTGGGGGGTTGGAAATCACTTCAAACATGTAGACACATGCAAAAAAATTATCAAATATTTTTCAAAAGGCCGCCTAGCGGCCATATGGATTTGGACAAGTCAAAATCTATGCATATCCTTGGACCATACCTAATACCCACTAGTCATGACAGCAGATATCGGTACCAACCTGGGGGCTAAGACGAATGGTACTAAAATTATAGAGGACAATTAACACATTAAGAATGTAGCCTCTCGCACGGTAGCTTATCTGGACTTTTGTGATGCACAGCGCTACCACACAAAAACAGGTTGTTTTTACAAAACAATAAAAATAGAGAGGGGAGCACTAAGTCAGAAACCTCCGCGCCGAATACGGCTGGGTCACAAGTACCTGATATCTCTTCATGTGTAGGTCAACGGATCAACTCTACTGAACCACTGATTGAATAACTAACTATATCGAGCGATGAGAAATGCCAAAATAAATATAAATCGAACATTTTTTTTGAAAAAAAGTTGCAATTTCTGGGTTCTTTTTGTTAACAATTTTTTGGGGGGGGTTGAAAACATTAAAACATTAGAAATTAAAAAAAAAAAATTCAAAAATATTTTCAAAATAAATCGAAATTTATATTGAAAAAAAGTTGCAAAATTGTGTTTTTTTTTCTCTAACAATTGTTTTTTGGGGGTTGGAAATCACTTAAAACATGTAAAGAATGCACAAAACAAAATTCGAATATTTTCAAAAATGGCCGCATATGCGGGCCATATTGGACTTTGACCAAGCCAAAATCTAATGCATGATCCATTGGACTCATACTAATCCCCCACAAATTTCGTCGAAATCCGTCAGAGTTTTCCGTAATACGTTCACAAACAAACACATTTTTCAGACGGGGTGAAAAACAGTACCTCCGCCATCTTCGATGGCGAGGTTATACTGGAGGGGGAGCACTCGGAGAGTGTCAAAACCCCGCGCGAATACCTGGGTCACCAAGTACCTTATATCTTATTCATTAAATATGATGTCAACATGCGACAGAGTAAGTTCTTTCTCAACATTTTTTGTGGGGGGGGGGGGGGGTGGAATCACTTTAAACAGTAGAAATGCAAAAAAAAAATTTTTTTTTTTGGGGGGGAGGGGGGGGGGTAACAATTTTTTTTGGGGGGGGGGGGGGGGTTGGAAACACTTAAAATGTAGAAAGTGCAAAAAAAAAAAAAATTCTCTAAATTTTATTTGGGGGGGGGAGGTTGGAAATCACTAAAATGTAATCAAAAAAAGAAATCAGAAAAGATTCTCTAACTATTTTTTTGGGAGGGGGTAACACCTTCTTTGGGGGGGGGGTTAGATCACTATAAAACATGTAGAAATAAAAAAAATTTACCATATTTCTTTTGGGGGGGGGGGGGGTAACAATTTTTTTGGGGGGGAATGATAGAAAACACTAAAACATGTTAAGAAGCAAAAAAATATTTTTTTCTCAACAATTTTTTTTGGGGGGGGACCAAGTCCAAAATTTAATGGCAATGACTTGGCCAACTAACGCCCACCAAGTTCGTCGAAATCCGTCGAGATTTTTCCGTAATACTGTCACAAAACAAACAAACAACAAACACACAACAACAAACAACAAAAAACAAAAACAACGAAAGGGTAAAACATAACCTCATCTCTCAAGATGGCGAGTTAACAAAAACGATTGCAAGCACAGTCCATTTTCAGACTTCAACGGGCAAACATCAGCAGTGGAGAAAGTTACTGGGTAGTTCCTCAACAAGGCAAGTCTCATAAGTTCCTGGTAGAAGATGGAAAAAACAAAGCACAGGGACAAAAGCTCGAGGGCAAGACATGTATGACATGATGAGCACTCTGCTTCAAATCACCAAATGAGCAGTGGGAAGAGGCTCCTCGAGCTAAAGTCAAGTCAAGAAAAAGCAGACACGCTCTTCTCATGCACGTCATGCAGCAGAATCTGGGTAAAAGCTCATCAGTCACTGCAGAGGAATACAGATGTCATGGTCCTGTGTCTGGCAATAGTGCACAAGATCCCATCCAATGTTCAAGAAGATGCGGACGAAGACCTGACAAGATCCTGGATATCACCATACTGAGCCGTAACTGGAGCACGTGTGTGTTCATGATTGTATGCATAGCTTTAACAGGCTGTGATACGTAGTGCATTCGCCGTGGGAAGATGACGACAACTCAAGCAGTGAAGGGACCAAGACCATACAAGGATGCTTTCCACGAACTGGGCGTCATGGGAAGCTCCTGAAGTATTTGAGATACTACAGGAAATCATGGCTACATGTACGCATTACCCACACACTGAGGTGAAAAGCTCGGTATGAGCTTTTCTGTGCGAGACGTGGAAAGTTGGAGTCAAGTCAACGCCCTCCTTGTGAGGACTGCCATCTTCATGCATGACTACGTGCAAACTACCAACTGCGATCTGGAGGAGAAGTTGCAGAGCAACATTTGTGGCGACGCAAACAACTGCGGCTGGAGACAGATGAGGAGGCAAGCTTGCGTCAAATGGATGCGAGGCATACCAGCACCAATGACGTTTGCACATGTCCTGCAAGTGTGTCGGTCATGCGAAATCCCTAATGCACTTGCTCACAACTGCCGAAGTGTAGACAGTGCAGGTTACGACATCCAGAACAAGGCTTATTGAAGAAGCGGTGCACACAGTCAGATTCGAGTCTGCGAGATGAATTGAGAGGAGTAAAATTTGCCATAATAGTAAAGTACAAGCCCATGGCATGCTTAGTGTGTATTTACAGGACTTGTATTAATGTGACAATACTATATTCATTTTAGTGACATTTAGGCATTCTGTCCCAAATTTTGACTTTTAAAAATTCGCATATCATACGGTAGGAGTTGTGCTATCAAGAAGTGATAAGACCATTAAGCTACCAGTGTGCAAGGGGTATCATATAACAAATAAACTAGAGACTGTAGCAAGCTAAAAACCCTAGAGAATTAGTCACCCCGGGTGGTACCGATATCAAAATTGGTCTTGGCTCATGGATCTACCACAAGTTTCGTCGAAATTCCGTCGAGGAGTTTTTCCGTAATACTGTCCACAAACAACAAACAAACAAAAAACAGAAAGGGTAAAACAGTAACCTCCGATCTTCGATGGCGGAGGTTATAACCAGAATCACAAATCAAGTAAAATGAATCAGTAAATAAACACGGTGGTACTTACGGCACTCAAAAAAACCTAAACATCACAGATTTCTTAACATCTTTATCCTAGGCGGCCCTTTCAAACCCAGAGGAAAGCTGTGCACGAGTCAGAAGACAGAGTTATTGGGAGCTCTCTGGTGCAACCCGCTGTAAAACTCTCAAGTTCCATAATTGTGGCTTCTCAAAGCTATGTTTGCTTTGGGGAAAATATGTTTCCAGCATTGGGCTCTCAGCGACTCTTCCTGCTGATCACAGGTGCTCTTCTCCAGCATTTTTTCAGCTATCACTTTTACGTCCCTCTCAAAAGCAGCCCGCGTCCCAACTGTGCTCTCTGCGTAGCTGCGTCACATCAGACTCAGAATGTCCTGCTCTTTCCAAGCAGCCATTAACGGGACATCCGCGAGATCAACTGATAAGTCCGCATGGTCGCATGAGCTTCCGTGGTGACGCGAGCTGCAGACTTCTTCATGCAGATTCAGCCCCCCTAAATCAACCCTGTTGTGAGGCTAATGGCTGGCTATCTTATCAGATTCCCACACCTGCCACTTCTGAGGCTTAGCTGCAAAGCTCTCCTGTGCCTTTGTAAAGACATTAACAGAGGAAAGAAATTAAAAACATCCGCCAGAGGTTTGAATAAGGAAGGCCAAACAGTGCGGTTGGGAAAACAAATACGTCAACCCCGTTTCATCGCGGTTCCATCGCGCCCCGGTTCATCGCGGGTTTCCCTTGGAACGTAACTAATTTTTCTGCGGATTTCCCCGGTACATCGCGGTAATAATGTAAATAATAAAATTATTTAAGCAATAAATTAATACCGGTGTGCTCGACCAGTCACACAACGCACGAGACAAAATTCGCTTGTGAACTTAGAATATTTTCTTTCGTTTTCTCCAGCCCACGATGGCGCCCAAACGCCCTGCACTTCGAAGCTTCTGGCAAGAAACGAAGCGCCAGAGGAAGGTCCTGGGACGCTCCAGGAGAAGGTTAAGGTAAAGGTGCTCGATATATGCTTCGGGAAGGAAAAGATTTGCCGCCGTTTGGACGAGCCCTGCTCATACCCAGCACCTCAAAACCGCACAGACCAGACTAGTCGATCTCCGGCACCTCAAACCCAATCACTGCCAACCAACCAGACCAGACCAGTCGATTCCGGCACCTCAAACCACTCATGCCAAACCGACCAGACCAGACAGTCGATCTCCGGCACCTCAAACCACTCACTGCAGACGACCAGACCAGACCAGTCGATCTCCGGCACCTCAAACCAATCACTGCAAAACCGATCAGACCAGTCGAATCGATTTTTTGGGAGGCGTCATTAATCGCGGATTTTTACTTAGCGGCGGGATTTGGAACGATACACCCGCGAGAAACGGGGGATTACTGATCTCACTGTAACGTATACAACACATATCTATTGCACAAAGAGCACGTCATGCTTATTTCAGTAAATCCAAGAATAACTGTCGTTCTGCAAAACAGTTTTTATAACCCTTAAAGATCATTCCCACACAATATATTAATGAGTGTATCATTAAACTGCTTGCTGCTCACTCTATTTACCAGAACTTTGTGCAAAATATAATTGAGTTTCTATAAAAATATTATTTTAAAAAGAGTTTCAGAAAACGATCAACAACAAGTGGAGAATGGAACCGTATAACATAAGTAGCTTCTCATTTGTTTTGTCTCACCCTAAGAGTTTACATTTATCTATATCCCTGAAAAAAGTGACATCTTTACTTCCTTTGGTATTAACAGATGCAGGTGTCTGTCACACGTAATATTTATCATCAGGAAAACTCTCTTTTTACCTGTTTGTACCTTGCTCAAGCAGCACAACCTGCACGCTATGAATAACCAAAAGGTTTACTAAAAAAAAATGTTGGTCGGGCTTGCCCTACCAACCAAATATTTTTTGGTCCCACCTCACCATAAAATGTGCCAACCTGACCAAATTTGCTTTGGTAAACCTGACGGAAATATTTTTTGGTCAGCAACCATACTAATGAGAATGGTTATTATAATATATATAAGAGTCCCTTACAAGGAACCTTGATGAAGGAGGCCGTTAGGCCCATGAAAGCCTGCAACTTTATTTACAACTTGATTGTCTGTCCAGGCTCTATCTTTTAAATTGCCGAGTGTCAATAAGGAAGCAGCCAGTACCATTTTAAAACTCTTTACTCTGACTCAGCTTGGGTTTAACACCACAAACTCCCAGATCAGATGGACTCCTAACCGTTATGCACCTGAGCGACACTCCAACCAATATTCCATATCTTTCAATTCGAAACATAGAGATTATATATCTCTAATTTTTTTATTTTATTACTGTAGTGGATGACTAACCAAATTGAGGTTGTATTTCCTCAATCTTATTGTTGAACAACCAGTGAGTAAAACACTGAATGCATCATGATGTGGTGAAGATGATGTTGTAAGGTTCAAGCTTGATTCCATATCTTCATTGTTTTGGACACATTTTTGGATGTTTGTCTGGTTAACTAATCAATGGGTGAAGTTTCTTCATAACCATTGCACAAACTAAAAAAAGATACAAGGCTTTGTTTTTCGAGCAAACACTATTTTCCGAAGTTAACTAAAACAGTTATAGGCCATTTTTCCCTGCGAGAGTGGGGGTTAACTTCTGCGGGCCCTATGACGATCTTTTCCACTTGCGCCTATTTTTCTGCAACTCTTGTTAACCCATTTACCCGCATTTCTTCATCCCCACTTTAGCCAAGTCTTTTTCGTCTTCCCGTCTCGACTTTCTTCTACACTTCATTTCATCACTCTCTTACCAGTCCTTCATCCTTCCTCAACATATGACCCCAACCATCTCAACCTGTTTCTCTTCACAATCCATCAAGGTCTATTCCATCATCTTCCGCAATTCATCATTTGTCTTCCTCTCTCTCAACGATATTACAACCACTGAACCATTCACATTTCCCTTTCCTGCCTCGTTGCTGCTCTCATGTTCATTACCATGTCTCACTGCCATAAATCATAGCATTCTCCACAAATGTGCAAACACCTATCCCTTCAACTTCAACGACACTCCCTCCTGTCAGCACGCAACTCAGTTCCGAAACTTTCTCCATGCACATCTCATCGAGCAATTGTCGCGATCTGATTCACTTCTCCATTCAGTACGTCTTTTTTTCACCCTTCGAACTTCAGCGTCTCCAAGATCCAACTCAACATTTCCTCCATCTGCAACTCCCTCTATGCACACCTTACACTTGAATGTAGCTGCCACACTGGTTAATGACCCCCTCACACCATTACATTTTCGATGAACCCACTCAGCGCACATTGTACATTGAATGGAGTTCACCGACACACTTACGTAGCAGCACAGACACGGCATTCAGTTCCTTCACTCAACCACATTTTTTAACCATTACCATCACCTTCGTCTTTCCGATATTCACCTTCAACATTTGCCTCCATACATTCCTTCACATCTTCATTCTTCTCTTCATCCATCTACAACTCCCGCCAGCCCTCCGCTTTTCTACTACACATTGCTCTTATCGCTTCCTCAACTTCTTTCTCAGTTACTTCTCTGCCGTCTAAATTGGGTTGTTCTCCATGTTGATATCCTTCCATCTCTACTAAACAGCCTTTCCATATATCTTCTCATCTTCCTTTTATTCATATGGGTCCACAACGATTTGTCCATACTCATCCTTCAAGCAACTCACCCCCCCCCCGTCACATCGCATCCCTTTCGCTATCTGCTTTGCAATACTAAGTATTTCCCAATTTTTCTGAACTTTATAAAGACTCCATACAGTACTTTCATGATTGCTCTCATAATGGAACACGATTTTGGAGATATGCTAATATTGTTCCTCCACTGGCTTATTATGGAATGCGAGCTGAAAGATAGTAGTGATACTCTCGCAAAGATTATCCAGCACGAAGCCGAACTCCTCACAATCTTCAGCTCCACATATCGTTCGTTTTACGGTGTGGTGCGTGGAAGGAGAAGCCTTTATAATGGTTGTTTGAAGTACATGAAGCACGGGTGCTTGAACCGTTTCTCGGGTGAGTCAGACACATCAGTGTTGCTTGGACCTTTTTAGCTGTATTTTAATGATCTTTCACTGCACAGCTGCTCCACCAGCAAATTGCTGCATACATAAAAAGTAAAAAGAAGCAATGTTTGACAGAGATCCTTGGTGTATGTGGATTTCTACTTATTTGTTTGTGCCAATTGATGCAGTATGTGTTTTTATCATTATTGAAATTTATATTATCAGGAAGTCAGTAGGACATCCTATATAGGGACAACACGATGTCTTAAAATAATCTAACAAGATACAACTTATAAACAGATAAAGTACTCCCATCATTTGCGAGGATTTCAAATATGCAACAAATTCATGAAGCTATTGGACAATATCGCCGAACTCAAAACTGACGGACCAAAAACAACCCGTTTGTAATTCTCCTTCTTCTTTATTCTTCTTTTGTTCAGAGAGCACTCAAAAATTAGTTTTAAGCTAAGTAGTTGGATTAAACACAAATCTACTGCATTTTACACTGGGCAGGTCCAGATACTCAAAAATTTCACAATATTGAAAGGATTAATACAAAGTAGGTGTAATTTCTTACGAGTGTCGGGCAATGAAGGGCCAGAGAGGGTGGGCGGAGGCAAGCTGTCAATCAGCTTGGTGAAGGTGGGCGATAGCGACACATGAGCTGAGAGTTAATCACACCTATATGGGTGTGGTTAATGGTGGAATATTATGTGCAGCCCTCAACAGAAACTTTTCAAGTCTAACTCCTGTTCAGTCTTCCTTATTTTGTTGTTTCTCTGTTCATACCAATAGTCCATGCGCGACCACTTTGCGGTACCAAATTAGTGCCCTGTTGTGTTTGCATCATTGGAAAGCTTATGACTTCTATGTTTGTGGAAATGCATGATAGCAAGCAAAACAGAGTAGCTGAAGCGTTTAATTAGCCAAATTCAAAATGCCGACGCTGAATTCCTGTTGTTTTTCAATATTTGAGAATTTTTAATCACATGGTAGAATATGCATATGTGCTGCATATTTCATTACTATGATGTTTATATACACTACTTGAAATAGATAAAGTAAATTGAAACTCTTTCAAAATGTAAAATCCAACATTCCACGCAATACAAAAAGTGTCATAATTTGGAAATAGTCCACATAAAGGTAGTGATTTTGTTGTCTACATATATGTTTCATATAATATGAGGATTCCATTAAAGCCATAATTGATGTAATAACCTTCCTTGCCATGCAGCAAAAGTGGAATACATCAAAATGAAAAAGCGATATTAGTGTCTTGTGTTATGTTTAAGAATATTTAGTATAGGTGTTAGTATTCAGTGGCTGATCCACTATTGATGAAATTTGATACTCAATAGGCCTACAGGATAGGCATCACTTTGTCTTGGTAATCTATACAGGGAATTCCTTACAGTTTGAGTTAAGTGATGATTCACTCCATCGTTTTTGAGTTGTGGCTTATCCCTGAACATTTTTAAATATTGTACTGGTGGTAGATAGAAAATAGTCTATTGTGGGGGGTCCCGTGTGCAAGTGATGTGCCTAATCTCTTCATTTCTTCAAACTAGGCACCTGGCACATCGGAAAAATGAGGGTGGACATTCTGAATCCTGGCACTAACTCACAATTGACGTTTGAAATTTGGTCCTGAGCGCCAAATTGAGGCTGTAATTTGGGGTCGGGGAAACAATAAAAGTGATTTCTCCGGCATATTGAAGATATCACAAAATTACCAATCAAAATGTTTGTTTTTAATTGCTCTTTCAGATCAATACAGTAATTTGACAATTTTTGGCTATGTAGGTCACAGAGGTCAAAGGTCACGAAAAATGACCTATGCTTAAATTTGACCTTGGCTACAGAAAATGCATTTGAAGCTAGTGGATCAATTTTTTTTGGAATAAATTGGCAGATTCTGATAGCCAAGGACCAGCATCAAAATGATATGCATATATTAATGAATTAACCATATACAATATCAGTAAAAACAACGGAAAATGACTGTTATTTCAAAATGCGTTTTCTAATGCGCAAATTGGTACAATGGATCTGAACTTTTTTGGACATTCTCATTGAGTGGACTTCACAGTTACCTCATGCAAACAGGGTAAATCAAAGTCCTAAATTTCAGAATAGAGTGTGCTTCGCCAAAACACTGAGATATTTCTGAAATCAGTCCAAAAATGGTCAAAAATCATCTAAAGAATTACAATGAACCAATTGGATTTTTTGCAACATATTTCACCATCTGTAACGTGACACTTGCAAAATGTGCAACAGGGCATTCTTTGGGGATAAGAAACCATCTTTCAGTCGACATTTGCCATAATTACAAAATGGATAGCGAATTCCTCTGGTATTGGCTGACCCTCTAACGGCACTAGCGTTTCATCATTTCTCAAAGCATAGGAGAGAGGATGAGTGGGTCTTCATTGAGACTGAGAATATTGTCATCTCATGTGTGGCATAATTGCCCTTTTGATATGATACTGAATGGCGTGACTAGTAGGGGGCAACTCGTGCAGGGATAGCCCCTTGCTATGATGGTATTGCTGGTCACGGAGGCGTTCATACTGGTTAGCGTTGTCCCTTTTTCATCACTTGGACCAGAATAGCTTTCGCCTTTACAATATCCTCTCAGTTGGCCATTTCTGCTGATCCAAGGTGTTCCAAAACCAAAGGATTGGCTTTGATTGCTTGTGCAGGTTTGGTGCCAACTTTACTAGGTGTAGTCACATCCTGTCAGGGTGGATGCAAAGGAGACACTTGCAGAAGATCAGACCTAATGGCGCGAGGCCAGCAAATGATGGAATGTGTTTGTCGATCACGGACA
>CM068963.1:49109058-49125003 GCA_035128595.1 Eptatretus atami
ATGTGACACCGATTTCATAAACTGGGCTCCCTTCTCCATTTCCAAGGTGCTACTAATTACAATTCTCAATTAACGCACATGTGATAGATTTTGCTCTCGTGTGGATAGGTACCTGCTTTAAGTCATATACGAATCAAACTGTCTAAAACTTCCTTGCTCTCGAGGGCAGCTTGTAAAAGATGAAGAAGAGACTATGTAAATATAACGAAGAAGAAGAAGGAGCAGAAGAAGAACAAGATGAAAATTGTAAACCCTTGTGGATGCAAAATTGTGTGTTTACAATAATCTGAATATGTCATATAAATCTAAACAATAATATATAAAAGGCTCCTGTAACCTGAGGCTTCTAAAATAGTTTTGAACTAAGCTATAAAAATACAAACCCTGACTGGCATTTGAAGCTTAAAAAAGAACTTATTTATTATAATAATTATATGCATTTATTATGTACAACCAGGCACTTTATTTTCAATTTTAGGTATTGTGGTAACTTGTTGGGGTTGGATAGTGTGATGAGGGATGGTAGAGATAGTCGGTTTTCATGAGATGAACTCAAGTGACCTGATGGGCTTTATAGGATTCGCAAAGGAACGGTATCACCAAATAATTTAATATTGCATATATGAGTACAGTATTATTTATTATTTCATTTTACAGTATTTATACAAAATATTTGGGGCCATATATATATTATTTATGCAAATATGGAAGAAATCTACCCCACCATACCCCATCCAACCCCATCCCTCCCCCACCCCACCTCACCTCGAGCTTATGTAATAAATATATGGCCCCTTTGGCAACATAAGTCAGTATTACATGGTGTGAAGTCAATATTGCAGGACATTTTAGTTTGTATGGACTGCTCCGTTTCCAGCTGCGAGTCATGCCATGAAGTGGTGCATTCGACATAAATGTGCAGAGCTGGAACTTTGCCTTGGTGCATCTGTCGCATTGTCCATGGTCGTGAAGAAATGTCATCCAGCCTACCCCAACATGCTCATTAAGAGTTCAAGAATGGTTGTTCTGTGTAAACTGTGTAACAAAAGTGACAAGATGTTGACAATATAATTGTGATGTAAGAAAACCAAAAAAAGCTTACTGTATGTTTGAACCATGAAGATTCACAAGCCTTCAAGGTCACAGTTTCACTTGAAGAGGACAGCACAAACTCAGTAAATGAAGAGTGAGACAACTTGCATGTGAAACATAGCTTAACCTCTCTTGATGGTGTTTGTATACACTGTATATTCGGGCCTGTAAACTCTGGCCTCTCTATGTGGGAATGTGTATTTGCGTACCATATTTTTCCTCGCAATCCCATGCTAGATCTTCACAATGTATGTTTGCCTCAAATCAAAGAATTGTTGCATTACAAAGTGCAGGTGAAGTTAGCTTGCATTTTACTTAACCCAAGGTAGGTCCTGTGATATTATACCCTCCTGTCCATGGAAATGGGGATTTCTGGGTGTCTGGAAAGTGACTGCCCTTGGCGAATCATTACAGTAAAAGATTTCCTTCTTCTGTACTCCAACCTTTTTGTTAATCCTGCACGATTCATGGTGCAAAGAAGTTGTCTACTTTTTAAACGAATGGTGCATTTGGTTATAAATCCGGGAAAGTGCCTCCTGTAAAGTACAAACTGCCTACCATATGGCCCACAATGCCTTGGGCACGTGCACAAACTGCTTCAGGTAGGCACACGACCTTAAGTTAAGTGAAGCAACCATATGGCATGCACTGATGACAATTTGCTTGTATAAATCCCCCAACAAATTCAGTGCGGGGTGTGTGTGTGTGTGTGTGTGTGTGTGTGTGTGTGTATACGAGACGACCCGTGAACCCGTTGGGTTCCGGTTGTGACAGCGGTTGATAAAAAAAAATCATTTTAGAAAAAAAACCCAAAAGATAGCTCCAGTGAACTATACCGCTGAGGTTGTTTGCATTGATCAAATAATCCCGAAGAGTACTTGACTGAATCCGGAATTGATTTTTTAATAATTTTTTTTGTTGCCCGATTTGAACGAAACTTGATATTGCGCGTCAATGTGAAAAAAAAAGGAGAAAAGAAAGTCTAATAAATTATTGTGCGTAATCTTCTAAACACAATTTTATTTATAAATGAACACGGGAAGTATTAGATCAAAATGCTGATGTTTATTTTATGCTTAAAAATAAATCGTTCTTTGTCTATGCTAAATGTTTGAGATTTTTAAATAAATCATTTCAACAAAAATAAAAGATAGCTCCAGCGAACTATACCGCTGAGGTTGTTTGCATTAATCAAATAATCCCGAAGAGTACTTGATTGAATCGGGAATTAATTTTTTAATAATTTTTTCATTGCTCAATTTGAACAAAACTTTACACTGCACACCGCAGGCGAATGGTGAGTCAGGTGGCCCCAAAAAATTTTGCGCTATCCTGTACCGTTTTGGCTGTATTTTGGGAACATACATACCTACATACATACAAGATGAGTTTTAGTAATATATAGATAGATAGATAGATAGAAGATATATATATATATATATGTAAAAATATATGTGAATATATATGTGTGTGTATATATATATATGTATATATATACACACACACATATATATATATATATACATGTATGTATATATATGTATGTATATATGGATATATGGATATATATGGATATATGTATATCTACGAGGTGTGTTCAAAAAGTATCCAACCTTAATTTTTTGTGCGTAAACAAATGAAGCTAGGGAGGCATGGTTTGGTGCACGTATGTAGGCGATCCTAATCCATATGCGTGAATATTTTCCGGTCTGCAGAAGCTGTCAGTGTCCGACAGACCGCCGATGAGTGGGGAAGTGTAAGTGAGCGCCGTCGGATTTTCGTTTTTGACAAAATGACAGAAAAACTTGAACAATGCTACGCATCAAATTTTGTGTAAAGCTTGGCGATTCCAAGTGGAAACGATCCGCAAAATTCAACAGGCCTTCGGGAACGAAGCAATGGGCACCACACAGATAAAAGAGTGGTACAACCACTTCAAAGATGGCCGCACATCAGTGGAAAGTGAAGCACTTCTGGTAGGCCCTCAACATCCCGAAATGAGATCGTCATTGACCAAGTGAGGACCCTGCTGATCAGGATCGACGAATCACGATCAGAGAACTTGCAGACGAGGCGGGCGTCAGCATTGGATCCGTTCATTCCATTGTGACTGAGGATTTGGGCTTAAGGAGAATCTCAGCGAAGTTCGTGCCAAAGCTGCTACGATCGAGCAGAAGAAATTCCGTTTGGAGATCGCACAGGACATGCTGGAGACTGTGAACAGTGATCCCAACTTCTTCAACACAGTGATCACTGGCGATGAGACCACAGTGATCCGTCATTTTGTCAAAAACGAAAATCCGACGGCACTCACTTACACTTCCTCACTCATCGGCGGTCTGTCGGCGACGGCAGCTTCTGCAGGCGGAAAAATATTCATGCATACGGATTAGGATCGCCTACATATGTGCACCAAACCACGCCTCCCTAGCTTCATTTGTTTACGCACGAAAAATTAAGGTTGGATACTTTTTGAACACACCTCGTATATATATGTATGTAGTTACAGCCTGGGGTTTGAGGCTCGCCACAAGGGGAATCACTCGAATTCTTCCCCAACACCGGTTCTGAGGCAACCAAGCACGGATAAATTGCATGCCGCAGGTTGCTAATCAACCATTAACACCAATTGGTACTACTGGCAGGGTTTCACTTCTTAACGTGGTACCTTACCTGTGGATGGTCGCACCAAGAGGGGTCTCGTGCCTGAATGGCATACTCGAGTTACCTTCCCGTATCAAGTGCAGCTGAGCATAGCTGCCAAGTGTGCACCAGCTAACAAGAGCCAATCGGTGGGGTAAAACTTCCCGGATACACTACATGCGGACTATGCTGGACCAATGGAGGAAAAGACATGATGAGCTCGGAACATTTATAATATAAGCAATTTATTAAATGCGAGGGAGAGGAAAAATATGTGCACAATAAGCAAACAATGGGTATTGTTGCCCAGAACTATGTACAGCAGGTGAAAGCAAGGACTGATGAGGTGCAGCAAAAGAAACCACCCGGATTTACAAAAGAGGACGCAGTGCAGAGCAAACCTGTCTAGTATTTCTACAATCTTAACTTGTATCAACACGACAGGTGCCATCCGAATCGTACCCGAGGAAATTAAATAGCAAGAGGGAGAGAGAAAAGTCCGAGGTGGTTGCGACCTCTTTTAACCAGGCACAGTCAACGGACCTGCACAAACCCAGTGACTGAGCAGGGGAAAAGAGATGGAGGAAAACTGAAGTTGTCTAATGATGCATAGTCAGAAGAGGTGTGATGAGGGATGCGGTGAGGGTGGTAAAATGCAAATAAGATGGTGTAAAGATGTGGGACAGGGGGTTTTTGAAACAAAGAAAAGAATGTGAGATAGACTAACGGTAAGTGTAAAGAGGTCGGTGTGTGTAAATGCTAAAACTATCAAAGCTCCATCGGGGCTGGTGTCTGGCTTCCTGCTCGTTCCGCACTCCACTCCATTGGCTCCATTGCTTGAATTTGCTATATGAGGGTAACGATCTGACACACCCATCACATTAGTGACATGAACATTAATTTTAGGTTTCTCACATCACTCATACCTGATGAACACATCCAATGACAGCAACATTGCCTTGAAAATCCACCATATCACAGATCCGTACGGCGATATCATCGCCAGCAAGCTACAGAGGGAGATTCATCATCTTCATCGACACATCAAAATGTATGAGGAAGCCACTGGGAAGGATAGGGTAGACTGGAAGGCAAATGAAATCCTTAAATATGTTGTGAAGTTAGGATTCGAGGAATGTTTCCCTGACCTTCCGATCATACCAAGGAAATTTCTCACCATGTGTGTGAGCATTGCAGCGTGTGAGAGGAGCATCTCCAAACTGAAACTGTTTAAGACCTATGTCACTCAGATCCACAATGAGACACTCTCGGCTCAGTAATCTAGCCATCCTCTCCATTGAGCATGAATTAGTAGCTGAGTCAATTGAGTTTGAAGCTGTGATGGATGAGTTTGCCTCACTGAAGGCTGTGAAGAGGTGAATCACAGTCGCAAAACAACTGCATGTTGAGTAGGCCAATGACCATTTAATTTAGAAGGCGGAAGCTTGAGATCTCGCCCCGAGTGTATTTTACATTGATACATCACTGTGGGGTGAAAGGGCGGGGGGGGGGGGGGGAGAGTTGGGGTATGTTTGTCTGCCGGGTATGCAATAAGCACAGAATGCCTCAAGGATGTCGGGTTTCCTTCAAATCTTTTTCAGTTTCGTGTTAAACAAGAGTGGTAACTGTTTAAAAAGGTAATCATATGTTTAATGGAATTGACTGAATAGTTTGTGGTTAAAATAATTTTAACTTCCGCTATGTGTGCCCCACGAAATGGCGCGATAGGCTATTTATACACCTTAACACGGATTTCACCCAAGGCAGAAAACCCCTGTTGGGAGCAGAGCAATTGAGGTCACTAAAACCTGCATCATGTGACTCTTAATCGAAGTGGCAAATTTGGCTGAGATTGGAAAAGTAATGACCAAATGTATAAAGTTCAGACAGACAGACAGACACCAAATTCCGTACTGTATTTTGGTATGATATACAGTATATATCAGACAGACTGACACACACACACCTAACCCTATTTGCATTATGTAGAACTTGTACATTATGCAGAAGTCGATTTAAAACACCTACTTTGGACAGTAAGATGTCCGTAACTATTACGTTGATGTTCCAATCAAGGAAGGGGTCTCTCTTGCAGGCACAGAATATAGAAATAACATGGTGTCATGTTCTGCTTCTGTTTATTTACAGCTTTACTATATTGTAATATGTAATGTCTACTTGTTGTCTTATTTATAAAAGAGGGTGATAAATACATACACTTCTCTTTATCTAACAAGGCCCAACTACTGTTGTTGCATACCTCCAGAGGAAGACGGCTGTCATGCTATTATATAGATCGTTTTCGTTTATTTTTAATCTTCAAAACGAAGTTTTTGCAAGATATGTTAGTCAGCTTGTATGTTTTTTTATTTTTTGTTTGTTTTGTTTTTGTTTGTTTGTCTGTAATCACGTATAAAAAATTCTGCAGAGCACAGTTATCATTGGAATTTTTGTAACTCGCATATCAGAGGCCTATAGAGGTCCCTTTCAGCGCACAAAATTTTGAAGGTCAAGGTCAAAGGTCAAGGTCACTTTGTCGCAAATCAGGGGAGTCGACGAAACCCTTATTTTTGAGTAATTTTGATCGGATCGTCTTCAAACTTCATGGGAATATAGTTCATGGTCTGGCACTCAGCTGATTAATTTTTGTGGCGATTGGCCTTGACCTTCATATGTTTTTTTTTTTTTGTCTGTAATCACATATAAATTACTCTGCAGAGCACAGTTATCATTGGAAATTTTTGTAACTTCGCATATCAGAGGCCTATAGAGGTCCCTTTCAGCGCATAACATTTTGAAGGTCAAGGTCAAAGGTCAAGGTCACTTTGTCGCAAATCAGGGGAGTCGACGAAACCCATATTTTTTGAGTAATTTTGATCGGATCGTCTTCAAACTTCATGGGAATATAGTTCATGGTCTGGCGCTCAGCTGATTAATTTTTGGTGGCGATTGGCCTTGACCTTCATGGTTAGCGCCTAAGGTCAAACATATTTGACCCCAAGGTCAAATTTTCAAGTTTTAGGAACCATATCGTGTAGTACCTCAAATTGAACACCTCGATGAGTGCTTTCTAGATATATCAAGCTTGAGACATTATGAGTCATTTGGTGACGTTATGAGCAAACGCATATTTTTCATGGTTACTCTTGTAGAACGATTCTCATCGGAATCTCTCGTAGGCAGATATTCCTCAAGGAGTCGCTCCTGGTGGATAGCAGCTCTGTTTACCTCAGTGTGACCTTAAAGAAGTCACACGTGGTCACCTTTTGGCAAGATACGGGTCACCCTAAGGTGACATTGGTTTATTTTACTGTTTATTATATTGTATTGACCATTTATAAAGGAAGACAGCTATTATGTAGATCGTTTCCATGGAAGACACAAGCATGATCACAAAGGGCAACAAGGCTATTAAATGATCTTTCATGTGAGTACATGCAGCGGTCAAGTCATTTTGAAAGAAAATGATGCCGACAGGAATTTAAAGAGAGAAAATGTTCATGTCATATTGAATTGTTAAAATATATCCATATATTGCCAATGAAAACATCAGATATAAATCCCAATAATGATACTGTCAGTAGATATTTCCACTATGAACAACAATAGGTCACAATTGATGCTTGAAAATATGAATAATTTCAGTGTTTCCCAATTTATTTTTCACGTCTAAATAATCTAACTGCCGTCCATCAGTGAGGCATTCATACTGTAGTTACACATTGATTTAGAAACTTATAATCCTGATGTAATATTCAGTGCAACATCAGAGTGCAAGGCAGAGTCTCATAACTTTATCAAAATGCAAATCCGCAGCATGGCCCATCTGGCACAAGCTTGAGACATCATCAGGGACTCCCGTGTCCCCAAACAGTGTGTGTGAGTGGGGTCAGCTCCAGCCCTGAGCATGCAGCTGTTAAGGTTATATTCTGCTGTCCTTTGACTCTCTTTTAATGGCATTTATTCACGCTTTACCCTACAAGCAAATCACCTGCTCCAGAACCAGCATAGGGATTCCATTTCTAACAGGGGCCAGAGAAAGTCTATTTCTGGAGGTTTTTACTGCACCTCTATGCCAACATCAGCCTTATAAATGTATCAATAACTTACACATTGCAATTTTTTAGAAATCTTAACCAGTGTCATCCATATATCATAAAGTACTCAAAATTGTTGATCGTTTCGTTCTTTTTCATTTTTCTATTGCCACTAAGTAAAAAGACAGTTCTGGACAACTCACGTGACACAAACCAACCCTCCTATATTGATGTATGTAATCATAAACCTTCAAAACAACAAAACTATATCGTCTTTTATTACTTGCCAAACGAAGTTTTTGCAAGATATGTTAGTTCAGCTTGTATGTTTTTTGTTTTTTTGTCTGTAATCACGTATAAAAAATTCTGCAGAGCACAGTTATCATTGGAATTTTTGTAACCGCATATCAGAGGCGTATAGAGGTCCCTTTCAGCGCACAAAATTTTGAAGGTCAAGGTCAAAGGTCAAGGTCACTTTGTCGCAAATCAGGGGGTCGACGAAACCCTTATTTTTTGAGTAATTTTGATCGGATCGTCTTCAAACTTCATGGGAATATTAGTTAATGGTCTGGCGCTCAGCTGATTAATTTTTGTGGGTATGTGCCTTGACCTTCATGTTTTTTTTTTTTGTCTGTAATCACGTATAAATCTCTGCAGAGCACAGTATCATTGGAAATTTTTGTAACTTCGCATATCAGAGCCTATGGAGGTCCCTTTCAGCGCATAAAATTTGAAGGTCAAGGTCAAAGGTCAAGGTCACTTTGTCGCAAATCAGGGAGTCGACGAAACCCTTATTTTTTGAGTAATTTTTGATCGGATCGTCTTCAAACTTCATGGAATATAGTTCATGGTGGCGCTCAGCTGATTAATTTTTGGTGGCGATTGGCCTTGACCTTCATGGTTAGCGCTTAGGTCAAAACATATTTGACCCCAGGTCAAATTTTCAAGTTTAGGAACCATATCGTTGTAGTACCTCAAATTGAACACCTCGATGAGTGCTTTCTAGATATGTCAAGCTTGAGACATTATGATGTCATTTGGTGACGTTATGAGGCAAACGCATTATTTCATGGTTACTCTGTAGAACGATTCTCACGAATCTCTCGTAGGCAATATTCCTCAAGGAGTCGCTCCTGGATAGCAGCTCTGTTCACCTCAGTGTACCTTAAAGAAGTCACACGTGGTCACCTTTTGGCAAGATACGGTCACCCTAAGGTACATTGTTTTTATATTTTCATTTGCAGATGCTTTCCGATGTTCTGTGATTTTCCTGTGTACGTCAGAGCTTCAATGTCGATCAGCACACAAATCACCATGCTTCCCCATTGTCTCAGTCACTCAGCTGCATTTTTAAAATTTATTTTTTAAAATTATTGTATTTCTAATGATAGATGTTGTCCCGCAATTCTATGCATTCCCCTCCCCCCCCCCCCCCCTCCCCTGGTGTAACGGCTTCAATGTCCATCAGCTCGCAAAATTTCAGCTTTTTACATCACCTGGAAGGTACCGATATTTAATATCAGTCAGTGAGTCAGTAGGTAGAAAGAGAGATATATATATATAATTATATTATAATATTATAATTATAATATAATACTTTATATTAATATTACGAATCTACGCCGCCCGCGGCGAACGACCGCTTAGCCAAAATGCACGCACGCCCACCGACGAGCAATTCAGTCGGTAACTTTCTGGAACAACCGCCAGAAACCCAGTCCGGTGGGTTCTTATCCCACCACGGCCCAGTCCGTCTCTACCCGCGCGACAGGGTCAATCGCCAAAATATCGATTCCTAAGTATCGCGCGGGTAACCTACCGATGGACCGGTACCTCGGCGAAGGCCTGTTTGACACGAACCGCTTAAGCGGTTCGTCCGTTCTGGAAACCGACGCGGTATTACGCCATGACCTCGCCGACCCGATTCTATTATCGGTATTCAAAAACCAACTATACTCCGAAAAAACAATCACGGCGGTCAATGGGGTAAATGACACGACGAACGGGTACATTTAAATAAGCACATTTATATACAAGCACATATACAAACAATCATGTAGTCATGCAGTAAGCAATGATGGAAAACACGCATGCATTTTTTGTTGAAGACTGCGGGACGGGGACAAAGACGGGCCAAGCCGAAAACACTAACAACCAACATGGTTATTATGTACCTATGTACATTTACTTAACAGGTTTTACTTACGGGACTCGGCGCCACAACATTCATTCAAGTAAAAACAAGAAACGGACCCCTCAAAGACAAGGGAGTCAGACTGGGCCCGGTGCCTTTATAACGTGGACCTTGGTGACTGAAAGGGCCCCACAGACCGTAGCACGGTTACCTGCACCCTCGTGGTGCCTTGATGGGCGAGTCGCGACGTCCGTCCCCGAGCAGCTAGCGTAGCGCAGTTGCCCCAGGCTTGCCAAGCGGCAGGCGAGCTCTCTCACCGGCTCTCCCCACAGCACGCCGCGCGCAGTTCGCGCGACACAGCAGGCTGCGCTCCAGCCCGTCGTCCCTCGCCCGACGCCCGGACCTCCACCGACCGATCGCTCCAAGTTCCTGACTCGGGCACGAGCCCAGATCTTCATGCAGCTCCTTCGCGATCTCCTCCGCACAAGACAGCAACCCACACCAGCAACGACCGCAACCCAGCAGCAACTCCAGAAGAATATTCGACGACGACCGAGAGAGCTTCAGCAACGACAGCGAGAGAGCGGTCAGCACCCCAGAAGAGATTCAGTGACGACCGCGAGAGAGCTTCAGCAACGACAGGCGAGTGAGAGCGCAGCAACCCCAGAGAGCGAAGATTCTCCTCAGCACAACTCCAGAGAGATTCAGCGACGACCGAGAGAGCTTAAGCAACGACAGCGAGAGAGCGCAGCAACCCAGAGACCGAGAACGAACGCTCGCGGCGCGCCTTTTATTACCCACGCTCCGCCCTCCGCTCTCGCCCTGCCCTCCTTCCAGAACCTGCGGGAAACTTCCAAACACATGCGGGAACCTTCCAGAACATGCGGGAACCTTCCTTGAAGTGAAGCGTTTTCCGCCAAATCGGGACCTCCCTCGCCGCGTATATATCTTCTTCCACACGCCGGTGGAATTCACGTGGAACCCATTCGTCCGGGGACGGGGAACGGGCGCCTGCCTTTCCCTCGCCGAAGGCCAGGCCTCTGCAACCGTGCGGTCCGGTGGAAACTGCGGGGTGTGTTATGAGGGTTGTGGTTAAGGTGGTTTGTAAGCGGTTGTCCAAAATAACGATAGAAAGAAAACCTACCTGAAGATCACAGCCCTGTCCACGACGAATAATTCCCATTAAACAACGGTGGGCAAATCTATCTAAACCACACTTAGCGATATAACTGAACTAAAGGACCTTTATGTGTTCTGTAATTTCCACAAGCCTAACTATATATATGTACTATATATATATATATAATATATATATATATATAATATATACAATATATACTTATAACATGGTATAGGGTATATGTATATATAGATATGTGTGTGGTTGGGTGTGCACGGCGCCCGCACAGAGTGTGTCATGTGCTCCTTAAGAAACTCCAACACCATAACCTAGCAGCCTGAAATTTACGCATGCGCACTAATGCAAGACCTCCAAGTGTGCACAGCGAATGAAATTGGGTGTTTAGGTTGCATTAAAACAGCCTTTTGAATATGATAAACGGTCAATATTTCATATATTCTTCATAAGGTCCTCGCGACCACCTCACTCTCTGGAGTCTTAACGGTACTCGTGAACTTCACTGGATCTGACAGCCACCATGTGTTTTAAGGCCTGCCGCTCGAGAGATGACGGCAGAGTCAACCCACCATATCTCTCTCCCAACTCCTGGTACTTTGTTTATGAATATACTTCACATTCTTCACCAGCGTTAAGCCTAAAGTCACGCCCGCTGAATACTGTTTTCACCCGAAATTGTTTTATAAGCTATGAATACGCAAGATAACCAAGTGTCCGCCCTTAGGGACCGTCATCTTGCCAAAGGTGACACGTGTACTTCTTTAAGGTCACACTGAGCTGAACAAGCTGCTATCCACCAGGAGCGCACTGCCTTGAGGAAAGTCTTGCGTACGGAAATTTTCCGGATGAAGAATCGTGTCTCAACCAACCATGAAACGAAATAGCGTGTTGCCTCATACGTCAAAAATTGACGTCATAATGTCTCAAGCTATTACATATCTAGAAGCACCATCGAGGTGTTCAATTGAGGTACTAAACGATTGTTCCTAAAACTTGAAAATTTGACTTGGTCAAATTGTTTACCTTAGGCGCAACCATAAAGGCAGCCAATCGCAACCAAAAATTATCAGCTGAGCGCCACGAACCATGACCTATCCATCTCCCATGACAGTTGAGAACCGATCGACAAAATTACTCAAAAAATAGTTTCGACTCCCCTTGATTCGACCAAAGTGACTGACTTGACTTTACCTTCAAAATTTACGCCTGACAAGCCTCTATGTCTCTGATATCGCGAAGTTGACAAATAATCTCTCCTATGAAACTGTCTCTGCAGTTATTTATACTTGGATTACAGGCAAACAAACAAAAAACAACATCATAGACTGGTACTTACCAAATCGTCAACTTGACCTTCTGCACCTGTCTAAAAAGCTGTCTCGAGAAAGGTAGCGACCAAACGAGCGCGTCAATGCCTGCTATGTCTAACAATCCCCCTCATATAGCAACTAATCTTCACGTGATGCCAGTAAACCTCAGAAGTACGCACACCGCACAAATACAATCTACATACAACATCCCATATTTTACCAGAAGTCGAACACAAACCCGAGTTCATCTACAGCTCTACCAAGTCGCAAAAACCGAAGACAACTTTAAAACTCGAAGATTAACATGAACCTCGCAACGCTTTGAGCAAGAGCAAAAATCGCATTTCCACGCCAATTATTTAATATATATTTATCAAATGCAATAAACCGGTAATATCGGCCATCCACCAACATCTTTACTAATCCTGCGGGCTCAGCGCAGTCAGGCATGCACGAGGATTACCTGCATTATCTGGGAACGAACATGTAATTTAAGACCCATCTTTATTGAAAACACCGTCGAAACACCCGCACACGGAGAAACCTACGTGACTCAACACGCGCTGAGGATCGGAGCGTGCAGACTTGGGACGACCACCAGCACCAGCGAGCGCCGTGACGTCGCTCGAGTACACTGCATTTGGGACCACCTTGCCTTCGAGGAAAATCTTTATTAGGCCATCCTAAAAACCGTTCAACAAACTATACCATTATTACCAGAATTTCGAAACAACGAGTCTTAGCTCACAAGCATCGCGAACGCCGAGAACATGACATATATCGAAGCTGAAGTCAAATTACCAATCGAACACATACCCAAACGACACACATATACATGCGAGCATATCCTTTCTCAATTATTTACCGGATTAATGTTACCGTCAATGCTTGACACTTTGACAGCCTGATTTAGACCAAGAAGTTAATCAGCTAGCCCATCAACCCACTGAACACGTGAACTGAATGTGACATTATGGTAGCTCTTCTTCCGTCCACAGTCTATCGACTCGGCCACAAACAACCAAACAACACACACATACAAACACAAACAAACAACACACAGAAACACGAAGGCTCAGTATACTCTACGAATTTTGATCTCTGGTAAAAAAACCTGATCACCCCTTCAGCGCGGCCGCCGTATCTTCGCAAAACGGTGAACACGTGGACTTCCTTTAAGTCAACACTTCGAGCGTGCCACAGAGCTGCTCATCACAGGAGTCGAACTCACTTGAAGATAATCTATGCCTACGAGCTGATTCCGATGGAGACATCGTCTTACACGCCTAACCTAATAGCAAGACCAATGCCACAAATAGCGTAGCCTGCTAACTTCACTCCCAATGTTAAGTCCAGTTGAACCTATCTAAAAGCACCATCCGAGCGTTCAATTTGAGCGACTTACAACACTCTGTTCCAAAACTTGAAATTGGACCTTGGTCAGACTAGTGACATTAGCGACTACCACAGAAGCAAGGCCAATCGCCTAACCAAATATCACACTCGCCCCTTGACGCCAACCCATTACACTCATATCCTCATGAAGTTTGAAGACGATCCGCATCAACGATACTCAAAAATAAGGTTTGTCGACCCCTGTTTGCGACAATAGTGACCTTGACTCTCAAATTTTTGCGCTGAAAGGCATCCTATAGGCCTCTGATTTACAAAACTTTCCAAATACAAACTGTGCTCTGCAGACGTGATTACCCGTGATTCACGACAAAACATAAAAATAAAAAATAAAAACACATCCGCAGTCAGGCCAATCGGCCACCCAAAAATTAATCAGTCCGAAGCGCCCAGGGGACACCATGAACTATAGTCCATGGAGTTGAAGATGCTCCGATCAAAATTACTCAAAAAATAGGGTGTTTGTCGATTACCCTGATTGCGACAAGTGACCTTGACTCTTGCCTGAGCTCAACTAATTTGGCGCTGAAGGACCCTAGGCCCTGACTGCGGAAGTTACAAAATTATCCGAATTGAAAAACTGTGGCTCTCCGAACTTTTTTTCTTCGTGTCACAGAAAAACAAACAACAAACAAACAACAGTCCATTAGACCGGATCTCACGAATCATCACAGCTTGTACTTCCACCTTGTGTAATAACATGAATCAGCAGAAGCCCAGGGGAGCTTGAATCTCGATCATTGGTCTCACGTATTTACACTGTGGTTTGCGATACATGCAGTCCCAGACATAAACTAGATTTCCTTATAAAATCCATTGTTTTTTTTTAAGGATTCAGTACACACAGCATAGCAATAATAGTGTATTACTTCGAGAATCTATAAAAACTTATTATTATATATATCGTTATCTCGCTTTCCAGATTTCGAAACCCGAGTTTAAGCGCCTAGCGATCGCAAAAGAACAAAACAAATATAAAAGCGAAGCTCGCACACAAGCTAACCAAGAATCGAGTAAGCACCATTTCCATGCAAACCTTACGTCACTCAACATGTCGCTTCTGAGCGCCACTGCCATCATGCTGGCACACCGTGACGTCTGCTCGACCGCAATGCATAGCGGGACGACCGTAGCCCTGCTCGGCGCAATGCATCATGGGACTACCCTTGACGCTCACATCGAGTGCAAATATTTTTATACATCTATAACAACGTCCCACCAAAACATCCGATTTTTTACCATTTGACAACGGTTTACGTCTAACAAATCCACGAGCATTAATCGACAGTCTACACTATCGAACGCGTCACAACAAGCCGAAGCAAAGTTAAACTCGAATTCGTCCTGACAACTACGCAACTAACAACGTCCCGGCGAGCAAAGATCACTTCTCTCTGCCATGCAAATTGGAACGCAACCCGTCACGCGTTGCACGAGGCGCATTCATGATCAGTGCGCGAACCGCTTTGGACGACCTTTGAGCTTGAGAAATACCTTTGTATCTCAAGATACACATCTAACGTCTCCAAAATCGATCCTTTAGCCAGCAACTTTCGATACACCCGAGTTTTAAGCGGCCTCAGCGATCGAAAAAACTGAAGACAATATAAAAATCGCAGTCTAAAGACGACCGTAACGTCGCGATAGCAAAGAAGCTCACATTTCTCCCATGTAATTTACGGGATATTGTTTGACCTCCTGACCTTGACCTTTGACCGACTTTGACCAATCTAATCAGCGCTAAGCCATCACCACTCACTGAAATACGTATGTGAATCTTGGACTGGTACAGCTTTCCCTCTGAGTTATCTGCCCGTTACAAACAAACAAACAACCAAACAACAAACAACACACACAACAACATACAAACAAACAACACAGAACACGAAGGCATCAACTTACTTACAAATCTTTAATTTCGTAATACACAAACAAGACCAAACACCTACAAAACAAACAAACACATGAAAACGGAAGGATCAATATATTAGAAATTTTAGATCGTAAGTAAAAACCAATGTACCCGAGGGTGATCCGTACTTTCAAAAGGTGACCACGGTTGACTTCTCTAAGGTCACCTCTGAGGTGAACAGAGCCTGCTACTCACCAGGAGCGCCTCCTGAGGAATTCTCCACTGAGAGATTCCGATGAGAAATCGTCTACAGAGTAACCATGAAA
>CM068963.1:49125865-49143881 GCA_035128595.1 Eptatretus atami
TGTGTGTGTGTGTGTGTGTGTGTGTGCGCGCGACAGTGTGTCAGTGTGTCTCCTTAATAAATCCAAAACCATGAAACCTAGCAGCCTGAAATTTTGCATGCGCACTAAGAAAACTCCAAGGATGTGCAGGAATGAAAATTGGGTGTTTAGGTTGATTAAAACAGCCCTTTTGAAGATAATTAACGGTCATATTTAATTATATTCTTCATCAGGGGATCCTCGGCCACCTCACTCTCTGGAGTCTTAAGGCGTATCCTCGGTAACTTCACTGGGATCTGAAGCCACCATGTTTTTTGACCTGCCGACCTCGGAAGGATGACAGGCAGAGTCAACCCCACCTATCTCTCTCCCACTCCTGGACTTTGTTTATGAGATTATTCATATTTTCAAGCGTTAAAGGTAAAGCGCCCCTGAACTTTGTTTTTCACCCGAAATTGTTTTTATAAACTATGAATAAGCAAATAAACCAATGTCACCCTTAGGGTGACCCGTATCTTGCCAAAAGGTGACCACGTGTGACTTTTTAAGGTACACTGAGGTGAACAGAGCTGCCTATCATCAGGTGAGCGCTCCTTGAGGAAATATCTGCTGCGTACGAGAGATCGATGAGAATGTTCTACAAAGTAACCATGAAAAAATTATGCGTTGCATCATAACGTACCATGAACGTATATATGTTCAAGCGTGACATATCTAGAAAGCCACTCATCGGGGTTCAATTGAGGTACTACACGATGGTTCTAAACTTGAAAATTTGACCTTGGGTAAATATGTTTGACTAGGCGTAACCATGAAGGCAGGCCGAAATCGCACCTAAAAATTATCACTGAGCGCAGACAGAACTATATTCCCATGAAGTTTGAAGAGACCGATCAAATTACTCAAAATAATGGGTTTGTCGACTCCCCTGATTTGCGACAAAGTGACCTTGAACTTGACCATTGACGCTTCAAAATTTTATGCGCTGAAAGGGACCTCTATAGGCCTCTGATATGCGAAGTTACAAAAATTTCCAATGATAACTGTGCTCTGCAGATTTATTTATACGTGATTACAGACAAACAAA
This sequence comes from Eptatretus atami, assembly GCA_035128595.1. Taxonomy (NCBI): domain Eukaryota; kingdom Metazoa; phylum Chordata; class Myxini; order Myxiniformes; family Myxinidae; genus Eptatretus; species Eptatretus atami. The sequence goes on from CM068963.1 coordinate 49,126,932, forward strand.
CAAAAAAACAAGCAGTCATAGACTGGTACTTACGAAATCGTCAACTTGACCTCTGACCTTGTCTAATAAAAGCTGTCTCGAGAGAAGTAGCGACGCAACACGACGGCGCGTATGCTGTGTCTTACAATCCCCCTCATTAGCATAATCTTCAGTGCATAATACCTCAGATACGACACCCGACATAAAATCTCATAAAACATCCGATTTTTACCAGAATTTCGACAACCGAGTTTTAAGCGTCCTAAGCGATCCGCAAAAACCGAAGACAAAATTAAAATCGAAGTTAAAATGAACTCGCAACGTCGAGCAAAGCAAAAATCGGCATTTCTCCACGCAATTATTTAATATTATTTTATCAAAGTCACAAAACCGTAATATTCGGCCATTCCACCAAACAATCTTTACATAATCCGACGGCTCAGCGAGTCAGGCATGCGACGATAACCTTTATTGGATAAAAAATGACTTTTAAACACCATCTTTATTGAAAAAACCGTCACCGCGCACACGGAAAAACCTTAACGTGACTCAACGACGCGTCTGCTCGAGCGCACTGCATCATGGGACGACCCGTGACGTCTGCTCGAGTACACTGCATCATGGGACGACCCTTGACGCTTCGAGTGAAATATTTTTTATTCAATCTTAAAACGTCTCCAAAACATCCGATTTTTACCAGAATTTCGACAACCGAGTTCTTAAGCATCCGAAGCAATCGCAAAAACCGAAAAGACAAAATTAAAATCGAAGTTAAAACGAACTCGTAACGTCGAGCGAAGCAAAAATATCACATTTCTCCATGTTAATTTACGGAATTATGTTTGACCTCACTGTGACCTTGACCTTTGACCGATTTTGACCAAAATCTAATCAGCGCTAGCCATCACCCTCCTGAATCACGTGATGTAATTTGACATTGTAGCTTCTTCCGTTTCTCGGTTATCGTGCCTACAAACAAACAAACAAACAAACATACAAACAAACAAACAAACAAACAGAAAACGGAAGGCATCAATATACTTACGAAATCTTTGGATTTCGTAAGTAATAAACCAATGTCACCCTTAGGGTGGCCCGTATCTTGCCAAAAGGTGACCACGTGTGACTTCTTTAAGGTCACACTGAGGTGAACAGAGCTGCTATCCACCAGAGCGACTCCTTGAGGAATATCTGCCTACGAGAGATTCCGATGAGAATCGTTCTACAGAGTAACCATGAAAAATATGCGTTTGCCTCATAATGTCACCAAATGACGTCATAATGTCCAAGCTTGATATATCTAGAAAGCACTCATCGAGGTGTTCAATTTGAGTACTACACGATATGGTTTCCTAAAACTTGAAAATTTGACCTTGGGGTCAAATATGTTTGACCTTAGGCGCTAACCATGAAGGTCAAGGCCAATCGCCACCAAAAATTAATCAGCTGAGTGCCAGACCATTAACTATATTCCCATGAAGTTTGAAGACGATCCGATCAAAATACTCAAAAAATAAGGGTTTCGTCGACTCCCCTGATTTGCGACAAAGTGACCTTGACCTTCAAAATTTTATGCGCTGAAAGGGACCTCTATAGCCTCTGATTTACAAAAATTTCCAATGAAAACTGTGCCTCGCAGAGTGATTTATACGTGATTACAGACAAAAAATAAAAAAAAAAAATAAAAACACATGAAGGTCAAGGCCAATCGCCACCAAAATTAATCAGCTGAGCGCCAGACCATGAACTATATCCCATGAAGTTTGAAGATGATCGCATCAAAATTACTCAAAAAATAAGGTGTTTGTCGAATTACCCTGATTTGCGACAAAGTGACCTTGACCTTTGACCTTGAGCTTCAAAATTTTATGCGCTGAAAGGGACCTCTATAGGCCTCTGATATGCGAAGTTACAAAATTTCCAATGAAACTGTGCTCTGCAGAATTTTTTTTTCGTGATTACAGACAAACAAACAAACAAACAAACAAGCAGTCATAGACTGGTACTTACGAAATCATCAACTTGACTTCTCACCTTGTGTAATAAAAGCATTGAATCAGTCAGAAGCCCAAGGGAGCTTGAATTCTGAATTCATTGTTGTCTACGATTTTACACTGTGGTTTGCAGATAATGAGTCCCAGACAAAAACTAGATTTCTTATAAAAATTCCATTTTTTTTTTTTTAAGTGATTCAGTACCAGCAGGATATGCCAGATAATAGGTGTATTACTTTCAGAAGAATCTGATAAAAGACTTATTATTTATTATATAATCAGTTATTCATCGCTGTTCCAGAATTTCGACAACCGAGTTTTAAGCGTCCTAAGCGATCGCAAAAACGAAGACAAAATTAAAATCGAAGTTAAAACGAACTCGTAACGTCGAGCGAAGCCAAAAAATCTCCATTTCTCCATGCAAAACCTTAACGTCACTCAACGACATGTCTGCTCGAGCGCACTGCATCATGGGACGACCCGTGACGTCTGCTCGAGCGCAATGCATCATGGGACGACCCGTGACGTTCTGCTCGAGCGCAATGCATCATGGGACGACCCTTGACGCTTCGAGTGAAATATTTTTTTATACAATCTTTAAAACGTTCTCCAAAACATCCGATTTTTACCAGAATTTCGACAACCGAGTTTTAAGCGTCCTAAGCGATCGCAAAAAACCGAAGACAAAATTAAAATCGAAGTTAAAACGAACTCGTAACGTCGAGCGAAGCAAAAAATCTCCATTTCTCCATGCAAAACCTTAACGTCAATTACCGACGCGTCTGCTCGAGCGCACTGCATCATGGGACGACCGTGACGTCTGCTCGAGCGCAATGCATCATGGGACGACCCCTTGACGCTTTGAGTGAAATATTTTTTATATACAATCTTAAAACGTCTCCAAAACATCCGATTTTTACCAGAATTTCGACAACCGAGTTTTAAGCGGCCTAAGCGATCGCAAAAACTGAAGACAAAATTAAAATCGAAGTTAAAACGAACTCGTAACGTCGAGCGAAGCAAAAATACTCACATTTCTCCATGTTAATTTACGGAATTATGTTTGACCTCACTGTGACCTTGACCTTTGACCGATTTGACCAAAATCTAATCAGCGCTAGCCATCACCCTCCTGAATCACGTGATGTAATTTGACATTGGTAGCTTCTTCCGTTCTCGAGTTATCGTGCCTACAAACAAAACAAACAAACAAACATACAAAACAAACAAACAAACAAACATACAAACAAACAAACAGAACGGAAGGCATCCAATATACTTACGAAATCTTTAGATTTCGTAAGTAACAAACAAACAAACAAACATACAAACAAACAAACAAACAAACAGAAACGGAAGGCATCAAATACTTACGAAATCTTTAGATTTCGTAAGTAATAAACCAATGTCACCCGTAGGGTGATCCGTATCTTGCCAAAAGGTGACACGTGTGACTTCTTTAAGGTCACCCTGAGGTGAACAGAGCTGCTATCCACCAGGAGCGACTCCTTGAGGAATATCTGCCTACGAGAGATTCCGATGAGAATCGTTCTACAGAGTAACCATGAAAAAAATATGCGTTTGCCTCATAACGTCACCAAATCACGTCATAATGTCTCAAGCTTGATATATCTAGAAAGCACTCATCGAGGTGTTCAATTTGAGGTACTACACATATGGTTCCTAAAACTTGAAAATTTGACCTTGGGGTCAAATGTTTGACCTTAGGCGTTAACCATGAAGGTCAAGGCCAATCGCCACCAAAAATTAATCAGCTGAATGCCAGACCATGAACTATATTCCCATGAAGTTTGAAGACGATCCGATCAAAATTACTCAAAAAATAAGGGTTTCGTCGACTCCCCTGATTTGCGACAAAGTGACCTTGACCTTGACCTGACCTTGAAAATTTTATGTGCTGAAAGGGACCTCTATAGGCCTCTGATATGCGAAGTTACAAAAATTTCCAATGAAAACTGTGCTCTGCAGAGTGATTTATACGTGATTACAGATAAAAAAAAAAACAACAACAAAAAAAAACACATGAAGGTCAAGGCCAATCGCACCAAAAATTAATCAGCTGAGCTGCCAGACCATGAACTATATTCCCATGAAGTTTGAAGACGATCCGATCAAAATTACTCAAAAAATGAGGGTTTTGTCGATTACACTGATTTGCGAAAAAGTGACCTTGACCTTTGACCTTGACCTTCAAAATTTTATGGCCTGAAAGGGACCTCCATAGGCCTCTGATATGCGAAGTTACAAAAAATTTCCAATGAAAAACTGTGGTCTGCAGAATTTTTTTTTCGTGATTACAGACAAACAAACAAACAAAAAAAATAAAAAAAAAAACAGACTGACTAACATATCTTGCAAAAACTTCGTTTTGGCACAGATAAAAAAAAAAATAAAAAATAAAAAAAACTACAGACTGACTAACATATCTTGCAAAAACTTCATTTTGGCAAGATAAAAAACACATGAAGGTCAAGGCCAATCGCCACCAAAAATTAATCAGCTGAGCGCCAGACCATGAACTATATTCCCATGAAGTTTGAAGACGATCCGATCAAAATTACTCAAAAAATAAGGGTTTTGTCGACTTCCCTGATTTGCACAAAGTGACCTTGACCTTTGACCTTCAAAATTTTATGCGCTGAAAGGACCTCCATAGGCCTCTGATAAGCGAAGTTACAAAAATTTCCAATGAAAACTGTGCTCTGCAAGAATTTTTTTTCGTGATTACAGACAAACAAAAAAAAAACAAAAAAAAAAAACATACAGAACTGACTAACATATCTTGCAAAAACTTCGTTTTGCAAGATAATAAACCCGTATCTTGCCAAAAAGGTGACCACGTGTGACTTCTTTAGGTCACACTGAGGTGAAAGAGCCTGCTATCCACCAGGAGCGACTCCTTGAGGAATATCTGCCTACGAGAGATTCCGATGAGAATCGTCTTACAGAGTAACATGAAAAATATGCGTTTGCTCATAACGTCACCAAATGACGTCATAATGTCTCAAGCTTGAACATATCTAGAAAGCACTCATCGAGGTGTTCAATTTGAGTACTACACGCATATGGTCCTAAATCTTGAAAATTTGACCTTCGGGTCAAATATGTTTGACCTCAGGGGTAACCATGAAGGTCAAGGCAATCGCCACCAAAAACTATCAGCTGAGCGCCGACCATATACTACATCCCATAAAGTTTGGAGACGATTCGATTAAAATTACTCAAAAAATAAGGGTTTCGTCGACTCCCCTGATTTGCGACAAAGTGACCTTGACCTTTGACCTTGACCTTCAAAATTTTATGCGCTGAAAGGGACCTCTATAGGCCTCTGATATGCGAAGTTACAAAAATTTCCAATGATAACTGTGCTCTGCAGAGTGATTTATACGTGATTACAGACAAAAAAAACAAACAAACAAAAAAAAAAAACATGAAGGTCAAGGCCAATCGCCACCAAAAATTAATCAGCTGAGCGCCAGACCATGAACTATATTCCCATGAAGTTTGAAGATGATCCGATCAAAATTACTCAAAAAATAAGGGTTTCGTCGACTCCCCTGATTTGCGACAAAGTGACCTTGACCTTTGACCTTGACCTTCAAAATTGTGTGCGCTGAAAGGGACCTCCATAGGCCTCTGATATGCGAAGTTACAAAAATTTCCAATGATAACTGTGCTCTGCAGAATTTTTTATACGTGATTACAGACAAACAAACAAAAAAAACAAAAAAAAAAACATACAAGCTGACTAACATATCTTGTAAAACTTCGTTTTGGCAAGATAAAAAAAAAAACGAAAAAAAAAAAACATACAAGCTGACTAACATATCTTGCAAAAACTTCGTTTTGGCAAGATAATAAATGAAAAGATATTAAAATAAGTAAATGGAAAATAAAGAAAAAAAATGCAGGTGAGCGACCCGAGAAAAAGGGGAAGCACGGTCATTTTGAGTGCCGCCGGACATCGACGCCGACACACCAGGAAAAATCACAGAACTGTCGGAAAGCATCCATTAAAGAAAATATAAATAAGTGAAAAAAAAGAAAAATCAAATACAGGTGAGCAACCCGAGACAATGGGAAAGCACGGTTCGTATGCTTCCACATTGTGTAAGCATACCCCGCTGGTGTGTTGTGTGTGTGTATATATTTTCACCACTGATTAACTGACACACTGACTGATATTACAGAGCGGTACCTTCCGGGTGACGTAGAGAGCTGAAATTTTGTGTGCCGATGGACATCGAAGCCATTACACAGGAAAAAAAATCACAGAACCGTTGGAAAGCATCCGTAAATGAAAATATAAATAAATATAAATAAATATAAATAAATAAATAAAAAATAAATAATCAAGTGCAGGTGAGTGACCCAATCAGACACTGGGAAGTTCGGTTTGTTATTGCTTACAATGTTTAAGCATACCCCGCTAGTATTATATATATATATTATATTATATTATATATATATATTATATATATATATATATATATATATATAATATTCTCACTCCTCTTCATTGAGATTCAATTATTGCATGTGATGAAAAAAGAGGAATCCCAGAAGAGGGGATCAATCCTTTAGGCATCATCAGGCTAATGCGAGAAGGCCTGAACCCATGCCCCCATGAACAGAAGGTCCGTGCCTTGGACTCGTGCCACAGTGACCTGAGTTCACAGGGTCTGCCCATGCAGACCTCGGTGCAAAATGCTACTCATCCATGAAGCCATTAATTTTCTCTCTCTCGTTTTTGTTAGTTTTCCTGAGTAAATAAAAATGAAGAATCCTTTATTTATGTTTTTTAACCCAACAATCCTCTTTGACACTTTTCCTTTCCTCACTCCATCCCATTTGCCAAAACCCAAAGCTGTTTCTCTCATTTACATCATCAACACTGACTCAAATGCTATATAATATCATCAACCACTGACAGATGTCTCACCATTATGATCCTCATCAATATTGCGCATTCATTCAACAAAGCCAACACATATTCCTATTGGGCAAGCTCCTTTCACCACAAACCTAATGGCTTCCATAATTATTTTCATTGAACCTTCAGTGGCTTTCCTTTCATACTGACATCAGCAAATCTTTCGCCAACGTTGCTAACTGGCTGCAAGTGAGTATTAAATGCTTTTGTTTTGTTCCTTCAAGGAGGGTGAAAGGTTAAGCCACATTTTTATGTCTTACATTGAAAGGTGTGGCTGCCAAGAGTAATTTGGATTTTCACTTCATCGATATCAACAAGAATTTGCTGTCATTTTTGAAAGGCAGTGTGAGTAATATGTGTGTCATGTAGAGCCATAGAATGTGAAATGATATCAAAACAGGTTGGAACACTGTTAATGATTTCAGCTTAAATTGTTGTGAAGTTGATCCTAAGGATCAGCCAGGCTTGCTGCAACCATGGAGTGGCTATCTCGGAGAACGGCAGTACTCCATATACCTGTAGGGATGGCATGGGAAAAGAAATGGCCGCCCATTCAATATTAATTACAAATATTGAGGAAGCGCATTAATCCCATTGAGGTGATCGACTCAATTTGTGCAGGATTTAAACAGGCAACGGACCACACGAAAGACCAATGAGGCAAAAGGTAAATTTGAATTGTATTATTCTATTTAAATTCACAATGTATAGTGAAAATGCTTTGGGCAACAAAATTGGTAATTTGCATGTTTTTAAACCAATCAAATTAAAATAGTCCTGCACAGTAACAAGGTTTAATACAATTAATTTGAAAAAGAAAAAAAAATGAATTTCAAAGAAGCCGGAAACCTTTACGCTGAAACAAATCTCGTTCAAATAATTTATAATTTGACCAGGATTCTGGCAAAAATAGCCCATCACGAAAGATAAAGTTGGATGTTCAACATGCAATGGTAATCAATGCAAGCAGATGGGGATCCCACATTAATGTCCCATCCTTCAGATAGCACTTTCATTGATGCAACGCCCAGCCTGCAGAGCACCAATATGATAGTTTATAGTTGAGTCAAGAATCAAACCCAGATCATATAGCACAAAGGCAAGTGTGCTACCTCTGTGCCATCCTATCGGATGGCACAGGGTTTCTGGACATAATAAGCGAGACGACTTGGATGAAGAAAATCATTTCACTCTCAGTTTCAGAACACTGAACCTCTCAGAGTTGCAGGGCTATGTGCACAGGTTGAATCATCGGCTGGCACGGGGTTAATATGAACTCCCAAGACGCCTCCGCTCGACGTCTTGGGAGTTAATATCTGGTGGTCTCGGGTCACCCGCTCAGGAGAGGGAGTCTGCTACAATACTGTACAGTACATAAACATGTGCTCCATGATACTACACCTCCTAGCTTGTAACAATTATATAGAAAGAAAGTCTCTGCTATAGAGAAGAGTAATTCTTTGGTTAATTGATTAAAAAAATTGGTACATGGAGGAGGCTTATGGAAGAGCGAGGACACAGAATAGACCAAAACCTAACAAAACAACAATAACATGGTAAAAAGTGGGGAAAATACATCAACAGTGGGGTACGTGGGCACAGCACAGCAGAGGGACACTTGGAAAAACAATGGGCGTGGTGGAGACTGAGAGAAAGGGGAGGGGAAGGACAGACACATGGAGTGAACGAGTTAGATACAAACTCAAACACAGCAAGACGAGGAAGGGAAAAGCAGGGATGAAACATAAATGGACCAATAAACGAGAATGATGGTGAGGAAGAGAGGGGGAAAACACAATAACCTGGAAAGTAAAGGGTGAGCTTGGGGAGGGTTTATGAAGGTAGAAGAGATCATGATTATGGATGGGGGATGACCTGAGGTGGTGGTCAGTAGCCATAATTGAAGCCCTGGAGGGAAAAATGAGCTTGAACAGAATGAGGTCGTTTGCTCCACAGGCAAGAGAAAAGGGAAACACATGAGTGGAGGTGAGCAGTGGGCCTGGATGTTGAGAGGTTTCCAAGATAGAAGATGCTCAGTTAGCAGTTGATTTGCAGGCTCACTTTAATACGTGGTTTGTCCAAGAAAGATCATGGCTGACGGTGAGGTCCAAAGGTTTGAGTGACTGAACGTTTTCAAGGGGGTTGTTAAGGCAATAGAGGGGAGTGTTCACCAGAAGATCCTTTCAGAGAGACAGAGGGAGATTGTGAGATTTGTCATGATTGAAAGACATATTCTAAGTGTTGAACCAGCTTGTGAAAATGTCAAGGTCTGAAGGGAAGGAAAAGTCTGCTGCCTGCCTGCCTGAAGGATGAGAGATGATATGGCAGAGGGTGGAGTCATCAGCAGAGATAAGGAGGTTTTTTCCAGAGTCAGAGAGATCGTTGATGAAGATTTGGAATCGGATGGGGCCCAGAAAACTGCCTTAGGGCACTCCAGCCTGAATAGAGAAAGGATATGAAGGCTCCAGTTGAGAGCCACCGATTGACTACAATAGTGGAGGAACTCAGTAAGCCATGAGAGAAGGTGGCTTTGGATTGCATCAGCACAGAGTTTGGAGGAGAAGTCTTTGAATTATGTGCCTATGCCATCCAGACTGTATCAAATGTTCGAGATATGTTGAGAGAGACAGCCCTGAACCCAGCTGATTCATTAATGACCTTCAGGTGAGAGAAAATATGCCTGTTCCATCTGGTCTGGTCTCCTGTTGTCTGTCTATTCCACCCCCAAGCCCAACCTTCACAGTCACAGAACAGAAATTTTAGTCAAACCTCATTCTGCCAGAAATTTACATCAGAACTACAGCCCAGAGCAGTAATATGATGTCGGTGTCTTTTTCTCCTTCGAATACAGCTTATTTGTTTCTCATAATGACCAGGTTTCTCCATAGCATTATCAGGTGTTGTGACAAAGAGGTAAAGATTTATCGAACTGTTCGTTGAAAAACGTAGCATCAGATTTTACCATATCATGATGGATATACTCCTACACTCTGCGTCAACATGGCCAAGTTGTTGAAACCTATATACTTGGCAAAATCTTGAGCTCCCAGCATTTCTTTGACCATTGATTGCCTCACCACCCTTTGGGGTCCCATCGATAAAAATGATCAATTTTTAATGAGAAACTTGTCTATTTTCCATTGCAGCACCTGCACATTAGAGCACCTCTCCTCCGATGAGGCTACCATCGGACGCTAATGGAGCAAGACAGACAAACAGCAGCAAAAGAGCAGTTAGGGCAGGCTTTGTCCCTTGGGAAACTGAACAAATGTGTCCCTTAAGGCTGAAGCATTTCTGCTTCAGTTCACTTATCACTTGCTCAAATGGCCAACAGAGTAGGTGCATATTAAGTGGAATTCTACAAGGCCTCATCGAGCATATTATATTAGTGCTGTTTCTCAACTCTTCCAGATGAGGAAAACTTGTGTAAACGAGGAAGATGATAAATAAAACAAGAAAGATTAAGGATTAAAAATAAATCCTTCTAAAAGGTTTTTGTTTCTTTTATTTCACCTTTTCCTTAATTTTTAATCAAAATTTCTCTTTTGGTACTTCTTCCTTTGTGTAAATCGCTTTGAAATTTTGTTTCCAAATGAAAAGTGCTTTGCAAGAAAAAATTTTTGTTATTATTAGTATTATTATTATTATTATTATCATCTCACCTGGACTTTAGTCAGGTGAGCTTATACGATTGAGCAGTGTCCGTAGGTGAGTGAATCACAGTCCGTAAACACTTCAGTCATTTTCGCTTGAACCAAACACATGATTTTTGATGAAACTTGGCCACAACCTTCATTACCCACGATCTACCAACGTTTGTTCACAGCATTAAAAAATTCAGGGTCTGGAGGGGTCTAAGGGGGGTTTGAGTAACTGTTCCTCCTGATCCAGGTGAGCTTTAGGACAGGAGGTCCTATTTTTATTATCATTATTATTACCCCATGCATGCGAAGTGAAAAGCAGTTGTAAACAATTGGTTCACGTCTCCCTCTGTCAAGAAATGTCAGTTTATAATCAAGGAACAACTTAATTACAATTGAATGTTATACAGTATTTTGAACGTGAATCAGAAAACAAACCTGTACTTTAACAGTACTTTGGCTCTGAATTCGTCCTGATGGCGCATGCGCAGAGTGGAGTGGGGTACTTTTTAGTCTGTCTGCCTGCCTCACAGTCAAACAAATTGAAAATCATTCAAAAGAAGAAAGTTACTGCTTTTCAGGATGTTACAAAGGACACACACGATAGGCACGAATGACTAATGTAATGTCGTAGATAGGGTGATGTAGTAGACACTCAGTAAAACAGCGGTAAACTTTGGGAATTAATGTTTTTATACGACCTTTACAATCTTTATTCCATTTAAATTATATTATATACTTAAACACTGTAGAACACAAATCACATTATTGACGCTTCCAAAAAACCTGCACTCTCGCAGTTCCATACTTGGACATGTTATATAAGGGTAATGTATAAGACTGCTTCAATAATGCTAAAATTCCAGAATTTTTTTTTAAAGATCTTTAAAATCATTGTTTTATTTCAATTGAACATTACTTAAACACTGCATGGGATATCATGTTCTATGAATGCGCTAGTTATTGAAGGTTTTTTTATTTTTATTTTTCCACAAAAGTCAACCTATTAACATTCAGCACTCTACATTTTGCTTGCTTGCCTGATGTCCAATGTGGGTGAAGAATAAAAAATAGGACTGCCTGTCCTGAAGCTCACCTGGATCAGGAGCAGTCACTCAACACCCACCCCAACCCCGCAGAACCCCTTAGATAGATCGTGAATTTTTTAATGCCATGAACAAACTTTGGTACATCAAGGGTGATGAAGGATGCAGTCAAGTTTCATTGAAATTCTGTGTGTAATTCGGAGAAGAGGGCAAATACCTATTTTAGGGGGTTGAGAACCCCCACCCCCCCCTAGACTCCCTTAATGAGCGCAGATTTTGATGCAGTCCATATACTTTGGTACTGATGGGTGATGAAGGTTGTGGTCAAGTTTCATCGAAATCGTGTGTATGGTTTCGGAAAAGAGAGCAAATACCTATTTTGAGGAGTCAAAACCCTCCGTAGACCCCTTTAATGAGCGCAGATTTTGATGCAGTCATAAACTTTTGTACATCATGGGTGATGATGGTTGTAGTCGTTTCATTGTAATTCTGTGTACAGTTTCAGAGAAGAGAGCAATACCTTTTTGGGGGGGGGTGGTCAATAACCTTTCCCGTAAACTCCCTTAATAAGTGCAGATTCCGATATGGTTGATATACTTTGGTGCATCACAGATGATGAATTTGTGGTCGTTTCATCAAAACTGTGTGTGTAGTTTCAGAGGAGACAGCAAATATCTACTTGGGGGGGGGGGGTAACCAACCCCACCCCCCCCCCCCCCCCGTCTTCATAATTATCAGCATCATCATCATCATCATCATCATCATCATCACACCATTTTAAAGCCCTTTTCCTTAAGCAGGGGTCAGCTTTTTCTGGGCTCCAATCATGGCACCCTTTCTTGTGGCAATGTTTTTACGGCCAGATGCCCTTCCTGATGCCAACCCTTCAGTCGCCTTCAAAGCCTGGTGTTGGCTTAGTGGTTCGGGTGGTGGCTTGAGATCCTTGGGTCCTGAGTTTAAGCCCCGTTGGCCGCTGAATTAATATACACTAGGAGGTTGACTCAGCCTGTCATCCTTCCGAGGTCGGGAAAATGAGTACCAGTGTACTGGTAAGGGGGACACTGCATCAGCGGCATAGCCGCGTCCCAACCAGTGATGCAACCAGCAGCTGCACTCGATAGAGAGATATAGATAGAAGAATGCCTGCATCCATCCATCCATCAGGACTATACTTTGTGCAGAGTGTTGGTGCTGCCTAAGCAGTCTCCTTGGCTATTGGACACAATCCTGGACAGGTCACCACTCCGACACAGGATACCAGCAAGCTGGCACTCATTTTTGTCGACCTCGGAAGGATGACAGGCAGAGTCAACCCCACCAGCCTGTTATTCAACAGACACGTTGGATTTGAACTCAGGATCCTCAGATCCCAAGCCCACCACCCTAACCACTAAGCCAACACCAGGCATATCAACCAACACCCCCGTACACCCCCTTAATGAGCATCTATTTTGATGCAGTCGATACACCTTCGTTTGGCATTAGATTTCAAGCTTGTGGCCAAGTTTCATCAAAATCGTGTGTTTGATTCAAGCAATAATGACTGGTGTTTATGGACTGATTCACTGACTCAATCACTCACTTATGGGTTGCTTGATCGCATAAGCTCACCTGACTAAAGTCCAGGTGAGCTAAAAAATGGTTTAGCTAGAGGAGTCAAGGCTCCAGATCATTTAGGAAGGAAGAGTTAGTATTACTGTCAATGTTTCTGCTATATGGTGTGTAGGCCTGGGCATGACTCTTGTTCCGACAAATCAGCCGCTTTATATTAATCACATGATGACATGAGGCTACTCCTATGGGAATGTTTCATGATCTGATTTCACACTAAAGTATGTAATCTATACTATAAAAGTGAAATTGTATCTGTACGGAACTAGAAAAACGTAGCAATATGCATTACGGTGATGATGAAATCTGAGTAAGAATAATTTGAAATTTTCAAAATGTTTAATTTCACTCATTTTAAGAGGAGGTTCAAACCGAAGCAAACAACACTGACATTCGCAGGGAAGAGGAAGTGATTTTTTGCTGACGCCATATATAAGCAGTAAGGATGATTGATGAAGGTGATGTTCGTTGGCATCCAAGCAGATGGGAGATGACCTCTGGCAAAGGATGGGGTGAATAGAGCAGAATGTTTGTGAAGAATGCTGCCTTTTGATTAAGTACACCAGCAAAGTGACTGGTAAAAATGGCTAGACTATGATAGTACACAAAAAGAGCACGGTTAACCAAAATAAACTCCCTCCCCACTACCTTTCACCTACCGCAACTAAGCGGTAGGTCTTATGCGGTAGGTTGCCTACCGCAACCAAGCGGTAGGCAACCAAGCGGTCTTATGCACAGTCCCGAAGGACCAGGGACTCCCCTCTCTACGGAGCGCGATATTTCTATTTTCATGTTGCGGTCGTAGTCGTCCGAGATTGACTGAAATCTGCTGCAGTGATCCACTACAATCTACTAGAAACACCAGTTCCTTTAGGGAGCAGCAAGTGAGTGTTGTTTGTTTTTTTCTCCCGGACAAGTTGTGCAACTTCCGGGAGTTCAATTTATTACTTAGTGATAACATCCAATTTTCACGTTATTCTGTCCAGCGGTTTATTCTATTACGGTTTTCATACAGGCATTATGCCTGGTGTTGGCTTAATGGTTAGGGTGGTGGGCTTGGGATCTGAGGATCCTGAGTTCAAACCAACTTGGCTGTTGAATTAATACCAGGTGGGGTTGACTCTGCTTGTCATCCTTCCGAGGTCGACAAAAATGAGTGCCAGCTTGCTGGTATCCTGTGTCGGAGTGGTGACCTGTCCAGGATTGTGTCTAATAGCCAAGGAGACTGTTTAGGCAGCACCAACACTGCACAAATTATGGTCCTGATGGATGGATGGATGCAGGCATTCTTCTATCTATATCTCTCTATCGAGTGCAGCTGGTGGCTGCTGGTTGCATCATTGGTTGGGACGTGGCTATGCTGCTGATGCAGTGTCCCCCTTACCAGTACACTAGTGCTCATTTTTCCCACCTCGGAAGGATGACAGGCTGAGTCAACCTCCTGGTGTATTTCAATTCAGCAGCCAATGGGGCTTGAACTCAGGAACCTAGGATCCCAAGCCACCACCCTAACCACGAAGCCAACAACAGGCTTTTCTATCTATATAATACACAAAAACAATGTGGGGGTCTGCTGTAGACTTTGCACGGGTGTGTGGTTAACCAAAATATAGTCCCTTCCGGCTACCTTTCGCCCGCTGCCACCCGGCCCGATCCCATTGATTTTTCAATGGGTGACTGCTCGTCATACCATAATTTGAGAAATTCCTATTTGTGTTTGTTTGTTTGACTGATATACACTGCTGAACCGCTGGACGGAATGAGTTGAAAACTGGTAGTTGTACTTGGGACGTGCATGAGATGGTTTTAGGTGGTAAAAATTTTTTTCATAATCCCGTTGTCCAGGGTGGGGGGAGCATGCAAATTCTCTCCATGTGAATATGTATGGTATAGCTCCACTCGTGGTGGGAGGGAGAATTGCAAGTAATAATCAAATATGCCAATTCTGGGGAAATAATTCCGTTGTGAGGATGGGTTTATCATTAGTTTAACAAGCACATAACTCTTCGTACTCCACTATCAATGAAAAGTAATATTGTAGAGAATTCCTTTCCAAAGCTGTTGAAAAAAAAAAAAGAGCCCAAAATAATTAGAAGTTAGATACTCCTCACAAAATAAATTGAGCAACAAAAGTTTTGAAGCTTGTATTGGTTTGATGCAAAGTTCAAACGTGTTCACATTTTTGGTTGAAGATGATAAGCACATTGATCGGAACAACTCCGAACACAAACGTGATGTCGGTGGAAGCCAAGGTTAGTTAACTTGTTAGGCTGGAAATGATGCGGCTGTCTGAAATGATGGTACAAAGTGTAATCGACACCCATCTACAAATGACCAGACACGTTTACATCTATCTTAATTTCCAGGCAATGTGTTTGTTGTGTGTGTGTGTGTCTGTGTCTCGACAACCACTGGTCCGATCTAATTGAAACTTGCCAGGTATATTGCTGGGACCTGAGTATGTGCCTTTCAAGGTTTGATATTAATCGGACAAGTGGTTCCCAAGTTATGGCCATTTATTTACCAAACCAATGACAGGACACGTTGCTGCGTAGGCGTGGCCGATGGGAAAGGGCGCCTTAGTTACCAATGACAGGACACGTTGCTTGGCGTTTTGCACCCACAGTATCTATCTTCTATCTATCTATAATTCCAGCAATCTCTGTTTGTTTGCCTATCAAAAGGTTTAATTAATCGGACAAGTGGTCCCAGATTATGGCCAAGTTAGAGCGCGTCCCCATTACGGTTACAACGTACGGACTTCCGGATAGTGATGACTTAATGTATTCTAATAATTTCTCGATTTTTATGCACATTTATAGATAAACACAATTGCCCCAATCCAGTCGTCGTTTACGAGAGCGAAGAAAAGGCCTGTGGGTTGTTGTTTCTGCCACGCGGTTTGAAAGTTTTTTAAATTATTTTTTGCACGTACGGCACGCATGTACGGGCCCGCACGTACGGGCACGCACGTATTGCCATGCGAGAGTGAAGGAACGTCCTGTGTGGTTGTTGTTTCTGCCACGCGGTTTGAAAGTTTTTTTATAATTATTTTTTGCACGTACGGCCACGCACGTAGGACACGCACGTATGGCCATGCGAGAGTGAATGAACGTCCTGTGTGGTTGTTGTTCTGCCACGCGGTTTGAAAGTTTTTTTTAAATTATTTTTTGCACGTACGGCCACGCAGGTATGGCCATGCGAGAGTGAAGGAATGTCCTGTGTGGTTGTTGTTTCTGCCACGCGGTTTGAACGTTTTTTGAGCGAAGGAACGGCCTGTGTGGTTGTTGTTTCTGGCACGCGGTTTGAAAGTATTTTAATTATTTTTTGCACGTACGGCCACGCAGGTATGGCCATGCGAGAGTGAAGGAATGTCCTGTGTGGTTGTTGTTTCTGCACGCGGTTTGAACGTGTTTTATTGAGCGAAGGAACGGCCTGTGTGGTTGTTGTTTCTGGCATGCGGTTTGAAAGTTTCTATTTTTTTTTTGTTGTTTCTTGCACGTACGGGCATGCACATACGGCCACGCATGTACGGGCACGTGAGAGCAAAGGACGGCCTGTGTGGTTTGTTTTCTGGCACGCGGTTTGAAAGTTTTTTTTTTTGCACGTCCGGCCACGCACGTATGGGCACGCACTAGTCTATCTATAAAATAATTCCAGCAATGTGTGTGTGTGTCTGTCTGTGACCGCTTTTTCTCGACAACCACTGATCCGATCTAATTGAA
>CM068963.1:49158608-49177912 GCA_035128595.1 Eptatretus atami
TTTGTCGCGTTTGCAAGTACCACTTTCGTGGTGCCGAATATATCTGTCGGCCATAGTCAAGAATAAACCAGAGTTGGTGTCAAAGCCACCCAATGCTCGCCTGTTTATACATTAATCGTTTTTAAAAGACTAGGCTAATAATTAATATTTTTTATAAAGCATTGCAGTGAAGTCTGATCCAAATAATTTTAAAGCAATATACTGTATTTGTATATTGGTATATCAGTAAAAGAGCAGCAAGTGAGCAACAATATACGCCCAAACAAGAAGGTATATACAGAAGTATTGCTACTATATGGAAACACATCCTGGTTACCATAGCAACCACTTTAGATGACGAACGTACATGTCGCGACACACGTCTCCAGAGTCTTACCTATTGTCACAAAATAAAACGTGAAAGTTGAAACTTTGGGAGTTAGAGTGCGGACAGGAACGGATGGAATACAGCATCCTGGTTGCCATGGCAACCACTTTAGATGACGAACGTATGTCGCGACACATCCGTCCACAGTCTGTACACTATTACCAAATATGAAACGTGAAAGTTGAAAACTTTGGGAGTTAGAGTGCGGACAGGAACGGACGGAACAGGACGGACGGATGGAGCGACGACGCGGTATCACATAATACGCCACGATATACATATATCGGGCGTATAAAAATATAGTGTGGTAGATAAAAACTTTGAAGAGGAAAATAACTTGCACCAAAAACTTTAACATTTTCACGCTCACGCCGGGGTATATCGCTATAGCTCTGTTCTTCGAACAGACGAACTAAAAACGTCAAAATAAGAGCAAAACGAAGAACTGCAAGCGTCAGGATGCTCGATAACTCACAGGAAAAGTAAGAGGGTGCCAGTATGTTCATACTACAGCGCGAACGTTACTCCATCAGCCAGACGATGCGCCGACGCCTGGATTGGCTGATTGTGACGTGATCACATTGGTTCCACGCTCGCTGTCGACGATCACTGTCTGGCAGCGTGCCAGCCGCCTTCCTCACGGTGGTACAGCCTTCCTGCACAGTGTCGAGTCACATCATTATGACTGAAGATAAAATAAAATAAAATAAAAAAACTCGTAGCAGAATTTTTCGTAGGCAAGGCCCGGGCCTCACGGGCCTAGTGGTTAATACCGGCCCTGCACGTCAGTGCATGCACTTTAATAATGCAGATTGTAGTTTGACACGATTCTCTTCCTACACGTAGTAAGGCAATCATGACATGAAAAAGTACATAACCTCATCTCCCCATTCTAAAGGAGATCCTCATCCCACAACCCTCAACCTTAACCCCATTGTAAGCCTTCGTGATGGCGATCACGTGCCCAGGCGATGTTCGGTCAGCATTGACCTGAGAGAAATCGGCTCCGTTCGTTTCCCATAAATCGTTCTTGCGGCCTCAAACCGCCGAATGCTCGCTCACCTAAGCGGGAAGGTCTGACTCCTTCCGACAGCGAAAAGCCCCCGACTGGAGGACTCTGTTGCAGAGACTAAATGGGCGGGGCTTGGGAGAGGAATGCCAATCTGCGTGCAGGCCCCGCCCAAGACGCACACATTCTCGAAGCTTCCAGGCCAGCCTTACAAATGAGCGAACCCGGAGCGTTTGCTCGAGACTGCTTTGCAACGGTCATTTGAGGCTCTTTATGCAACGTTTTTGGGCTCTTTCGACGTCGTTTGCGGACACCCTGAGGCACGACATCAACGGGCGCCGGACACTGCTCCCTGAGTCTCGCTGCTGTTCTTAGCACTTTCGCTCTTTGGTTTTACCTCACGAACTGTCATAAGCAAGGAGCCGGGCTGTGAGGGGTGGATGGAGCCAATTCGATTACTCGGACCGAACCAAGCTCCACTACAATTGGTGGATTCACATTTAGGCTATGCCCTCAGCAATCTTTTCTGCTTGCATTTTTCTGTTTGCATTTTCAACTAACACACACACACACACACAACACACACACACACACACACACCACACACACCACACACAAACACACCGTCTTCTTCCCACATCTCTCCCTCAGCGTTGGAATAGCGGTTGTTTATGCTTGGGCCCACATACTGTTAGTGGGAGGTAAGGCACTGTTAAGTTTGCTCTGTGTCTCTTTCCCTTTCTCGGATCTCATTGTGAGTCACTCCACCTCATATCACGCGGAGGCCTCCCAGTTGACCCCTCTCAGATTTACTTAAACTTCATAAAACAGTTCCCAGGTATCAAATGAAGCTGCGTAAATTTTAGGTCCATAGATGCGGTCACTCCGACATATTGAGGGTTGAAAATGTGGTGTGGCCCTATTTTTATGGTCGTTGCGAGCAATACAAAATGAACGGCTACTTTTAAACTCCACAACTTTTTAAATGTTTATGCTAGAGCCTGAAATTTCAGAGATTATTCTTCTATAACTGCTCTGTAAAGAAACAAACATAAACGGAGTATACCTCTTAATTTTTTATGACCTGATCAGTTGAAATCAGAAAAAAACATGTTGGTTTTGTATGAAGACCCAACTTTGAGACCCCATATATTTTTATTGACCATCCCAGAAGCTTGAAATTTTTTCAGGTAATAACTGTATGGTAGTATATTCAAATACATGTTTACTTTTCATAATCAGTCATATATATTGTTACGGCTGTGGAATTCGCAGAACACCATATAGGTCCTTAGTTTGTTATGCCGATAAGTCCGTGTTCAGTTGGATTTCCCCACCGTTGTTAAATGGGAATTATTCGTGTCACAGGGCTGTGATCCTTTAAGATAGTGTTTTCTTTTCCTATCGTTATTTTCGCCTCAAACCACAACAAACGACGCTCAACCAACAACAAACCACGATCGCCTCAAACACAAACAACCAGATGCCTCAACCACAACACAGAATCGATCGCCTCAAACCACAACAACCACGATCGCCTCAAACAACAACAACCACGATGCCTCAAACGAACAACAACCACGATCGCCTCAAACACAACAACCACGATCGCCTCAAACCGCAACAACCACGATCGCCTCAAACCACAACAACACACGATCGCCTCAAACCACAAACCACATCGCCTACAACCGCAACACACGATCGCCTCAAACCGCAACAACCACGATCGCCTCAAACCAGCAACAACCACGATCGCCTCAAACGCAAACAACACGATCGCCTCAAACGCTGCAAACAACCACGATCGCCTCAAACCGCAACAACCACGATCGCCTCAAACGCAACAACCACGATCGCCTCAAACGCAACAACCACGATCGCCTCAACCGCAACAACCACGATCGCCTCAAACCGCAACAACACACGATCGCCTCAAACCGCAACAACCACGATCGCCTCAAACCGCAACAACCACGATCGCCTCAAACCGCAACAACCACGATCGCCTCAAACCGCAACAACCACGTCGCCTCAAACCGCAACAACCACGATCGCCTCAAACCGCAACAACCACGATCGCCTCAAACCGCAACAACCACGATGCGCCTCAAACCGCAACAACACGATCGCCTCAAACCGCAACAACCCGATCGCCTCAAACCGCAACAACCACGATCGCCTCAAACCGAACAACCACGATCGCCTCAAACCGCAACAACCACGATCGCCTCAAACGCAACAACACGATCGCCTCAAACCGCAACAACCACGATCGCTCAAACCGCAACATACCACGATCGCCTCAAACCGCAACAACCCACGATCGCCTCAAACCGCAACAACCACGATCGCTCAAAC
This sequence comes from Eptatretus atami, assembly GCA_035128595.1. Lineage (NCBI taxonomy): Eukaryota > Metazoa > Chordata > Myxini > Myxiniformes > Myxinidae > Eptatretus > Eptatretus atami. The sequence goes on from CM068963.1 coordinate 49,162,346, forward strand.
CGCAACAACCACGATCGCCTCAAACCAAGCAACAACCACGATCGCCTCAAACCGCAACAACCACGATCGCCTCAAAGAACAACCACGATCGCCTCAAACCGCAACAACCACGATCGCCTCAAACCGCAACAACCACGATCGCCTCAAACCGCAACAACCACGATCGCCTCAAACCAGCAAACAAACACGATCGCCTCAAACCGCAACAACCACGATCGCCTCAAACCGCAACAACACGATCGCCTCAAACCGCAACAACCAGATCGCCTCAAAAACAGCACAACCACGATCGCCTCAAACCGCACAACCACGATCGCCTCAAACCCGCAACAACCACGATCGCCTCAACCGCAACACCACGTCGCCTCAAACCGCAACAACACGATCGCCTCAAACAAACGCGAAACAACCACGATCGCCTCAAACGCACAACCACGATCGCTCAACCCGCAACAACCACGATCGCCTCAAACCGCAACAACCACGATCGCCTCAAACCGCAACAACCACGATCTCCTCAAACCGCAACAACCACGATCGCCTCAAACCGCAACAACCACGATCGCCTCAACCGCAACAACCACGATCGCCTCAAACCGCAACAACCACGATCGCCTCAAACGCAACAACACGATGCCTCAAACCCTCAAAACAACCACGATAGCCTCAACCTCAACAACCACGATCTCCTCAAACCGCAACAACCACGCTCACCTAACCACCTTCCCGCTACGCCAACTGCCGATCCCCTTCTCCACAAACCAAACCACAACTCTCTATCGGTGGCGCGCGGATTTTCCGCCTGCTTTTCCCGGCTTTGGTGTGGGGAAAGGCGATGCGGGTCAAAGGTCAAGGTCGTGTGAAGAGGGGCCTGATTTGGGGAATGATCTCCCTGACCTGTGCCAAGAATGATCTCTCGGCCCCGCGAGGCGCGCGGGGAGGGGGGAGAGGGCACGCCCCTTTTCTGGAAGCTTCCCAAGGAGCTGGAAGGGGGGGTGCAGAGCAATAAACGGGAGAGCGAGGAGTTGAGACGGGGGATATAAGGCGCGCAGAGCGCAAGTAAAGACTGTTTGTTGGGGGGTTTTGTCGTCGTCGAGGTGGGCCTTCTCTTTGGGCGCGCCAAGTCGTGTGTGTTGCTTGCGGTGGTCCGGGTCGAGGCACGAAGGACGTGGACGGGAGCGCGCTTTGCAGCTCTGCCACGCAGCCTGCGCACCCGGGAGGAGAGCGCCGGAGAGAGCTCGCCACACATCGACACACGAGGGTGCAGGTAACCTGCAACGGTGTCGTGGGGTCCGTTTCGGTCATCCAGGCTCCACGCCATAAAGGTCTACGGACCCTGTCTGGCGCCCTCGTCTTTGAGGTGGCCTTTTCCTTTCTTTTGAATGAAGTTGTGTGGCACCGTTCCTGTAAGTAAAAACTGTTAAGTGACTAGATGATTGCTTATAGACGGTCGTAGTGCTTTCACCTTGCTCGTGTCTTTGCCCCCGTCCGTGCATTGTTTGCCTGTATACGTGTTTTTGAATACCTGCATTGATTGCATGGCTGTATATGTGTGCTGTGTAAAATAAATGTGCTTGTGTGAATGTTACCCGTCGTCGTGTCTTTTTCCCCCATTGGAACGCCATATTGCATCTCCGAATATTAATTGGGTTTTAAATACCCGTTAAATAGAATCGGATCCGCGAGGTCGGGCAATAATACCCGCTCGGTTATCACTGCAGAACAGAACGGACCGCTTGAGCGGTTCGTGTCCAAGCCGACCTGCATCGAGGTACGGTCTCCGGTTGGCTCGCGCAGGTATTAGGTATATCGATATTCGGCGATGTACCCTATTTTGCGCGGGTAGAAAATTGGCTAGGCCGTGGTGGGGTTGAAGACCCACCGTGACAGGTGTTCCAGCGTTGTTCCGGAAGGTCACGACTGAATTGTCCGTCCGGTGGGCGAGCGGCTACTATTAGTGAAAAGCGTCGTTCGCACGCCGATGGGCGCAAATTCGTAACAATATAATACAGTCATGATCCCTCAAAATTGAAAATTTTCATTTTTCCCCAAAATTCGGTGAGTATTGCAAATATATGACAAGGTATACCACTTCAAATTGTCACCATTGGAAAGAGCATATTCAAGTTTTACAAAAGTGTCAAATATCAAAGTGGTATAATATCTTTGAAGATATCAAATAACTTTGAAGACAATTGAAAGTGGAGGCAATGGAGACGAGGCAATGGAGATCAAAGAACGGGCAATGAGGGAACATATAGACAATAAGGAATGTAAAATGGAGACGGTAAAGAAAGAGTTATAAGAAGTAGCAGGGATGCGTCGGCAATTGATGAGGGTGAAAGAGGAGGTAGATGAAGTAAAAAATGAAATGTGAAATTAAGGAGAAACAAACAGAAACAGGGTGGGGAATTGAAGGAGGAAATGGTTGAATGCCTGCAAGCATTACGTTTACAGCATGACATCATCCTCAGAGACCAAGCAAAGAGGACCCAGGTCCTCGACAAGCGGGAGGAGGTGAGTTCGGAAAAAGTGAGGAGTTGTGAATTCGGCCACATGCATGATGCGAACGGGTGCTGCACTGGCTTGGGGGTAACGTGGGACCTGGGTTTCTTGGAGTGCCCATTCCACGGAGTATGCATGTGACGGAGTGTGTGCCGGGAGCGAGGGTGCCTAGGTGTGCAAGAATGGAGTGTGGTGGAGAGTGCGAGAATTTGGAACCAGCAGCGACTCAGACAGGGCTAGTTGATAGGTGGACGGACGGGAGACACGAGTCCCCCGTGCACGGTACACCGCGGGGACCCGAAGGGTTCGCCCCAGCGTCGGCCCCGTACGGACTGGCATGCGGGATTCGGACCTCAGGTAGCCGTGCGGTGCAGCTCGTGCCACATGACGGCAAGAACGATCTGATGGCATACCTGGTGCAATTCGATTATGTGTGTAGGGGTAACGGTTGGAGTCCGGACGAAGGGGGATGCATGTTGTTGCCGCATTGTGCGGAGCGGCAGCAGAGGTACTGACCACCATGCCCATAGGTGCCATTACATTGGTAGGCCTCCATTCGGCCCCAATGAGTCCATTTGGAACTGAGCAATGAGTGATTTTTCATTTGTTTGTTTGTTCACACCGAACTTTGGTGTTTTCTCCAGGCTACAGCTGGGAAGGAAATGGAAAACAACCTAGCATATTCCGTGCCAGAAGACTTCTTCGGTAACACCTTATCCATCGTGGGGAATGGTCATCATGATCTCAGTTAACCGACATGACTAAAGACGACTGATCACAGGTGACAAACGATAAAACCCTGGGAATGTAAATTTGTTCATAGTTTTGGAGCTACTTCCCAGACAACAACCACACAGAAAGCAAGTAGTGCACCTTGTCAAGGGATACATACATACATAACTGTTACGGCTGTGGAAATTTGCAATACACCAGAAAGGTCCTCAGGTTAGATATATCGATAAGTTCATGTGTAGTTAGTCCACACCCGTTGTTTAGAGGGAATATGTGTGATTCATCCAGGCTGCGACGCTTTGAGTTAGCAGTTTTTCTTTACCTGTCGTTATTTTGGAACAACCACGCCATCTCAACAACCACGACCATCTCACAACCACGCCATCCTCCAACAACCACGCCATCCCACCCACAACGCCACTAAAGGAGCAACGAAACCAGCCCCACCCCAATTTCTCCTCCGGAAAACAAGTTTGACGGTTGGAAACCAGCCCCACCCCAATTTCTCCTCCGGTAAACAGTTTGACGGTTGGAAACCAGCCCCACCCAATTTCTCCTCCGGTAAACAAGTTTGACGGTTGGAAACCAGCCCCACCCCAATTTCTCCTCCGGTAAACAAGTTTGACGGTTGAAACAACTCCCGCCCAATTCTCTGGAATGTTCTCCCCCCACCACGCGCCGCGAAGGGTGGGGCGGGCAGGAGAAATAAAAGGGCAAGAGGAGCGCCTGGAAAAAAGCGCGTGCGGATAGCAGAGACTTGGGGGCAGTCGGTGGAAGTCTTCGTCGTCGTGGTCTTGGTCCAAGTCTTCGTCGAAGACAGACTTGGGGCAGTCGGGTGAAGTCTTGTCCTAGTGGTCGTGGGAGAAGGCGTCAGACCTGCCCACCGTTGCAAGGCCCAAGATCAGGCGCGGCTGTCCTAGTGCCGTGGGGAGAAGGCGTCACGACCTGCCCACCGTTGCAAGGCCCGAGATCAGGCACGGCTACGCTAGTTGCCGTGGGGACGAGACGTGCGACCTGCCCACCGTCGCCACGAGGGTGGCGGTAAGACCCTTCGTCTCGTGGGCCTTTTCGGTCATCCACGGTCCACGACCATAAAGGTCAACGGACCCCGTCTACCCCTTGCCTGTGAGGGAGGTCTTTCTTTGTTTTTGTATGCATGCTGTGGCGCCGTGTCTGCAAGTAGAAACTGTGTAAGTGCTTGTAATAATAATTATAGTCGGTCGTATTGCTTTTGCATTCTATTTGTTGCTTGTATATTGCATGATTCCTTGCTTGTGTTGTGTGTGAATATGTGCTTTGTAAATAAATGTGCTTGTGTGAAATGTATCCCGTTCGTCGTCTCTTTCCCCATTGAAAGTGCCATCTTGCATCACGTAAGGGATTGGTAGTGGGTTTAGACACCCAGTAAATAATCTGAACCGTCGAGGTCGGCGATAACTCCGCTCGGTTATCCCTGCAGCACGGAACGAGCCGCTTAAGCGGTTCGTGTCCGGAGTTGACCTGCGGCGTGGTACAACTCCTCTGTACGCTACCCGTGCCGCGTACTTAGGTATATCGACATTCGGCGATTCACCCTATTTCGCACGGGTAGAATGCGGACTGGGTTGTGGTGAGGTTAAACCCCCACCCGTGGCTAGCTCCTTGGCGATAGTTCCAAGAGGGTCACGACTGAATTGTCCGTTCCGGTGGGCGACGCGTCGCGATTTGAGTTACGTGGCCGATCGCACGCGGGCGGGCGAAATTCGTAACATTGGTTGGTGTACAGGAGTGTGGGATTCAAATCCACCTCGGTCTCCAACTAAATTTACGGGGATCGGACCAGGGGTGTGCAAGCAACCCCCCCCATTCCCCCAAATTACGAGCGAGCCAAATTTAATCCCTTACGAGAAATAAGATGGGGTTTCAAGGCGAGCGGGTGCGCGGGGTAGAAATGAATATGTGTAGTAATGTAGAATCCATGGCCCGGGATTGTTAATTTTTATAACTCCACGCTAATTACAATCCATGGTGGAGCTCACTCTCATATTCTGAGCACGAACTTTGCCGGCAAACGGAGTCGCAAGATGGCGGCGCAGCCGCACTTCAGCGTGGCAAGAGGCGTGAGCGGCCGCGATGAATGGCGCTACGAACGGCACGACACGAGGTGAGCGCTCCAACAACTGTTTCAAACCACGGGGTCATGGAGGCGAGGCAGGGCGACGGCAGTACATTGCAGATTGATTTGGACGAGGCACAGGAACGAATTCAGGGGTTGGAAGAGGACTCAGCCAGCACAGTCGAGAAGCTACATAAGGAAACGACGTTAGTACATTGGTTGCGTGGGTTTTTGCTACAAAAGGCGAGTGAACAGAATAAAAGGAAAGAGGAAGAGCAAATTGGTATCTCCCAGGATAGGAACAGCTTAGAGGAAAGAATGGAAAACCGAGCTCGAAAAGAAACAAAAGGAGCACGATTTGGAAGTAAAACTACTAATGGAAAAATATTGGAGGGTCAAGGCGGTTCAAAGAACTAGAGGGGAGAGTGAGGGAAATACAGTTGGAAGAGAAAAAATGTGAACACGATGGGAGTTGGAACAATTGAAGAAGAGATAAGAAGGCAATCAGGAAAGAGCCTAGAACGGAAGATAAAAAGAGGAGAGGGCAGCTGGAGGAAAGGACGGAGGAATTGCTGGAAAAGTCAGAACAGTTCGAAGAATTGCAGGGAGAAATGAGGGAGGAAGGAGAAAGGAAAACAAAGCTAGAAAAGAAAAACGCAAACAAGATGGGAATTGGAACTACTGAAGCGAGAGGTAAGGGAAGCCAGTTAAAAGAGAAATCCTGGAAGGGGAGATAAGAATGGGAAAGGAATAGCAGAAAAAACTAAAGGAATACAGTAAAAAAGGGACGAATTGAGGAGGGAAGCAGTGAAAGAAGGGATGAAATGAGTGAAGAAGCATGCAAATTGAGGGAGATTAGAAAAAAAAATTCTGAGATACTGAAACACGAAAAAAAGAAGAGAATTACAAAACGAACTGAAGATGTTAAAAGAGGAAAGGAAGAGAACAGAAAATGAAACGTTGAGGAACCACACTGTACAGATCAAATATTAGAAGCCAAGCAAGGTTGGAGTGTGCGGAGATGAAGAAAGGAATTGGAAAAGAAAGCTTCCGAGTTACAGAAACACCAAAACAGAGAGAGAATTACAAAACGAGCTGAGGATGGTGAGAGAAGAAAGAATGACAGCAGAGAATGAAACGTTAAGGAACCACACTGTACAGATCGAACAGCTGGAGGCGAAGGCCAGATTAAAGAATGAGGAACAAGAAAGAGTAATGAAGGAAGAACGAATGAGACAGGAGAAGGAAATTGGCCAATTGAAGGAAATAACGAGATTGCAGAATGAGGAACAAGAAAGACAGTGGAATGAAAGATACAAAGAGAACGAATGAAGCGGGAAGAAGAATCAAACAATTGAGGGAGACAACAAGATTGGAGAGGGAAGAACGAGAGGAACAATGGATAGAAAACAAAAAGAACATGAATTTGAGATTGATCAATTGAAAGAAAAGGCGAGGCTGGAGTGCGAGAGATAGACAAAGAACAGCGAATGAAACACAAAAGGGAAATTAACCAAATGAAGAAAACACGAAACTGAGAAGAAGGACAGGAGAGGAAACAAGGAAGATAATGAGAGAGCAGACAATGAAACACAAAAAGGAGATTAACCAAATGAAGCAAACCATGAAACTGGAGAATGAAGACAGAGAGGAACAAGGAAGAGTAATGAGAGAGCAGCAAATGAAACACAAAAGGAGATTAACAAATGAAGCAACCATGAAACTGGAGAAGGAAGGACAGGAGAGGAAACAAGGAAGATAGTGAGAGAAAGCGAATGAAACGCAGGAAGGAAATGAGCCAATTGAAAGAAACGATGAGATTGGAGAAACTGTGGGGTAGAACAAGAAACAATGTGAGTTTGAAATGAACAACTAAAACGGAGAGCAGATTGGAGTCAGCGAGATTGAGGAGCTCCGGAGGGAGAACGAACAGCTAATGGGGCTCAGAGAGGAAGAACGACTCAGATGGGAAGGAAAAGGAGTCAGAAAAGAAACGGTAAGAGGAGAGACTGCACGATAAAGACGGGGTTAAGGAACAGAAACACACACGCACGGGAGGTAGTGGAGGACAATGGGCGAGATGGCAGAACGTGTGGGGACCCGGTGCAAGAGCTGGTATAGCCTCCCTTCGGGAACGGAGGAGACGCTATTCTCCCTTGAAGCTAGTCACGACCAGGTGGGTCGGTCGTGTCGAGCGAGTTTGAGGGGCGAGTGCTGTGGACAGGTCATGTGCAGCTGGGGTATGGAGACACCGGGACCCTAGTGGTGGCGCGATCCCCATGTGGTTGTGCAGGTGTGCATGTTTGCGAGTGTGCGGAGATGCGTGCTTTCCAGCACGCATTGTTGAGTGAAACCCCGCGTGTGAGTGATGTGGTGGCAAGTGTGCCAAAGTGCGTGCCACCAGCACGCCATGTTGGATGAGGCACGTGTGTTGGAAGGAGCCACGTGTGCAAGTGGAAGGCCGTGGTGTGAGTGGAACCGCGTGTGCAAGGGAAATAGCATGCGTGAGTGAACGCCGAGTGCAGGGAGACGTGTGTGTGAGAGAGCGGTATGTAAGGGAGATGACTGTGGCATGCGCGAACATGCAGCCGCGTCTCCCGGTGGTGAAATGCCATCTCAGGTGTGTGAGCCTCGTGGCACGAGGGAGTTGAGCGCGAGAGTGCGACGGAGACGACGGCGACAGAGAGACAAGGGCGGGTAGCGGCCGTAGTTGCATTGGGGACCGTGCCGGGTTTGCACAGCAGCGCGCTCGAGGTCCGTGCTGTGGTACGCACGAGGCCGCCACGTGCGCGCTTGCGGGAGTGAAACCCGGTCCGAAACTCCAGCGGTGGATGTTGCGATCCCCGCGGAACGGACAAAAGGTAAGCTGGATGACGGATTTGGACCGGACGGGTTCTCCACGGGAGCTTGTGTTAAGCTCCAACGGGCAGAGCACATGTGTTCGCGTGGGAACCCCTCGAAACGCGAGGCTTGTTTTTTTTGAATGCGCAGAGTGACGTCGTGGCTGTATGGTTGAATCCGGCAGGAGGGATTAAATCCTGCGGATGGGCCGTCCAAGAGGGGCGAGGCGCGAACAGCGGCCATGACGTCCCGCAAAAGGAGCGCAGGCTGTGAGCTGCCGCGCTGGTGCACGCGCTTAAAAAAAAAATAAAAAAAAGCAAGCCTCGCTTCGGTGAACAGGATCCCTGGGCAAGGGGTGAAGCCCCCCTGCCTGGCACAGGATGGAACTAGTTAGGGGGGAAGGGTTAGCTTAGCTAGACCGGCTTCATGGGGCAGGGGTAAGTCCTCATGGGGCCCGTGGATGGATTAGGTAGAGGGATCTTAGGTGAGATTTAGATTGGAAAAATGGGATATTTGGAGACAGAGACAGACTTTGGAGTTGTAGAGGGGACGAAGCTTAGCTACGTAGTGTTAAAAGGAACGTGCTGTAGTTTTCAGGGATGACGTGTGGAGCACGAGGTAGTTGAGGGGATTTAGTGAGAAGGATGCAGAGATCAGCGATGAGTGAGTTGAGAAGTGTGGAAAGGAAACTGTACATGTTGAGTGAGTGAGGCCAGCGGGCCCTGAGTGTATGGAGTGATTGTGGAATGCATGGTGCGATGAGTGATTGGGGGGAGGAGTGATTCCCACCCAAGGGACCCGGGTCAGTGTAATGTGAGTTAGGGGTTAGTCAAATTGACAAATGGAGGTCGTTTTGCTGATGGTGGAAATGTGGCTCGATCCGTTTGGAGGGTGCAGGAGCCCTGTTGACGGACTGGGAGCGTGGTGCGAAAGGTGAGTATCGCTGAGGTGGGTACCCGGGCACCGGGCTAGTCAGCCGTGGTAGGCCAAAGGTCCATAGGGGCCGGGATAGCGTAGTGGGCACGGGTGCGCCCGCATGATGCGGGGGCCCGGGGCGCCATTGGCCGCGTGGGCAGTGCGGGGCATGGGCGACCCTCGGAAAGGGGCCCGGGGAACCAGCCTGCCACGTGAGCGTTTCAGGGGAGTGCCAAGGAGGGCACTCCCCAGTGTTTAGGGAGCTGGTAGGCTCGAGGCAGTGTAGTGCCTGGGGGTGCATAGCTAGAGAATCGGCAGAGGGTAGTGCCTGCCAAGGGAGCCACGCGTCCCAGCCACGAAACGTGTGAGGGCACGGGAAAGAAAATTGAGGGCATGGCCGCGGAATTTGCGAGGACACCAAACACAGGCGACGGGAATCTTGGTTGTTAGAACCGATAGTTTAAGCGAGAGGCGCTTGTTGAAAGCCCCGGGGTAGTTTAAGAGTTAATGGTTAGGGTAGATAGGAAGTGTACCCTCGCACCATCCATCCTTCGCTCTCGTTGTTGGGCCGCGTGACCCAATTTGGGCAAAGATCGCCTGACTCCGAGGAGGCATCCTGTGGCTTGAGTTGGGCCTCGGCCACAGGACGCTAGCTCTCCCTTATTCCCCTCCAGGAAGGGAACGTAGGGGTGGGAGTAGGCTAAGGTGACAGGATTAGGTTAGCCGAACAAAGACGATAAAGGGGGGTTAGGGGAAGAGTTATAGTAGTGGGGAAGTGAAAGTAAAATAACAACAAAAAAAATAAGTTGGGGCTAAATTGGTTTTGACAAATAAGGGGTGGTATGGACAGAGACAGGCAAAGCGATAGGTTGGAAGGGAGACAGTAAGGTAGGGTCCGAGCCCGCCTCCGAGTGGCAGCACCACGCAGCCCCTCCACCAACCTCATCTCAAGTAGGTGGCCGGCCAACTTCATCGGCTGGCTGTTGCTGCAAGGCCTGTGCCGGCCGGAACGTCTGCTGGTGTTTACTGCAAAGGGCCTGTGCCGGTCATTTCATCTGCCGGCTGTGTTGCTACGCGGCCTTGTCAGCCATGCTTGCCTGTCCCCTTTGCCATCCATGCCTACTGCCCTCAGTCATCTTTTGCCCCGTCTGTTTTGCATCCCCCCCCCCCTTTGTTCATTGCCATGTGCGCCAGGATCATTGCGCAAGCTGCGAGGAACTGCCCTGTTGCAGCTACAACACGGGCCTGCAGTGCGGCGCCCGTGCACACGTTCTTTGTTTCCATCATCTATCCATTCATCATTCTCCATTCCCATCATCGACTTGTGTTATAGTTGCGTGTGCCACTTGAGCTGGCACGGAGACTTGCGTTGTGCAGTCATGCGCCGTTGCGTTCATTGTGTGGTGCCACTTGAGCTGGACAGGAGAACTGCGTTTGCGCAGCCTCATCGCCGTTATGTTCACTGCATCCATGTTAAAAAAGGAGAGGCCTTGGACTGCGTGTGTGCAGCCGGCCACATTCCTGTCACTGCAATTATTGCATGAGCAGAGACTGCGTGCGAGCAGCTGGCCCTGCTAACTTTTCTCTTTGCAGAAGTCCATCAATCTGGGCCATGGAATAGTGTAAATTAATATGGTTAAGTTGTTAAGTTGTGAATTGTAAATATGAGTTGGCCCCGGCAATGTGAGTTTAGCGCCGGCAAATGTTTTTAAGTCGTCTGTATGAGTGGGTTGTTAGTTAGTTACTCAGCCCGTAGGTTATTTGTTTTGGGACACGAATACCAGCATGTGCACTCAGGGATCTGAAGGTAAAACGTACTAGGGGAGAACTACAACATGATGGCACACGAAAATTCGAGCGACTCCGGGACGAGTCCTGTAAATAAGGGAAAGGAGGGTAGTGTTACGGCTGTTGGAATTTGCAATACACAGAAAGGTCTCGGTAGATAATCGATAAGTTCATGTGTAGTTAGTCCACACCCGTTGTTTAGAGGGAATATCTGTGATTCATCCGGGCTGCGACGCTTTGAGTTAGCATTTTTTCTCTACCTGTCGTTATTTTTGGAAACAACCACTAGACAACCATCTCAACAACCACGGCCAATCGTCAACAACCCACATCCACACCACAACGCCACTAAAGGAGCAACGGAACCAGCCCTCCCAATTCCTCTCCCGGTAAACATTTGACGGTTGGAAACCATTTCACCCATTTCTCGCTCCGGTAAACAAGTTTGACGTTGGAAACCAGCCCCACCCCATTTCTCCTCCGGTACAACAAGTTTGACGGTTTGGAAACCAACTCCCGCCCCAATTTTTCTGGAATGTTCCTCCCCCACCACAGCGCCGCGAAGGGTGGGGCGGCGCAGGAGAAATAAAAGGGCAGAGGAGCGCCTGGAAAAAGCGCGCGCGATAGCAGAGACTTGGGCAGTCGTGTGGAAGTCTTCGTCGTTCGTGGTCTTGGTCCAAGTCTGCCGTGGTCCAAGTCTTTCGTCGTAGACAGACTGGGGCAGTCCGTGGGAAGTCTTCGTCGTCGTGGTCTTGGTCCAAGTCTGTCGTGGTCCAAGTCTTCGTCGTAGACAGCTTGGGGCAGTCGGGTGGAGTCTTGTCTAAAGTGTCGTGGGAGAAGGCGTCACGACTGCCCACTCATTGCAGGCCCGAGATCAGGCGCGGCTGTCCTAGTGGGCCGTGGGGAGACAGGTGTCAGCGACCTGGCCACCGTTGCAAGGCTCCGAGATCAGGCGGCGGCTACGCTATTGCCCGTGGGACGAGGCGTCCGCGACCTGCCCACCGTCGCACCATGAGGGTGCGGGTAAGCACTTCGCTCTCGTGGGCCTTTTCGGTCATCCACGGCCCACGACCATAAAGGTCTACGGACCCCGGTCTACCCCCTTGCCTGTGAGGGAGGTCTTTCTTTGTTTATTTGTAAATGCATGCTGTGGCGCCGTGTCCTGCCAAGTAGAAACTGTGTAAGTGCTTGTAAATAATTATTATAGTCAGTCGTATTGCTTTTGCATTCTATTTGTTGCTTGTACATTGCATGATTCCTTGCTTGTGTTGTGTGTGCAATATGTGCTTTGTAATAAATGTGCTTGTGTGAAATGTCATCCTCAGAGACCAAGCAAGAGGATCCAGGTCCTCACAAGCGGCGAGGGAGGTGAGTTCGGAAAAAGTGAGGAGTGTTGAATTCGGCCACATGCATGATGCGAACGGGTTTGCTGACTGGCGTTGGGGTAACGTGGGACCTGGGTTTCTTGAGTGCCCATTCCCGGAGTAGCATGTGACAAGGTGTGCGGCAGCTGGGAGGGGTGCTAGGTGATGTCAAGACTGGAGTGTGGTGGAGAGTGCGACAGAATTGTGAACAGCAGCGACTCGGACAAGGCTAGTTGATAGTGGACGGACGGAGACACGAGTTCCCGTGCACCGGTACACGCGCGAGGTACCCGAAGTTGCGCCCAGCGTCGGCCCGTACGGACTGGCTGCGGGATTCGACCTCAGGTAGCCGTTGCGGCTGAGCTCGTGCCACATGACGCAAGAACGATCGATGCAATACCTGGTGCATCGTTATTGTGTAGGGTAACGTTTGGGAGTCCGGAGCAAGGGGGATGCATCTTGTTGCACGCATTGTGCGGAGCGGGCAGCAGAGGTATGACCACCATGCCATTAGGTGCATTACATTGGTAAGGCTCCATTCGCGCCTAATAGTCCATTTGGAACGAGCATAGTGATTTTAATCTTGCCAAACGAAGTTTTTGCAAGAATGTTATGTCAGTCTGTATGTTTTTTTTTTTGTTTTTTTGTTATGTCTGTAACATCAACTGAAAAAAATTCTGCAAAGAGCACAGATTTCATTGGAAATTTTTTGAACTTTGCCATATCAAGAGGCTATGTGGAGGTCCTTTCAGCGCATACAAATTTTTGAAGGTCAAGGTCAAAGTCAAGGTCACTTTGTCCAAATCAGGTAAATCTTCGACAAACCTTAATTTTTTTTTGAGTAATTTTGTATCGATCTGTCTTCAACTTCATGGGAATATAGTTTCATTGGCTGGCGCTTCAGCTGATTAATTTTTGGTGGCATTGGCTGACCTTATGTTTTTTTTTGTTTGTTTGTTTAGTTTTTTTTTTTGTCTGTAATCACGTAAAATCACTCTGCAAGCACGAGTTTTCATTGGAAAATTTTGTAACTTCGCATTATCAGAGAGGCCTATAGGTCCTTTCAGCGCATAAAATTTTAAGGTCAAGGTCAAAGGTAAGGTCACTTTTGTCGCAAATCAGGGGAGTCGACGAAACCTATTTCTTGAGTAATTTTGATCGGATCGTCTCTCAAAACTTCTGGGAATATTAGTTCATTGATCTGCACTCAGTCTGATTAATTTTGTGTGGCGATTGGCCTGCCTTGCTGGTTAGCGCTAAGGTCAAAACATATTTGACGCCCTAAGGTCAAATTTTCAAGTTTAGGAACATATCGTGTAGTACCCTCAAATTGAATCACCCGATCGAGTGCTTTCTATGATAATCAAGCTAGACATTGACGTCAATTTTGGTGACGTTATGAGGCAAACGCATATTTTTCAATGTTCTTCTGTAGAACGATTTCTCATCGGAATCTCTCGTTTAGCAGATATTCCTCAAGAGTCGCTCCTGTAGATGCCAGCTCGTTCACCTCGAGTGTGACCTTAAATTTAAGTCAACGTTGGCACCTTTTGCAAGATACGGTCACCCTAAGGGTGACATGGTTTATTCATTGTTTGTTTGTTCACACACATTTGTGTTTTCTCAGGCTACACTGGGAAGGAAATGGAAAACAACCTAGCATATTGCCTGTGCCAGGAAACTTCTCGGTAAACCCTTATCCATCGCTGGGGAATGGTCTTTCATGAACTCTTAGTTAACCGACATAGACTAAAGATGACTGATTCACAGGTGACAAAGATTAAACTCCTGGGAATTAAATTTGTTCATAGTTTTGGGCCTACTTCCCAGACACAACCACACAGAAAGCCAAGTAGTGCACCTTGTCAAGGATACATACATACATACATACTGTACGGCTGTGGAAATTGCAATACACCAGAAAGGTCCTCAGTTAGATATATCGATAAGTTCATGGTAGTTAGTCCACACCGTTGTTTAGAGGGAATATTGTGATTCATCCAGGCTGCGACGCTTTGAGTAGCAATTGTTTCTTACCTGTCGTTATTTTGGAACAACACGCCATCTCAACAACCACGCCATCTCAACAACCACGCCATCCACACCACAACGCCACTAAAGGAGCAACGAAACCAGCCCCACCCCAATTTCTCCTCCGGTAAACAAGTGTTGACGTTGGAAACCAGGCCCACCCAATTTTCCTCCGGTAAACACAGTTTGACGTGAAACCAGCCCCACCCAATTCGCCTCCGGTAAACAAGGTTTGACGGTTGGAAACCAGCCCCACCCCAATTTCTCTCACGGTAAACAAGTTTGACGGTTGGAAACCAACTCCGCCCCAATTTCTCTGGAATGTTCCTCCCCAGGAGAAATAAAAGCAAGAGACAGCGCCTGGAAAAAGCTGCGCGCGGATAGCATGAGACTTGGGCAGTCGTGGAAGTCTTCGTCGTCGTGTGGACTTGGTCAAGTCTGTCGTGGTCCAGTCTTTCATCGTAGACAGACTTGGGCAGTCGCGAGTGGAAGTCTTGTCCTTGTGGTCGTGGAGAGGCGCTCACGACCTAGCCCACCGTTGCAAGGCGAGATCAGGCGTGGCTGTCGCTAGTGGCCGTGGGAGAAGGCGTACGACCTGCCCACCGTTGCAAGGCCCGAGATCAGGCGCGGCTAGCAGCTATCCGTCGTGGGACGATAGACGTCGCGACCTGCCACCGTCGCACTCACGAGGGTGCGGGTACGACTCTTCGCTCTCGTGGGCCTTTTCGTCATCCACGGCCCACGACCATAAAGGTTACAGGACCAGTCTACCCCTTCCTGTGAGGGAGGTCTTTCTTTGTTTTTGTATGCATGCGTGTGGCGCCGTGTCCTGCCAAGTAGAAACTGTGTAAGTGCTTGTAAATAATAATTATGTTCGGTCGTATTGCTTTTGCGTTCTATTTGTTGCTTATATCTGCATGATTCCTTGTTTGTGTTGTGTGTGCAATATTGCTTTGTAATAATGTGCTGTGTGAAATGGTATCCGTTCGTCGTCTCTTCCCATTGAAAGTGCCATCTTGCATCACGTAAGGGATGGGTAGTGGGTTTAGACACCCCAGTAAATAATCTGAACCGTCGAGGTCGGCGATAAACTCCGCCGGTTATCCCTGCAGCACGGAACGAGCCGCTTAAGCGGTTCGTTGTCCGGAGTCGACCTCCGGCGTCGGTACAACGCCTCGTTACGCTACCCGGCGGGTACTTAGGTATATCGACATTCGGCGATTCACCTATTTCGCGACGGGTAGAATGCGGATGGGTTGTGGTGAGGTAAACCCCCCCCGTGGCTAGCTCATGGCG
>CM068963.1:49177937-49202926 GCA_035128595.1 Eptatretus atami
TGGCGATAGTTCCAAGAGGGTCACGACTGAATTGTCCGTTCCGGTGGGCGACGCGTCGCGATTTGAGTTAAGTGGCCGATCGCACGCCGGGCGGGCGAAATTCGTAACAATACATTGGGAGCATGTGGCACAGCAAGTCGCTGCGTGCACTTTCCACCGGTACTCCAGCGGCCTCTGTCTGGCCATCCCCATCTCTTAGGGATGGGACATTCCAGGCACCCACCAGAAGGGACCGCCTCAGATTACCCCGAGGAGACTGCCGTCTGGTGGACGACACCTCAGCACCACCCCGACACACACTACTGTGTGGGTTTTTTTTGTATACATTGTCAAGGCTCGTATGAGAGCTAACACACAACGCACAGCAAGGGGGGGGGGCATGAGACAAGATGGGTGAGAAAGGGAAAGACAAAGCAGTGGGGAACAGAGACATTAGCAGATCTGTGGAAGGGAGACGGATGGGGTGTTTTGCGGAGTGAAGTGTTTTTTGTGGTGGCCAGAATGCAAATCCTGCCACGAACCTCCTAGGGAAGGTAACCAACTGTAGGACATCTGCAGATGCAGTTGGCACCAGATATGGATCGCCGTTGGCTCACAAGGAGCTCCTCCGCCCTTTGGCGGGTTTTGTATTTCATCCTGCTGGGTGTCCACATCCATACACCCGACACACCAGAGGGACCTGGTGTAGGGAGCCAGTTTAGTCATCGACCCTCGACAATTCAAAGGTAAGGACATTTTTACATGATACTCGTAGCAAGTCACAGATCTGACCTAGCCTGACAATCAGGGTTGGGTGCCACCATATCGACCAGGCTGCTTTTCACCATCTATGAGCGCAGCACAACATAGGGTTCCCTTCCTCAAGCAATCCCCCCAACCTCAGCCTCTGAGTAGGCAGTTTACAGGCGTATGCCATACCACTACACCCATCAAGGGATATCCAACACCGAACCACTTGCTACCCTAAGTTTTAGGAAGCAATTTGTAATTTGTTCAGGGTGCTGATGATAACTCACCTCCTCTTCATGAAAGTGCTGAGGGTAGCAGTGGAATAAACTAGTTAGGCACTCGGTAGAGCTCATAACTCTGCCAGGCTGAACAGTTTACTATATGGATTCCACTAATCGGCCAGATGTGGATCCAGACTTGAACAAAAATATAATTGGCTTGTTCTTGTCACATACACAACACATGACATCCACATAGTTTTGTCATAACCCATCCACAACTTTTTGAAATATTGTGATTATATATATACTAGCCGAAACCCCGCCAGATGGATTCCGTTCCATGAGCCCAATATGACAACCTCTTGTAAGAGATACACACACCACACACACCACGCACACGCAACGCACACACACACTTGTAAGGCTATCCCAGTCGATGTACTCCATGCCTTACCTAATGAGGCCTACAAAACGTCCTTGTACACGACATTTAGTTACACTACTCCTTGTGAAGAAGTCCCCTGATTTGTGCACAGTGTCTACTTTGACGTACAAACACCGTGTCAAAACTTTCAGTCACAGACTACCGAGAAAAACGTGACGCGACCGCTAGGAGCAAAAATTGGTCCTTCAGTATTAATATATAGATACAAGTTTTCTTGTACATTTTTTGTGTCAAATTCACATTCTGAGGTGTCAGCATGTGCAGAAGAGGTTTTACATGGCAGACGCTATTTCGAGGAGTGAATTGCACCTCTCAGCGGTGACAGTCTGTCGACGACAGACTAATGACGTCAGCGAATGACCGATGATGTTATGACGTCCTTACGCTCTCAGCGGTGACGTCACACTCGCCATGTTAAACGAATGTAAAAGAAAAGTGTTATTCTGCTTCAGAGTTGAAGTTTGACTATTGCCACTATGTGCGATGCACTCTTACAGGTACGAAGTTTCTTTCAGTCCAGGCACAAGTACCGAGAAAAACTTGACGCGACCGCTAGGAGGAGCACAAAATTGGTCCTTCAGTATTAATATATAGATAATATATATAATCACTTTTGGCCCCATCTCGCAATGTTGAAGAATCACTATAGATTCTAGGTTCCAGATCTGGATCTTCACCAAAATCGAATTAATTCGTTCTTGTCACACACCCAACCAGTCCACCAAGTTTCATCCGAATCGTCCATAATTTTTTGAGGTATTTTGCTCACAGACAGACAAATCCAAATGGCATTGGACAGAAGTTGTGTGAGAACTTTGTGGCAGATAGCGTACATGGGAGTACAAGTCTATGGGCTCCTGTAAAGAGGGAAAATAACGAAATGTGCACATCAGGGAACACAAAGCAGGCAGTGAAAGTTAGGGACAAGTCAATTGACCTCAATGAAACCAAGGATCTATACGGATGCCTCGTGATTTATGGCAAACCAGGCAGAGATGTCGACATGAAGCAGGCTATTGGTGATTATGATTTCATTCACCCAAAGGTCACTCTTTGCACCAAGTGGTTCACTATTGCCATACACTGACAAATCCAGGCTAATTTATGCGCTCCAGGAACTGACCTCACACCACTCATCAGGAAATGATCCCCAAACCACATCGACACAAGGTTCACACAGATTATTACTTGATGAAGAAGACACTGCAAATGCATCTTTGTCTGAGCCAAGTCAGAAGATAGCAATCATTGATGGAATGATGCTCGTCCAGAATCTGGAAAAATGTTCAACAATCATGCGCACAGTTTAAGATCTCAGTAAATGTTTCTTTGATAATCTGATGACAAGAAGGATTGACAGAGTTCTTTCACGATTTTGTGGATGGTGCTGCATGGCCGTTATTAGTTTATGGAGCGATCCGTCTGGTTGATTCCGATAATGAGCGAGACTCCGACACACTAACTAGTTCTGTGACCAGACTAATGGATTGTTGTGGCTGGCAGACTAATTTCTTAGAGGGAGGAGTGGCTGTAAGCCATGTGAGATGGAGCAATAACAGGTCTGTGATGCCCTTCGATGTCCAGGGCTGCACACAAGCTACACTGGATGGGCCAGTGTGTACCTTGCCCTTCTCCGATAGGCTCGAGTAAACCACTGAGCCACATCTGTGATGGGGACTGGGGCTTGAGACAGTGTTTCAAGAACGAGGAATTCCCAGAAAGCGTGAGTCATCAGCTCGTGGTGATCAAGTCCCTGCCCTTTGTACACACCGCCCGTCGCCCCTACTGATGGGATAGTTTGGTGAGATCCTCGGATCAGCCGCTGCACAGGCCGTCCACAATACATGTTGCACTACTTTGTGCCACATTGTCATTGTGTCGGCTTGTGCCGGTGCAACAAAAAGATGAGCGAACTTGACTGTCTATACAAGAGACTTTGATAAGATTGTTGTGGTATTTGATACATACATAGATCAAACCCTGAAAACCGCCACCAGATTAATGAGCTGCCAAGGGAGAGAGCACCTACCTCTTCAGTATCAAGATTCTGCTGACACAAAGCTTGAGACATACGAGTATTTTCACCAGCCGATTGGTGTCCCATGACCAAACAAAAGCCGACTTGTCAATCTACTTCACAAACAAAATAATTTTGTACGTGCCAGTGGATAGTTGGATAACAGGTTGCATGGTATACTCAACACAGTAATTCCTTGCATAACGCGCTTTTGTTTTCGGAGATTTAGTTATTAAACGGCTGATGAATTTCGGACCATCTTTCATATAGCACGTAGATTTCCGTTATTACACGGCTGTGGGAAAATCACCTAGCCGCCACTCTGCGGCGACCGAACTAGTTCGAGATGAGCCGTGAGATGCTGGGCATGCACGAACTAATACCAAACACGCAGCAAATATGTGATAATTCAGGCAAGTCCAAACAGTACTCGACTTTCAATTTACAGTTTATATTCCAGAAAGCTTTTCTCACTCTGCTGTGCAGATTATGACCTATGTCACGCGTCACAAAGCTTTCCCCACGCAGGTACACCACTTAAGGCGCTGTCACACCTTGACGATTTAGCCAGCAATGGCAACGTATAAAAATGTATTTAAACGTTGGCGTACGCTGAAATTTTGATGTTTTTTTTTTAAGTTTTGGTCGTATTCATAATGTGTTGGTCGTATACATAACATATTAGTAACGGCACAGAACATTTCGTTGTCTTATAGATAACTTATACCAACGAATGCTTAGCCTGTTGTCGGCGTTCACAACCTATGCCAACGATAGTTTAACTTAGGCATAGCGCGCTGCACGTATCGCCGACGAACTCGTGGTGTAGCCTGTTAAAAACCTGCCGCACGCCGATTTAAATCATAACCGCCTGAAAATTGAAAGTGTCAAACAGCAGTCACACCTTGACGATTTAGCCAGCGTATGCTGACCTATGAAAAATTTGCCGAACCAAGCTGGCACACGGTCGAATACGTTATGGGTAAGTTGTGTATACGTTAAGAGCACGCTGAAAAACGATGAAGTATGCTGTCATATTTCGTGGTACGTCTCGTACGTCGTGAAATTTCAAGCATGCTGAAAATTTACGACGTACTCGCCGTATGACTCACACGTTCCGCTACGCTGGGAATAGTTGTAGGCACGATATGCGATCGTTGACACACGTCGACACAAGTTCCTTGTAAGTTACTCATAAGTCGAAACACGTCGAGGTAATGTTTAGCATACCCGAAACTTATTTTCTCCGTCAAGGCACATTTTTTTTTTCTCGTTGGCTCCTTCTCCAAGTCCCTGCCCGTCAAGTGAAACATCACTGAAGGCACGTGACGAAATATCTGAAGTTGTTGTTGTTGTTTTTTTTATTAATTATTATTTTTAGTCTATCACGAATTTTAAAATATATTCGGACATTTGCTTTTAAGTTTCGACGTCTACGTGACAATATCCTCAAACAGAAAATATTCACAGAGGAGGAACTAAGAATAAGACATGAGCAAACTGAAGAGGCAATCTTATGTGACGTAAGGCACGTGACGAAATATCGGAAGTTATTGTTGTTGTTTTTTAAAAAAAAAAACGCTGCCAATACACCATTATACGGTAGCTGTAAATTAGAACACGTTCAGTAAGTTCTGTGGTCGGCCGGAAGACGTCAATCAATACGTCTACATACGTCAATATGCGTTGGAGGTACATTACACATAGGTTCAAAGCACGTTACTCATAGGTTAGAAATAAGTTTTGGTACGCTAAGCATTACCTCGACGTGTTTCGACGTATGTTAACTTACAAGTAACGTGCCTCGACGTGTGTCAACGAGCATAACGTGCCTCGACGTGTGTGCAATGATCGTGTAACGTGCCTACAACACGTTATCATAGGTTATAAATAAGTTTCGGGTACGCTAAACATTACCTCGACGTGTTTTCGACTTATGAGTAACTTACAAGTAACGTGTGTCGATGTGTGTCAACGATCGCATAACGTGCCTCCAACTTATGGCCAGCGTAGCGGAACGTGTGAGTCATACGCGGCATACGTCGTAAAATTTCAAGCATGCTAAAATTTGAGGACAACCGCAAAGTACAACGATGAAAGCCAGCGTACTACGACGTATGGCAGTGTTTTTCAGCGTGCTCTTAACTATAACAAAACTTACCCATAACGTATTCGACGTGTGCCAGCGTTTTAGACAATTTTTTCATAAATCGGCATATGCTGGCTAAATCGTCAAGGTGTGACAGCGCCTTTAAACAGCGCAGAACGAAATGTGCATAAAATTCCATGAAGTTACTTCCATTCTGTCTGTGAAGCTTGCAATCGCACGAACACATTTGCAGCAACACAGACGCAACCATCTTTCCATCTTTTCATTGTCAAAGACGTACGAGTCCCTCACTGTGACTTAATAGGTATCTCACGTATTTCAGATGATCTTGGCATTTGACTGTTAATAAAACGATACTCCAACTTCATAGAGTGTGGTCTTCATGCTTAGAAGGGGCTGTAACGAACGGTGGCCTGTAAAAAAAAAAACGGTTATTTTTGAATACATGAAAATTTTTCTGAAAATAATGATAATTTTGAGGTTTTAATACAATATTTCCACTTTTCAGATTTGGCATCCCTGACCTAAGGGTTCTTTGCCAGCTTCCGGTTATTTGGCGGCCATCTTAATGTGTGCATGCATCAAATTGATCTGCTGAACTTACCGCGCAATACAGTATCTTGTGCATCCTTCAACACGATGACTGATAAGAGTTAAATTAAAAGTGCTTGGATGAGCGAGTGATGGTGGAATGACATTGGTCGAGCGCTTGGACTCACCAAACAATTTGTGCAAATTCTTATAGAATCACAGCAAGTGCTCGAAGTGTTTGTTACACCATTAACTGCAATGAAAGCAAGTCGTTCGCGATCGGGCATCATGGAGAAGATGGAATGCCTGCTTGATGGAACCCCTCAAGAAGTGCATGCCATTGCCCCTCCACCATCACCGCAAGTACCAACATTTAACATCAGGTTAGTGAAATTTGGTTTCATTTTAATTTCATGAAAATGCAAAAGTGACTTCCCCTTTTCTCGATCTTCTCCCATCCACCCACGTCCTGACACACAACCTCCACCTATTACATTGTTTCTTATGGGAAATTACATTCGTTTTACGCGTTTTCAGCTAACACGGTAAATTCTCGAAACGCAACTATCGCAGTGAACAAGAAAAACCCGTAACAAATCAAAATATTTTGTGTCAAGCCCTATTTAACGAAGCCCTAATTGCTGATTCAGGAGAGAGATTCCAGTACTGGATATTAGGCCAGGCCCCACAAAAGACAACACCAGTTTAATACTAGGACTCCATATTTAAGACTTGCTTTATAAAACTATAAGAAGCTGTTCGTCTAGGTCCCCCACCTTTTGTGTTGAATGAGAAATAGATCTGTGTAAAATGAAGGATTGCGTAAAAAAAAAGCCAAGTTATCGAGATGATCACAATGGCAACAAAATTCAAGCAAATCACAGCCGTGATCCAATCAGTTTGAGATAATGTCATGAGGAATGCATATCTGTAAGCTTCATGTTCAACGTTTTTTGAAAGATCGCACACACAAAAGTACATACATGACTGATGGGTGGATTGGTCATACAGAGCTCATTTTAATGTCCCCCACCTTCCCCCTCTGACAAGGTCAGAGGGGGGACAAAAACTGTTTCTCATCAAGTGTGTTAAATACAGGGTTCATTGTAAGGAATCATGAAACTTGTCCCTACCTGCATTAATAATTTCAGCCTCAACCAGATTTTCTCTCTACCTAATCACTCAGACAACGATGTTTCCAATTTATTTTTCTTGCAAAGTTTCTGATCTCTTGAAAATGGCTGGTAATACATGCTGTGTTTGAGATGGCACAGTGGAGACAGAGGCAAAGCATTATCGGATATGAGCTAACCTGGACTGTATTTCACCAGACTGTGAACACTTCCTCACTTCATGCGATGCTCTTCATGGCCCTCTCAAGTTTAATTTTGTGTGTGAATCTGGTGTAACACTCTGTCGTAGCCAAACTCCTTCTGCATCACCTGGGGTGTGTTCCATTACCAATCAGCTTGTAGAGTGCCCGTCAAGTGGCTTAAGCACTCAAGCAAGCACTCCAACGGAACAGTTGATAAGGCACTGCTGGCTTGGCAAGCGAAAGTAAGAAATTATTGATAATGGAACACCTGACACCCTTGTTCACCACATAACATGAAAAAAACAAGAATGACTGCACCGTGGTCACAACCTGCAACAAAATCCGGTAACTGGCCCATTGGGAAACGCACATTTACTGTGCTATTAAAAGATCAACTCGACACCTCATCCACGTCAGCATCCACCACAGTTATAGCAGAACAGAATGATGCATCACGTAATCTCGGATTGTTTAACCCCAATATGGGGCCTGTTCAAAATTTATATATAACTTTTTTTTCGGGAGGCATGTACCGTGTGTGCTGACTGGCTTGATTAAACCTTACTAATAATTTTTATTCGACATATTCAATTTTTTGGGGGTCCCTCATCATGAGTAACACTCGACCAAAAACAATGCTAATGGAAATCTGGCGCAACAAACCCGGACAGTATATAATCAGCAGAGGTAGACAGGCCTAATGTCTTAGGCCCATCAGAAAACCAAGATGGCGGCCATAGTGGGTGGAGTCTGGCAGCTGTCCAACCAATGAGTGCACACTTAAAAAAAAAAACACAATAACAAGAAAAAGAGCAATCGGAGATTGCAGACCCTCGCCAGGACTTGTTTTGTGTGGTGTTTCTGTTGTTTTGTGTGGCGATTGTGTACTGGTGTGTTACGTAATTAATGGGACATAATTAGAACTGCCACTTTATAAATGCTAGCAGTGATGACTGGTTCAGCCATTTCAGAGAAGATTTTTGAAGGTTTTAAAAAAAACACAACAACATGGCTGATGAATCATTTGACTGATGACGTCATCAAAAATATCTTGGACCGTTTTATCCCTAGATGACCCTCAAAACTTTTCATACTGATCGGATGTAGCGTTCTACATATGCAATTATGACGTCATAACAAAGGCACCTATGATGTCATAAAAAATCACACTCATTCCCCATGAGGAGTACTTGCCACGTGCAAGAAAGTTCGGTGCGAACATTAAAAAACAAAAAAAAAAAATTACATTAAAACATTTTTTTAATGCGAACGAATAAAAAAAAATAAGAAGAAATTTTGCATTTGACCAGGTTACCACTGCACTGTTCACCGAAGGCAGCAACAGATCTTTGACACCATAAACAAGTAAGAGCAGACAAAATAACTAGCTTAATATCACCTCTGTGTAATGTAACCTACAATGTAATACTCTGCCTAAGAATCAGCAGAACATTTTATTAAATTTCGAGGTGTAGTGACTCGTTCATTTTTCTTTACATTTTGCTAATATTTGTAATAAAGCAAATGTGTGAACACTAGCAGCCAATTGGTGGAGTCCTTCCAGAGAGCCAATGGATGCAACGGATATCGCAAGGCACTCAGTGGGAGCTCGTCACCACAACACAATTTGGAGCTTGCACACTTTTCCTTCCAAACCTTTTCTCATTCTTATTGAGTCACTCAACATGTCACTATTTGATAGTGACTTTTATTTGACATCACCAAGACTATTGAGCAAAGTGGATTTTGTTTGGCTGAACTACCCTGATGACAACAAACGAGTTTTCTCTTCTGCTTGCCCTTTTAAAGCCACAGAGACTCAATGGCAACAAATCCTTTCTTTTTCACCAACTGGAGAGGTGGAGAGGCGATGGAAGGAGTAATCATCAACCAGACATCATTTACAACACGTCATTGCGTTTTAAATGTGAGTGAGATTTCTTTTGTTCTGGTTTAAACAATCTCATCATAACCAGCACCCTGAAAGGAATCATCACCACAGAGGTATGTGAATGGCACCGCCTATCTTATTGGTGCCTTGTGATGCCCTGAGAGCATCGAAGAGTCAAACACTAAGGTGGACTGATGCTGCATGTAGAGTGGAATATTTATACCTGAAGGTCATCAATGAGCCAGGTGGTTTTTATTGACAGTTCAATAGCAACAGGATGTCATGATCAATATTACTGCTTTCAAACGGATATTGGTTCACTGTCCTCCCCACTACACCACCATAACCCTGCACTTCATATTAAGCCCTTAAGTAAACCCAAAATACAACAAGTCATTAAAAGCCAATATACGAGTACACCTGGCAATGCAAAATTTAAGTCTTCATCTTGATTAAAGAAATACAGTAAAAATGCAAAGTACACAGGTTACAATTTATAACAAATTCCACACTATAGACAAGTGGCAAGGTACTGACTTGCATTATACATTACTCTAGAAACCACAATACACGAGTTAAAATGACTGAAACGTACTACCAGTACCAGGTAACTGAAACAGATGTTTAAATACATCTTACATGTCCATTTGGTCATCCAACCTGCTGCCATCTTGTACATGGATTACTCATTCATGGTTAGATTAGCAAATGAACAACCCAACACCTGACTCCACTCTACTTGCAGTTAGTTATAAGTCATGAGGGCTCATGATAAAGATATCTGAGATATTATTTTTGGTCACATGGTATTTGGGGCAGCCATGGTAGACAACCTCTGATTGGAGGTCTATGGAACCAAGGGATGTGACTGTTTGGTGGGGCATCATACAGGTCTTGAGTCTGCTTGCCTGTTGGGGGAGGAAAAAAAAAAAGAGAGAGAGAGGTTATGTAGTTTGTTACATTATCAAATGCAAAATTTTTAAACGAGTGTAAAGTCTGTAGTCATGTAATTTCCTCGATTTACTGAAGGATACCATACATCACAGCTTGTGGTTATGTGACACTGGGCATATTTGAGCATTCTGCACAAGGAAAGCAAATAGGCATCTCTGAACAGGAATAAGCCCAGTTGGTTGATCACATGATCAACACTGATGTAAAATTCAGTGGTTAAATTCCAGAATCAAAATCCACCACTGTGGTCGAATTATTTTTGAATCTTGTCTTTTTGCTGTTCTTCTTCTTCTTTGTTGTGGCTGCAGGTAACATCATTTGCTGAAGGTGCAGCTATGCCACTGATGCAGTGCCACCTGTAGGTTAGAGCAGAAATTTGGAATTTGGCCAGGGTGCTGGTAATAACTTGCCTCCTCTTCGCAAAGGACACTATGGGATCTTTAAGCTACACTAACACCCAATTTAACGTCCATCCAATGGACAACACACACATTGATGAACCACTCTGCTGATGAAACATCAGGATGACGTTTATAGCTGGGCAGAGATTCCAACCCAGGCTAGATAGACAACCCAGGCTCATTTATGTAATCCTCGGCCTACTCTGCTGGAGCTCTGTATATGCCACATGATATTTATTTTCCATCCATGAAATGGATAGCCATATCTGCTTCAATGGCATTTTTTTCGTGGAGTTCTTCATGACAGCACAGGGAATCAAACAACACATATAAAAGTAAAATGAATTTTAAAAAAAATCTTTCCATGATTTATTGTACGGTACTTGCGATTTTCAGAGCCAGTCAACTCAAATGAGTTTGAGTAGGCGTTTCACCTTCTAAAGAGTGGACGTGCATGTCCTAATAATTAACGGGCATTCTTGTATTTCTTGCAGTATTTTACGAGGTATATTTTTATTGCTCCTCCCTATTCGCTTGCAAAGTCTCCCGGCACCCCTAATCGAGGTTGACATAGAGGTTATATGCATAATTTACTTAACCAAAAACCCTAACTAACTATTACTATGCACCACCCCCTGTGTGGTGCACATTTAAACAGGACAATTCTTAAGCTAACATTTCCATACTTGTATCACGATTGGCAAACTGCCTGTACACGGACCATGCTACTCCATACATTCCTATCTGCTCAATGGTAATATCTAACCCCCTCCCCAGAAACATAACAATACTTTCTGAAAGCACTGTATGCTTTGAGTATATTTGCTACTTTGGCTCTCATGTTAGTTATCTCAAGTTCCTCTAATGTGCGAGGCCTAATTTGGTGCACCTTTTCTTTAAATGTCACCGACCAGAAAGTAATCTGGAATATTCAGATCAGGAGATATTGTGGGCCAATAAATGTCCCAATGAAGTGTTGTCACAAATGATCAACACAAAGTCCCCCCCCCACCCCCACCAACTCCCGCAACCCTCCCATGGATGCGGTGGGGGCTCTGGTGAAGGGGGGGGGGAATGCTATAAAAGGGGAGGGCAAACAGGCACATGGGAAGCTTCTCCTTGGGTCAGCTACTTGTCTTGGACTTTGTCTGGAGGCTCGCACTGCACACACTCTCGTCCATCTGGGTTTCCTCATTATCTTGCCTTTCACTTTTCTTCTTGTTCTCACTCTCATCTTTTGTTTCCTTTTATTCTTTTATCTTCCACATTTCCTTTAATTCCCACAGCTTTCTTCTTCATTCACATGCATATATGCTTCACCTCTCGCCCATGCACATTGCACACCTTCACAGTAAGTCCCGGATGCTACGCTCCTGCTGTCTGGCTGTATCACCGGCCCCTACCTTGCCTCATACATCTCAAGCATTTTCCTGCCAAAAGCATGCATAGAGTTTGCGCCGCAGACAGTTCATCCCTGGGCACACGGAGAGGCATGGCATGTTGGCGGTACATAGGAAGGACCGAGAGCAGGGTACGAGGAGATTGGGGCTGTAGGACCATGACTATAGGACGAGGGCTGTAGGAGATTGGGCTGTAGGCTGTAGGACCATGTCAGGTCAGGTTAGATCTGTGACCTGCTACAGGTACCATGTAAACCTGTACTAACCTGTTCCATGGTCGGGTTGTCGGCGAGTAAACCGTCTCCCCACAGGTTTTCTGGCGAGGAGGGTGTTTGGATATGGACACCAGCAGGATTAAAAACAAAACATGTCAAAGGGCGGAGGAGCTCCTTGTGAGCCAACGGCCATCCATATCTAGTGCCCAACTGTGTCTGGCGGACGTCCTCCTGCAGTTGGGTTACTTTTTATTAGGAGGTTGGTGGCAGGATTTGCACTCCGGCCACCATAAAACCCTTCATTCCGCAAAACACAAAAACGCAAAAAAAAATCTGAAAACCCACTCCGTGGGAGTACCTCCTGTGGCGCTTCCTTCGCAGGGCAGCTCACCGGATGACGGGATTGGGGCAAAGCCTTCGGGACCCAATCCTTGATGAAAGGAGGGAAACCACGGGGTAACATCCCTGGGTCAGATTGCGGAGACTGTGTCGGAGTGGTGCTGAGGTGTCGTCCACCAGACGGCGGTCTCCTTGGGTTAACCTGAGGCGGTCCCTTCGGGTGGGTGCCTGGAATGTCCTATCCCTAAGAGAGGATGATCACCTGTCTCTGTTATCATCTGAGCTCAAGCGTTTGGACATCGGTATTGCAGACTCTCTGAGGTTCGGAGACCGGATTGCAGAAAGATAATGGTGGGTGGTTACACCTACTATTGGTCTGGTCGCTCTGATGGTTACCATACTCAATGATTTTCTGTAGCTGTGTCCAATAAGCTGACCCCAATGATAATTGAGGTAACGCCAGTCAACGAGCGTATTATGAGACTAAGGATTCGTCACTCCTTAGGTGTCATTTCCCTGGTCTCTGTCTATGCTCCGACTGAGGCGAGTGACCCTACCGTGAAGGACACATTCTATGCCAGCTCTAGTCTGTGGTTGATCAGTGCCCCAGACGAGATACACTTCTAGTCTTGGGGATTTCAATGCATCGACTGGATGATAGGGATGTTATGAGAATGTGTTGGTCCCCATGAGTCTGGAACTATGAACCAGAATAGCACGAAGTTCCTTGACTTTGCAAGAAGTCATGGACTTAGGGTGGCTGGTTCATGATTTCAGCACCCACAAGCTCATCGCTGGACTTGGTATTCCAACGCTGGCGGTGTGCCAAAGGAGATTGACCAGTCTCGTTGACGGTAGCTGGAGGATGATCCAGAACTGCAGGGTCTACCGGAGTGCTCAGTTCTCAATACTGACCACCGGCTTGTTGTAGCAACACTAAAGCTGCACCTTAATCCTGGAGAATGGTACCATCCCAGCCTAGGCTGGATGTTTGCAAGCTCAAGGATGAGAGTAGCTGAGGAGTTTGCGAACAGGCTGAGTGGACATTGGGGTGTCTGGGTGCTTTGGGGGTCCTGAAGAGTTGTGGAGTGCCTTCAGACCACCGTCCTTGATGTTGCCGGTGGATGTCTTGGAACTCACCGCAGGGCAAAGAAGAATGTTGTCTCTCAAGGACACTGGATACCATTGACCAGAGTCGCAGCAGGCTGAATGGCAGAGCTGAGCTGTTCAGGGAGCTGAGGCATAAAACTGTACGTGCACTAAGGTGGACAAGGAGGCCTATGTGCGAGGAATCTGTGAGGGGTAGAGCATCACCTGTGGACAGGTGATTCTCGTCCCGCTTACAGGGGAATTCGTGCATTGCGTTCATCCAAGCCCATCCCTCGGAGCACTGCAGTGAGAGCAGAGGGTGGCAGGCTCTTGACAGAGGAGTCTGAAGTGAAGGCCCGCTGGGCCGGTTACTTTGAGCGGTTGTACCAGGCTGATCCCCCAGCTGTCGAGTTGGACGTCAAGGGTGTTACAATCTCTGTTGCTGACCCTCCAATCAACTGTGGTCCACCTTCGCTTGTGGAAACACGGGCTGCGGTGAACCGTTGAAACGGGGTAAAGCTCCAGGGATCTGTGGCATCCATGCTGAACTTCTCAGGCTGGGGAAATGCTGCACTCGTGTCGTTGCATGCAGTTTTGTGCTCTGCCTGGAACACAGGCATCATCCCAACTGATTGGAAGAGGGGCCTTGTTGTCCCTCTCTGGAAAGGGAAGGGTGATCGCCAAGACTGCAACAACTACCGAGGAGTGACGCTGCTCTCAGTGCCGGGCAAGGTCTTTGCTCGGATAATTCTTGATAGGGTTCGCCACCATCTGCTTGAGCACCAGCATCCAGAGCAGTCAGGCTTTACACCAAAGAGGTCAACGATTGACCGTATCCTTGCTCTTCGTGTCCTCACCGAACGCAGACGAGAGTTTCGGCAGGGGCTGCTTGCAGCCTATGTTGATCTCTGTAAAGCGTTCGATTCAATGAATCGGGATGCCCTCTGGAGGATTCTTGTCTTCGTGGGTGCCACCAAAACTGATCGATCTGATGTCTGAACTCTACTCTGGTACTGAGAGTCTGTGAAGTGTGTGTGTACCATCTCTGACTTATTTCCAGTTGTTACTGGAGTTCGTCAGGGGTGTGTACTGGCCCCCACACTTTTCAGCACTTGTGTGGACTGGATTTTAGGGGGATGTCGGAAAGATCAAGCTGCGGTGCATCGTTTGGGAATGTCAAGATCTCAGACCTTGATTTCGCAGATGATGCAGTCATCTTTGCGTAGACTTTAGATATCCTTTTGAGGGCCCTCGAGGTGCTGAATGAGGAGTCGGCAGCTGGGATTATGGGTTTCTTGGGTCAAAACTAAGATCCAGGTTTCAATTACATCTTGGATGCTGCTGTCCTGTCTGTGTCTGTTTGTGGTGAGGATGTTGAGGTCGTGGAGAGATTCACTTACCTTGGCAGTGATATTCATGTCTTGCTGGCTGTGAGTCAGAGGTCAATAGACGTCTGGGTCGGGCCTGGGGAGTCATGGATTCACTGGATCATGGGGTGTGGCACTGCCGGTACCTGTGCGGGAGAACGAAAGACCGAGTCTTCAGGTCGTTGGTGCTTCCAGTCTTGCTCAATGGATGCGAGACTTGGACTCTGACCAAGGATTCTGAGACGGAGACTTAATTCCTTTGGTACCAGGTCTCTTCGGAAAATCCTTGGCTATCGCTGGTCAGATTTTGTGTCCAACAAGCGGTTGCTGAGAGAGACTCGGATGAGATTTGTTACCTGCATGGTCCGTGAGCATCAGTTGCGGCTGTACGGACATGTGGCTCGTTTTTCTGACGCTGATCCTGCTCACCAGATTCTCTCAGCGAGGGAGTCTCTGAGGAGGAGGCCAATGGGCCGACCACGTGCCTCGTGGTTGCAGCAGGTGACCAGCATCTCAAGGAGATGGGGATGGGCCTGGCATCTGCCTGGGGGAAGGCCAGACGGAGGCCCCTGGAGTACCGCGGAAAAGTGGACGCAGCGACGCGCTGTTCTGGCACATGCTCCCATACCTGACCTGACCTGACCATCTGCAGTACCATTGGGCAGTACTCGCTCAACCGGGCTCGTGCAAGGTGTGCAGGGGCATGACACATGCCATCTTCTTCTTTCTTATCACACCTCATCCTACCCCTCCCCCATCTCTTTTCTCACTGGATGCATGATTGGCACCATTTTAATTTAAAGTTGCTGATTGACTGAATAAGGATCCAATGGCACGAGTGTAGATTAGGGGATAAGGGGAATGCATACTTTCCCTGTACATATTTGTAAACCTGCTGTGTAAATACAGTAGCTTGCAAAAGTATTCAACCCCCCCCCCTCCAAAATTTTCACATTTCGATGCCACCTGAGCTTATTTCATGATGCTTTCAAATCAAACTTAATATATAGAGGTCTTCACAAACTACTCCAAAGTGTTAAAGTGAAAAAAAATGCAGTTAAAATGTGAATAAGTTAAAATAAGAGAAAATCAGATGATTCTCAGTTGCATAAGTATTCCACCCCTTTGCCTAATTAACCCTAAATCACTTCAGGAGTAAATTATTTGTACATGTAAACCTATGAAGTCATGAACATGGTTTAATCATTAAGATCAGAGGTTCGTTTTCTCAAACAGAATGTAGAAAAGCTATTTTGAAGTTCCTGCCACTTGGTCATATGTGAAAACGACACCAAGATAATGCGAGGATCAATACAAAGTCGTGCCATTGGGCTTTAACAGAATTTTGGAGTGTCTAGGATCCTTGGCTCCAGGGATATAAAATGACAAACATGGACACAGGCATGAACAACCTCATTTTTGACTGCCCTTTGGCCAATTAAGGCTCATGGTGACGATATTTGGCAAGATATCTCATGGAGAACTTATAACATGGTGCGAGTCATGTTGTTAGCAATGAAAAATGTCCAAGAACATGTATATGAACAAGAGGAACAAGATAAACGATACTGAAGTGGTGGGAACGAAGATCATTTTTGGCCACGTTCAGACGCTCACCTGATGGCCAGGTGGCAGCAGAGAGCTTGGCAAGCAAAACAGGATCCCAAACAGTCGAATGCCCGAGATATCTTTTGGGAGATGGTCCTAACCTCTTGTATGAGATTGAGGGCCTCCAGCCATTGCTGAGAGAGTAGCAGAAGCATGTCAGAGTTGACTGGCTGGGACTGAATCCTAATTGATGGTTGGAAATCAGACTGTTTGAAACCAGAACAGACTTGTTCTCGGACTTGTTCTTGATATAATGGATTTCATGACATTGCATGTTAATTGGAAACGAACAATCAATGGCCTATACTTTTTAGGGTCTGTTTTTGCACCCTTCGTGTGGATGGGAACGATGTTTACTGACTTCCATGTCGAGGAGAATTGGTCAAAGAAGGACAGACTAAATAGGGTAGATAGGTAGACTAAAAATAATAGACAGGGTAGATAGATGGGGAGCATGAACTGTAGAGCAGGATTTGAGATCATAGACACTGACTGATGCCATCTGGGCTCATGATGGAGAGTGAGGCGAGTAGCAATATCTGAGTTGCACGGTTTTGGGTTTGAATGCTGATGGAAGGATCTGAAATATGGAATAGGCTTCTCATCTCCGTAAATGCTCGTGTCTGCTTTCATTGGCGGACAACATGAACGATGGGTTTTATCAACTTTTCCGTTTTGGATCCGAATAAATCCAACATATTGTGAAGCCAGAATTGGCAATCTACATTATGGAGTATACTATGCTTTGAGAGGCCCTGGTAAAGCAGCTCTTCCATCTGCAA
This sequence comes from Eptatretus atami, assembly GCA_035128595.1. Classification (NCBI taxonomy): domain Eukaryota; kingdom Metazoa; phylum Chordata; class Myxini; order Myxiniformes; family Myxinidae; genus Eptatretus; species Eptatretus atami. Next base: position 49,195,352 of record CM068963.1, read on the forward strand.
TTGTGTACATGCAACATATCACCTGGTATTCAATCTAAGGGTAGGTATTTGATTCAAAATCATAACCTATATATGAAGAAGAATGTGAGGTGAATAGAAAAGGAGGAATGATGGGATAAATAAGCTCTATCTTTATCCATTGTAATTTTTAGCTCACCTGGAACGTAGTTCCGGGGAGCTTATGGGATGGCGTGTTGTCCGTCCGTCCGTCTGTCCACAAATATTTGCAACTTCTTCTCTGAAACTACACATACGATCTCGATGAAACTTTACCACAACGTTCATCACCGTGTTAAAAAATATAAATAAATAAATTAAAAAATTGCCCCCAAGGGGGTCTTCAGGGGCTGCACCCCAAAATATGCATTTGCTTTCTTCTCAGAAACCACACACACAATTCCGATGAAACTTGGCCACAACCTTTATCACCCTTTACGTACCAAAATTTGTTCACGGCATTAAAAAAAAAAAAAAATCCATTGCTATTTATTTACTTTCTTCTCCGTTACATATTTTATGGATCATCCATGCCAACCAGTGGTTCCCTGGTTATCTTATCCAGCCGCTACCAAGTGAGCGCCCAGGGGTATTGCCCCTATGTTTTTGTATATTCTCGATATACAACTGAACTTATTTGCCAATTCTGGACAGCGAAGTGTGCTCAATGTCCTTCTACAATGCATCCCATATTTTGGTCCTACATACCGGGAATGCGACTGTTGGAAATCTCAGCATATGGAGGTTCAGAAATCACAGGAGACCTCATGTCCACGTAGCCAGCTTCTAGGAGGCATGGAGCAGTTGCATGTGGGTTAGACAATGGACCCAGGTGTACCGGGGGATCATAGATGGTTGCGTAAGGTGCATCACTGGAAATTGATGGAGATCTAGGTGCACAGTATGTGTCTTCAAGTTCTAGAGAAACATGAAAGCACACCATGTTAACTCGATCATTAACCAATATTGTAAATATTACAAATAGACTTTCATGTATAATTGTCTATAATTTTCTAACTGGGCTGTCAGGATAGCTCAGAGATTTGTAACTCAGGGCTGTAATTCAGATTTAATATCGTACTCACCTTTGAGCTGTCTAGTCTTGGTTTGATTCCCAGCTGGACTACAAATTGCCATACAGGTGCTTTTCAAGCAGGGTGTTGCATCAATGGGTGCACTATCTTGTAGAGGAAGTCACTGTCTTGAAGCTCGCCGTCCCATGTGCTTGCATTTGATGGTCGATATTAAAGATCCTGCGATACCTTTTGCAAGAGTATGCTATTCTATGCTGGTACCGGCCTGTCAAAATTACAAATTTCTCATTACATCACTGACATTGTCGCACTGCCGGAAATGATGCAAACAGCATCCAGTTTCCGCAGTGACATGATGATGATGATGATTTTTATTAACCCATCAGTTGGGATTTGATAAATTAATAGACAATGACGTCAAACAACGATATGAACCGGTTATCTCATTATATGGGATTGCTTCTTTGATCTTGTAATTAACAGCAAAAATGTTTTTTTTTTACAGCAACATATTCTCAGCACAGAAATCCTCAGAAGGTGCAATTATAATGGACTACTACTATTTCAGTGGGTGCAGTTGTTCCCACATCCTTGTGGGGTTGGCTGACAAACATTTTTGACAATTGTTTCACAGACCAGTTGGCTGGGGTTGATGTTTTGAAGATCACAAGAATTTGTAATTCATTCAGAGTACCGGCGATAACTTGCCTCCTCTTCATGAAATCTTTAACGTGGGATGAAATTAACAGCTTATAGTTAGGTGGGGAATCTAACATGACGAGACAGCTCAAAGGTGGGTGTCATTGTATTCTACTGGTAGGAGTTAATATAGTTCTTCAATATGCATATAAAGAAGGTAATGAACTGTTATGCTGTTTGCACTGTCCAAAAGTAAATAATGACACCGAAACTGGCAATGGGGAGCTGGGAATCAAGGGAAATAAAAATAGAAATCAATACCCAAAGTCATTCATATAATTCTTATGGAATAATTTGTTTATTAAATTTATTGGATGAGCAAGTTTATTTCTTCACAAAACATATTGTTCTGTCTCTGTGATAGTATTGGCATTCTCATATCTAGTCATGAACAAAGTGTAGGTTGAGAGTATCTTGTGAAACTGTCACACTATTGAACTCTTACAAGTAATAAACTAGAAAAAGAGCACACAGAGATTACAGACCATCGCCAGGACTTGTTTTGTGTGGTGTTTGTGTAGTTTTGTGTCCTGGTGTGTTACATAAAAAATAATAGACATAACAAGGACTGCCACTATATAACTGCTGTCAGTGATGACCGGGTACCAATATGTCCCGCTTTGATGCAACCCCACTTTGATCAGACGCTTGACCCTGACCCGTGGGCCATGACTTATTATTACCCTCGCCAGAGGAGATGGTATTGCGTTTGGGTCCGTTTGTTACTTGCAAAATCGAAGATTTTTCAGGTATATTGGTCAGTCGATTTTGTTATTCTGTCTGTGTTTCTAATTGGCAACAACAAAAAAAAATTGACAAGTCTGTTGATCACCTCCGTTTGTTACTTGGCAGAAAAAATAAATAAAAATTGACAAGTATGTTGACCGCCTCCGTTTTTGTCTCGGCTCGGCTCGGCATGTTTGTTTGTTTGTCCGCTCGCCTCCAGCCCAAACCACTCAACCGACCGTTCTGAAATTTTCGGAGATTAATGGCACCGACCCTGCGACGGTCCCACGTTGAAGTTTCATAAAATTTGGTAGACCAAAAAGGTCTACAGAGGCCAAAAGGCCAATTTGAGCCAAATTTTCTAAAATCCTCAAATTTTATCCAATTGACTAGACATTTGAACAGGACTTGCATGTCAGGTCATCAAATTGAACCATTCTTACTTTTGAGGTTAACTTAGGTCAAAAGGTCAACATAAGCCATAAGGTCAACCCGAAATCGGCCAATTTTTTAAATTGTTTCTAAAATTGTCAATTTTCATCCGATTGACTTGAAATTTGAAGAGCATTTGCATATCAGGTCACTGATTTCAACAACCTATTATTTTTGAGGTCAATATTGGCCAATACGTCAACATAAGCAAAAACGTCAATATGAGCCACATTTCTAAAATTGTAAATTTTCATCAGATTGACTTGCAATTTGAAGAACATTTCCATATCAGCTCACTAAATACAACCACCAATTATTTTTGAGGTCAACACATGCCAATAGGTCAATGCAGGCTAAATGGTCAACAACTTAGGATAACTTTTTAAAATCCTCAATTTGCATATGATTGACTTGAAATTTGAACAGGATTTGCATATTAGGCCAGTGAATTTAATGACTTATTACATTTGAGGTTAACATAAGTCAAAAGGTCAACATAGGCCATAAGGTTAACCCAACATAGTCCAAATTTTTAAATTGTTTCTGAAATTGTCAATTTTCATCCGATTGACTTGAAATTTGGACAGGACTTTCATATCAGCTCGCTGAATACAACCACCAATTTTTTTTGAGGTCACACATGCTAAAAGGTCAACAAAGGCCAAATGATCAACAACTTAGGATCACTTTTTAAAATCCTCAATTTGCATATGATTTATTTGAAGTTTGAACAGGATTTGCATAACAGGTCAATTAATTTTAAGGTCAAAAGGTCACAGGCCTAATTTCTAAAATTGATAGATAGGGCCAAAAACTGTGTGTCCTTGTGTGTGTACATATATATATATATATATTATATATATATATCTTCTTCTTCTTTCGGCTGCTCCCGTTAGGGGTCGCCATAGCGATCATCCTTATGATCCGCAAAATGATTTGCATAGGTTTTACGCCGGATGCCCTTCCCGACACAACCCTGGTCACTTCTTACAACACAGGGATCTGGTACACCTATTCTAACCGGGGTATACACCGGCCCAGTACACTGGTACTCACTTTGCCACCTCGGAAGGATGACAGGCTGAGTCAACCTCCTGGTGTATTAATTCAGTGGCCCAAGGGCTTGAACTCAGGACCTTTTGGATCCCAAGCCGCTGCCCTAACCACTGCGCCAACACCAGGTATATATATATATATATATATATATATATATATATATATATATATATATATATATATATAGTATATATATATATGATTGTATACATGTTTGCCTTGTCTAAGATTGTATATATATATATAATATTTGCCTTCCTCTTCTTAAAAAAACATATATATCACTATATCTCAAATATATATCACTATATCTCAAAAAGTTGTGGACGAGTTATGACAAAACAATGTGGTTGATTTGGTTAGGTGACAAGAACAAGCGGATTACATTTTGGTTCAGATCCAGTCCATCAGTGGGATAGAAAACGTGAACTGTTCCACCTGGCAGAGAGGTATGTGCTCTACCGAGTGCCGTTTCACTTTGTGCTGTTTTGCCAAGTGTCGCTCTGAGTGATTTCATTTGTTTGTTTGTGTCCGCTTGCCTCCAGCCCAAACCGCTCAACCAACCGTCATGAAATTTCCGGAGCTTATTGTCACTGACCCTGCGACAGTCCCCCATGGAAGTTTTGTAAAATTTGGTCGACCAAAAAGGTCAACATAGGCCAAAAGGCCGAATTTTCTAAAATCCTCAATTTTCAAACAATTGACTTGAAATTTGAAGAGCATATCAGGTTCAATCAAGCATATCAGGTCGCTTAATTCAATCATCCAATAGTTTTGAGGTAAACTTTGGCCAAAAGGTCACAATAGGCCAAATTGGGCCAAATTTTCATCCGATTGACTTGAAATTTGAAAAGCATATCAGGTCGCTTAATTCAACCACCTATTAATTTAGAGGTAAACATAGACTAAAAGGCCAAAATAGGTGAAGAGGCCAAAACAAACAAATTTATAAAATTGTTTATAAAATTGTCCATTTTCATCCGATTGACTTGAAATTTGAAAACCATTTGTATATCAACTCAGTGCTGAATTCAAGCACCAGATATTTTTGAGGTCAACATCGGTCAAAAGCATCAACATAGGCCAAAGGTCAACAACTTAGGTGCAATTTGTAAAATCATCAATTTTTAAAAGATTGACTTGAAATTTGAATAAGATTTGCATAGCAGGTCAATTAATTCAACAACAATTAATTTTAAGGTCAAAACATCAACACAGGCCTACTTAAAGAGACGAGATCAAAATCCAATCTCTCCAAAGGTTGCCATGGATACTTCAAATCGTCCATTTCATTAAGATTAAAACTGGCAATCTTAATCAAAGCTCAGGTCAATCGGATGAAAATAGATTATTTTTCAGATTGAAAATGATTTTAGAAGTTTGACCTTAAGTTGACCTTTGACATTTTGACCTCAAAAATAGTTGTTTCCAAATTCAGTGAAGCACAATGCGATTGCTGCCTAATTTCCAGGTTAATCAGATGAAAATTGATTTTAGAAGTTTGACCATGAGTTGACATTTGACCTTATGACCTCAAATAGTTTTCCCAATTAATTCAGTGATGCAATCTGCAAATCCTGTTGAAATTTCAAGTCAATCGGATGAAAAATGATTTTAGAAATTTGACCTCAAGATGACCTTTGACCTCAAAATCAAAGGGCTTTTCAGTTGAGACTACCTCTCTAACTTGGTAAAGTTTCATGATAGGTTTAGAATTGTGATCTGCAGGTGATTGACAAACAAATGAAAAATCACTCAGAGTGACACTTGGCAAAACAGATGAAGTGGACGGCACTCGATAGAGCGCATACCTCTACCAGGTTGCACAGTTCACGTTTTGTATCCCACAAATGGGTTGGATCCGAACCAAATGTAATCCCTTGTTCTTGTCACCTAACCAACTCATCCACCAGTTTTGTTATAACTCGTCCACAACTTTTTGAGAGATCATGACATATAATATATATAATAATATATTATATTATATATATATATATATATATATATATATATATTGTTACGAATTTGAATTCAATCACACACAACATACAGGTTCCCTTAGTCAGCTATGTCGATAAGTGCATGTTCCCTAGATAGTTCACCTTCCATTGTTTAAATTTTGAAATCGATTAGATGCGCTGCGGATCGATTTAATAGTTAGGGAGCAAACACTGGAGACGTCCCTCCCCCTCTTCTGCGAAGAGGAAGAAGAACCCTGGCGTGACGTCAACAACTCCCTCCCACCCGTGGTTGAGCGGGGGTGGATCACGAGGGCATGAGTCACGCCGGGTGCGGGGGAGGGGTGCAAAGGATAAAGAGGACATCTTTTCTTTGTTTTAAAAGAATCCAAAAAGAGCTCGTGAAAGTCCAGTAAAAGGAGCCCCGTGGGAGTCCCGTGGAAGGGCTGAGTTCGTGGGCTGAGTTCGTGGAGTCCCGTGGCAGAGTTCGTGTGCTGAGTCCTGTGGAAGGAGTAAGCTTTTTGCTTCGGCAGTTGGGGGAGTCGGGAGGAAGCCAGAAGCCAAGGAGCTGCGTGGAAGTCCGGGCGTCGCGAAGGAGACGCGAGCTGGAGGCGCAGCCTTGCCTGCTGTGTCGCGCAAACCGCGCGTTCGTGTGGAGAAGCCGGAGAGAGCTCGCCTGCCACACGGAAGGCCCGAGCTCGACCGCGGCTACGCTAGCTGCCGTGGGGAAGGAGCATCGCGGTCGCCCAAGCGCGTTCGTGTGGAGAGAGCCGGAGAGAGCTCGCCTGCCACACGGAAGGCCGAGCTCGACCGCGGCTACGCTAGCTGCCGTGGGGAAGAGGCATCGGCGGTCGCCCAAGCCAGACACCACGAGGGTGCAGGTAACCTGCAACGGTCTCGTGGGACTCGTTCGGTCTGCCAAGTCCCACGCCATAAAGACCCAAGAGGTCCAGTCTGACCCCATTGCCTTTGATGGGTCTTTTTCCTGCTTTTCTTTCGAATGAATGTTTGTGGCGCCGAGTCCCGTAAGTAAAACTGTGTAAGTGACTGTACATTAATAATTGCTTATAGAGGTTGTAGTTCTTTTGTTGCTTGTATAATTGCATACGTGTTTTGCCTTATTTAATTGCATACGTGTTTCATTATAATAAATGTCCTTGTGTAAATGTAACTTGCTCGTTTCGTCCATTCCCTCATTGACTGAACATTTCTTGTGTTGGGAGTTAGAAAGCCGTTGGTTTGCCGTAATAGGGGGACATTTGGACCGACGGTTCTCGGCGATTACGCCGCTCGGAATCGCGCACGGACAGGCTCGCCTCGGCGGTTTGTCCGTACGAGATCCGTCGAGGGTGGAATACCCCGGTAGTTGGATCACGTGGGTATTTAGGTACATTGAAGATTGGCAATCGACCCTACCCCACGTGATCTGCCCATTGGCGTATTTCGGTTCTTGTACAAGGACCCGTCGCTCGGAGTTATCCGGGCGACGATCTATTCCGGGCGATCGGTCGGGCCGACTCGACCTGCGGCTCCGTTGAGAGCGGTCGGTTGGCGGCCGACCCCCGGCCTGCAACAATATAGTATATATATATATAATATATATAGACACACACACACACACACACACACACACACACACACATCGTTTTTGGCCCAATCTATCAATTTTAATA
>CM068963.1:49202951-49222559 GCA_035128595.1 Eptatretus atami
AATCTGCTTGTTCTTGTCACCTAACCAACTCATCCACCTAGTTTTGTTATAACTCGTCCACAACTTTTTGAGAGATCATGACATATATATATATATATATATATATATATATATATATATATATATATATATATATATATATATATATTGTTACGAATTTGAATTCAATCACACAACATACAGGTTCCCTTAGTCAGCTATGTCGATAAGTGCATGTTCCCTAGATAGCTCACCTTCCATTGTTTAAATGTTTTGAAATCGATTAGATGCGCTCGGATCGATTTAATAGTTAGGGAGCAAACACTGGGAACGTCCCTCCCCCTCTTCTGCGAAGAGGAAGAAGAACCTGCGGTGACGTCAACAACTCCCTCCCACCCGTGGTTGAGCGGGGGTGGATCACGAGGGCATGAGTCACGCCGGGTGCGGGGGAGGGTGCAAAGGATAAAGAGGACATCTTTTCTTTGTTTTAAAAAGAATCCAAAAAGAGCTCGTGAAAGTCCAGTAAAAGGAGCCCCGTGGGAGTCCCGTGGTAGGGCTGAGTTCGTGGGCTGAGTTCGTGGAGTCCCGTGGCAGATTCGTGCTGATCCCGTGGGAGGAGTAAGCTTTTTGCTTCGGCAGTTGGGGAGTCGGGAGAAGCCAGAAGCCAAGGAGCTGCGTGGAAGTCCGGCGTCGCGAAGGAGACGCGAGCTGGAGGCGCAGCCTTGCCTGCTGTGTCGCGCAAACCGCGCGTTCGTGTGGAGAGAGCCGGAGAGAGCTCGCCTGCCACACGGAAGGCCCGAGCTCGACCGCGGCTACGCTAGCTGCCGTGGGGAAGGAGCATCGGGCTGCCCAAGCGCGTTCGTGTGGAAGAGCCGGAGAGAGCTCGCCTGCCACACGGAAGGCCGAGCTCGACCGCGGCTACGCTAGCTGCCGTGGGGAAGGAGCATCGCGGGTCGCCCAAGCCAGACACCACGAGGGTGCAGGTAACCTGCAACGGTCTCGTGGGACTCGTTCGGTCTGCCAAGTCCCACGCCATAAAGACCCAAGAGGTCCAGTCTGACCCCATTGCCTTTGATGGGGTCTTTTTCCTGCTTTTCTTTCGAATGAATGTTTGTGGCGCCGAGTCCCGTAAGTAAAACTGTGTAAGTGACTGTACATTAATAATTGCTTATAGACGGTTGTAGTTCTTTGTTGCTTGTATAATTGCATACGTGTTTTGCCTTATTTAATTGCATACGTGTTTCATTATAATAAATGTCCTTGTGTAAATGTAAACCTGCTCGTTTCGTCCATTCCCTCATTGACTGAAAATTTCTTGTGTTGGGAGTTAGAAAGCCGTTGGTTTGCCGTAATAGGGGGACATTTGGACCGACGGTTCTCGGCGATTACGCCGCTCGGAATCGCGCACGGACAGGTCGCCTCGGCGGTTTGTTCCGTACGAGATCCGTCGAGGGTGGAATACCCCGGTAGTTGGATCACGTGGGTATTTAGGTACATTGAAGATTGGCAATCGACCCTACCCCACGTGATCTGCCCATTGGCGTATTTCGGTTCTTGTACAAGGACCCGTCGCTCGAGTTATCCGGGCGGCGATCTATATTCCGGCGGATCGTCGGTCGGCCGACTCGACCTGCGGCTCCGTTGAGAGCGGTCGGTTGGCGGCCGACCCCGGCCTGCAACAATATGATATATATATATATATATATATATATATATATATAGAAAAACACACACACACACACATCGTTTTTGGCCCAATCTATCAATTTTAAAAGTAGGCCTGTTATCTCTCTTCTATTACATTTTGGTTCGGATCCAACCCATTTGTGGGATACAAAACGTGAACTGTGCAACCTGGTAGAGGTATGCGCTCTATCGAGTGCCGTTCCACTTCATTCTGTTTTGCCAAGTGTCACTCTGAGTGATTTTTCATTTGTTTGTCAATCACCTGCAGATCACAATTCTAAACATGAACTTTACCAAGTTAGAGAGGTAGTCTCAACTGAAAAGCCCTTTGAATTTTGAGGTCAAAGGTCATCTTGAGGTCAAATTTCTAAAATCATTTTTCATCCGATTGACTTGAAATTTCAACAGGATTTGCAGATTGCATCACTGAATTAATTGGGAAAACTATTTGAGGTCATAAGGTCAAATGTCAACTCATGGTCAAACTTCTAAAATCAATTTTCATCTGATTAACCTGGAAATTAGGCAGCAATCGCATAGTGCTTCACTGAATTTGGAAACCAACTATTTTTGAGGTCAAAATGTCAAAGGTCAACTTAAGGTCAAACTTCTAAAATCATTTTCAATCTGAAAAATAATCTATTTTCATCCGATTGACCTGAGCTTTGATTAAGATTGCCAGTTTTAATCTTAATGAAATGGACGATTTGATGTATCCATGGCAACCTTTGGAGAGAGATTGGATTTTGCAAGTATCATGCTCTGCATTATGTCTTTTTCTTGTTTGTTTGTTTGTTTTTCTGCACTGTTTGAAAAACAGTTTTTCTCTGCAACCGCTTGTCGGATCAAGATGGAATTTTCACTATAGAAGTGACTCATGTGGAATGTTTTAATGGTAATTATGATATTGTTGTAGATTTCCCACCCGTCGGCGTGCGAACGACCGCGTCTAACCAATAGCGGTCGCTTCGCCCACCGAACGGACAATCCAGTCGTGGCTTTCCGGATCAACGCCGGAAACCAGCCACGGGTGTGTTTTTAACCACACCACAACCTTGTCCGCACTCTACCCGCATACAGGGTCCGATCGCAAATCTTCGATTTACCTAATTATTCGCGCGGGTAGGTTACCGAGAGATTGTACCTCACGGGGACCGCTTGGAAACGAGCGCTTAAGCAGCTCGCTTCTTTTGGGATAACCGAGCGGGGTATTATCGCGCAGTCCCGTTGGACCCGATCACTTTACCGGCTATTTAAAAACCAACTATATTCCGAGTGCAAGATGGGGCAGTTTCAATGAGGGAATGGACGCAACGAAAGGTTTACATTCACACAAGGACATTTATTATAATAAAGCACGTATGCAATTAAACAAGGCAAAACACGTATGCAATATACAAGCAACAAATGCACGACAAAAGAACTACAACCGTCTACTTATTATGTACAGTCACTTGCACTTAACAGCAGTTCCATTTAACAATTGGGGTATTTATTGATAATAATGGGGAACTAGGGAAGCACGTAAGAGCAGAACTATACGACTTTACGAAATGCGATGCAAACATTTACAGCACACAAAGCACTTAACAATTTCCTACTTATTAGACGGGCCCACGGACACACGTACGCACACTCACAACCACAAGAATGGTGGCAGAGGCCTTTAATAACGAGCTCCAGCTCGGAGGACAGGTGAGCTGAAACTCAGAACCTATCTCGAACCTCTCCACCTCGTGTGGTCTTCAAGTTGTTCGGACCGGGCTCCAGCGAAGCGAGCTGTATCCAATCGCCGAGAGCTGCGATCCTTCCCAGCTCCCGCGAATCCTCCCGCGATCTCAACACGTGCTGGTGAGACTAGGCGCCGATCCTTCCGTCGATGCGTCGCTTCCCTGAGGAACCACTCCCACGAAGAGGTCAATGAGTCGCACCAAGCCGGGAACAAAATGGAGACAAAGAGCTCCACAAACCAAGAAGAAGAAGAAGCCACCATTCGCAGCTCGAGCCAAGCAACCGGCTCAGCTTCCTTCCAAAACAAAGCAGCTCGAAGCAAAAAGCTCTCCCGAGCCAGACAGAGACAGAGCCCATGACTCCAAAGCCAAGCTCCTCATATCGGGCCAAAAGGTTCAGCGAAGCTCACTGAGCAGCCGAAGCAAAAGCTTCCGAAGGCCTCAACCTAACGCAAGCAAGCAGGACCCGACGGTCTGCTGAACGACTCCTTCAACTCCTTCTCCAACTCTGCCCACGAACAAAAGAAAAGATCTCTTTATTCCTCCCCGCCTTCCCCGCTCCCGGCGTGACTCATGACTCATGCCCTCGTGCTCCACCCCGCTCAGCCATGGTGGGAGGGAGTTGTTGACATCATGAGTCGGGACGGCAGGGTGGTCTTCCCTCTTGCAGAAGAGGGGGGGAGATTCCATTGTTCGTTCCTAACTATTAAATCGATCCGCAGCGCATCTAATCGATTTCTGAACATTTAAACATGAAAGGTGAGCTATCTAGGGAAAGCACTTATCGACATAGCTGACTAAGGAACCTGTATGTTGTGTGCAATCAAATTCCAATTCGTCAACAATATCATAGGTCATGTGATGTGGCAGGCATGTTGGAAAAACTTTGGACCTCTGCATCTCTGAAACCACACCAAGGAAAAAATTGAAACTCGGCACGTGGCAAGTACTCCTCGTGGGGAATAAGTGTGATTGTTTTTTTTAACGAGGTCATAGATGCATTCGTTATGACGTCATCATTGCATACATAGAACACGACATCAAATCAGTATGAAATTTTTTGAGGGTAATCTCGGTAAAATTTGTCCACAGAAAAAAAAAATTGATGATGTCTTCAGTCATGTGGTTTGGCAGCCACATTGTTTTTTTTGTTTTTTTTTAACCATCAAAAACCTTCTCTGAAACAACTGAACAGATCGAGGCGAAGCTTTACAAGCATGACCGCCTATCCTTAAGGAACAAAACATTCACACATATTTCATAGGTCACATGGTTTGGCAGCCATATTGGATTTACCCTAAAACCGATAAAAGTCTTCTCCAGAATGGCTGGACAGATTGAGGAGAAACTTCATACAAATGTTCCCCAAGCCTTGGGGATACCAGCGCATTCACAAATAATAATTGATAGGTCACATGGTCTGGCAGGCATATTCACAAATAATAATTGATAGGTCACATGGTCTGGCAGGCATATTGGATTGAGCGAAAATCTTTACTACAAAATTCTTTCACTTGAACCATTTCATCGACCAACATGAAATTTCAAAATTATGATCTCGTAGTGATGGGGAATATATGTTTTTAAATTTCAACCTGATCGGATGCATGGTCTTGCAGACAGAATTGTTTAATTTTTTGATCTGGGTTTTTTTCTGATTTTTTTTTTTTTTTTAAATAAGGCTCACTTGGCTGTGCCTGGATGGGTTTGATTGTGGAGGAGTAGCATCTGAAATCCAAATCCTACCCAGGTTCCTCCTGCATCCATCTTTGCATCTAACTCCATCTTTGCTTTTTGCTGGTTCAAGTTCCTTCTGATGACACCAATGTAGGACTGTACCTATTTGATCTTCCATTTGATTTGAATTGAATTTATTTTAATCCCATTCTGACCAAATAACAGGATCTCAAGAATGAAGTCAAAATATCTTGGAAGCTGAAGAATTCCAAAATTGTACAAGTGATAATTGGGCAATGGGAATGATAAAGAGGAACCTCATGGAGATCTTAAAACATAAGGGTAATACCCCTGGGTGCTCACCTGGTAGCGGCTGGATAAGATAACTAGGGAACCACTGGTAAGCATGGATAAACCACATAATATGTAATGCAGAAGAAAGTAAACACCTATGGATGTTTTTTAATGCCATGAACAATCTTTGGTACATCATGGGTGATGAAGGTTGTAGTCAAGTTTCATCGGAATTGTGTGTGTAGTTTCGGAGAAGAAAGCAAATAACTCTTTGGGGGGCTCCCCCCCCCACCCCCCGTAGACCCTCTCAGACCCCAATTTTTGATTTATTTATTTTAACAAACTTTGGTACGTCACAGGTGATGAAGGTTGTGGTCAAGTTTCAAAAGAATTGCATGTGTAGTTTCGGAGAAGAAATAAAATACCTATTTTGGGGGCAACCCTAGTAGACCCCCTTTGGGCCCAATTATATCTAGATTTGTTTTTTTAATGCCATGAACAAACTTTGATATATACACTGTGATAAATGTTGTGGTAAAATTTCATTAAAATCGTGCGTGTTGTTTTAGAGAAGTTGAAAGTATTTGCGGATGGATGGATGACGCGCCATCCCATAAGCTCCCCAGAACTACATTCCAGGTGACCTAAAAATAAATGAAAACTAGAATGGCACTGTTCGATGTGACGATGTCGCCAGATATGCCTCCCTTCACATTATTACATCATTATACAGAATTGTATCAACTTGATTTAAATTCCTGAACCCAGATTCAAAATACTAAATAATTCTGGCTGCCAGATCATGTGCCCGATCAGGTTGAAATTTAAAATATATTTTCCCCATCACTATTAGATCATAAATGTGAAGTTTCACATTGATTGATGAAGTGGTTCAAGGGAAGTAATTTTTAAAATATTTTGTTCAATCCAACATGGCTGCCAGACCTTGTGACCTGTTAAATATTCGTGAACACTCTCGTATCCCTAATGCTTGGGGATCATGTGGGTGAAGTATCCCCTCGATCTGTCAAGCCATTCTGGAGAAGAAGAAAAAGATAAAGGTCTATTCTTCAAAAAATCATAGCTGCCAAACCATGTGACTTATGATGTCATCGGTGGAGAAATTTTTGTTCCTCGTGGATAGGCGATCATACCTGTAAAGTTTCGCCTCAATCTGTTCAGCCGTTTTAGAGAAGGAAGATTTTTGAAGGTTTTTATGTTAAAACAAACAAACAAACAAACAAAAAATGGCTGCTCTTAACCACATGACTGATGACATCATCAATTTCCCCTCCCCTCCTCCCCCATACAATTTAGCCTGAGATGCCCCTCAAAAACTTTCATGCTGATTGGATAAAGCATTCAACATGTGCAATTATGACATAACAAAGCCACCTATGACATCATCAAAAGAATCACACTTTTTCCCATTGGGAGTACTTGACATGTGCCAAGTTTCAATTTTTTTTCCACGGAGCGATTTCTGAGATAGAGGTCCAAAGTTTTTCCTTTTTTCCAGCATGGCTGCCACACCACATGACCTATGACATCATAATAATCATTCAATAATTCTACGTGAGAAGTCACACCTATGGTGAAAATTTTGTGTCAATCGGATAAGCGGTTGCAGAAAAAAAACAGAAATTTAGCATGGATGTACTTATGGACAACCTGAAAACATAATGCCTCCAGTGACTTCATAAGCGGAGGCATAAAAATATTTTCTATGAGGGACTACATGTTCCTAGATTTGGTGCTTCTGCTGGTACATACTTAATATAAATTATAGTTAATTTCAACTCCACTGTCAAATTCTGTTGTAGAATCTCAATGTTATCTCGAGCCAAACTTGTCATTCCTACCCAGATCATAGGGATTTGCTGGAGGTTTGGAGTGCCACAGTGGGGTGGTGTTGGACGGTCCAAGCTTGGCTCGCTCCAAATTCTTCAGAGTGATAAACAGGCTGCGATTATTTTCAGGCTGTCAATGAACAACACAACAGTACATTGGCAGACCAGGCAGAGAGGTGTCAGATTGCAAACACACTGTTTTCAAACCCCTCTCTACATGAATTGGTGGGTGACCTGTTCTTAGCCAAGAAGCCAAGAAGTCCTACCAGACTTGTTGACTTCTTGTTTGCCTTCCAGACAACCTGTTCTTAGCCTGGGACTCCTTCCAGAGTTGTTGTGGGCACCCCATTTCTCCGATAAAGAGTAGATACAAATTAATAACCCACCACGACCTTGCCATGCTAACACCGCCCCCTCCCCATCCCTTTCCTCAACAAAAAACAATGTATATCCTTAAAATGTATCAAACACAGTGGCACCCTCTTGGTGAGGAAACTGCACTGTGGTTTCAAATCCAGCTGAAGGCAACAGTATTAAGGATTTTGATTATAATCTTCAAATTTTCTGGAAGTCAAGATCATCTCAGGAGAATTACCCCTTCATGAATGGCTTGTTGGTAAAAACCCAACTGGCTCATTTGTAAACTACAGGATGGGATATTCTGTCTGCCCCCACCTGATCTGCCTCTGATTGCTCAAAGCTCGGATAAGCGCTATCATGTGGATAAATTACCTGCCTGGCAGATGAAATTTATCCACTGGATAATTTTTGTTGCTCAAAGCCTGGAAACTTTATCCACTGGATAAAGTTATTTTTGTGGAGAACTTTATACGAGTCGCACTGGCCTAGATAATGCCTTATCTGTGATTATGAAGGTGTACGTGAGTTTGTCAAATTAAAATGGCATTGTTGCGGCTGCTATCCACACCTTCCTCTTCTCGTTATTCGTTACGGTGTTGGAAAATTTACTCCTGATGACCTTTACGTACTCATCACCCGAAACAGCATATCCAGTTTGATTGGTGTAAAGTTTTCCTTTCTCTTTCTCGTTTGACTGTCTTCTGCAACCTGCGGATGTCCCCCTGCAGTTGATACCTCTTTCTAAGAGGTTGGTGACAGGATTTGCACTCTGGCCACTGTAAAATACTTCATTCTGCAAAACACATAAGAAAACGCAAAGAAAACTGAAAACTCACTCCATTGGAGTACCTTCTGTGCAGCTGCCCTTCACAAGGCAACTCACTGGATGATGGGATTGGGGAAAAGCCTTCAGGACCCCCATTCTTTGATGATAGGAGGAAAAGCACTGAGTAACCTTCCTGGGTTATTGCGGTTGTGTGTGTCAGGGTGGTGTCGAGGTGTCATCCAACAGATGGTGGTCTCCTTGTGTTAATTGGAGGCGGACCCTTTGGGTAGGTGCCTTGATTGTCCTATCCCTAAAGAGAGGATGATCACTTGTCTCTGCTATAATCTGAGTTCCAGCGTTTGGAAATCGGTATTGCAGCACTCTCTGAGGTTTGGAGACCGGATAGAGGTGAGATCATGGCAGGTGGTTACACCTATTACTGGTCTGGTCGCTCTGATGGTTACCATACCCAGGGAGATACTGCAGCTGTGTCCAATAAGCTGATTCCCATGATAATTGAGGTAACACCGGTCAATGAGCGCATTATGAGACTGAAGATTTGTCACTCCTTGGGTGTCATTTCCCTGGTTTCTGTATATGCTCCGACTGAGGTGAGTGATCTCGCTGTGAAGGACGCATTCTATGCTGTGCTCGAGTCTGTAGTTGATAAGTGCCCAAGGCGAGACATTCTTCTTGTCTTGGGGGATTTCAATGCATTGACTGGAACTGATAGGGATGGCCATGAGACATGTGTCGGTCTCAGTGGGTCTGGAACTGTGAACCAGAATAGCACTAAGGTTCTTGACTTTGCAAGAAGTCGTGGACTTAAGGTGGCTGGTTCATGGTTTCCGTGCCCACAGCCTCAACACTGGACATGGTATTCCAACGCTGGTGGTGATGCAAAGGTGATTGACCATGTGCTCATTGAGGGGCACTGGAGAATGATACAGTACTGCAGGGTCTACCGGAGTGCTCAGTTCCACAATACCAACCACAGGCTTGTTGTAGCAACTCTGAAGTTGCAGCTTAAATCTAGGAGAATGGCACCATCTTGGCCTCGGCTGGATGTTGGCAAGCTCAAGGATGAGAGGGTAGCTGAGGAGTTTGTGAATAGGCTGAGTGAGGATTTGGGAGGACTGGGTGTTCTGGGTAATCCTGAAGAGTTGTGGAGTGCCTTCAAGACCACCATCCTTGATGTTGCCGGTGGATGTCTTGGAACCTACCGTCAGGCAAAGAAGAAATTCGTCTCCCAAGGGACATTGGATACCATTTACCAGATCGCAGTGCCAGGCTTAATGGCAGAGCTGAGCTGTTCAGGGAGTTAAAGCGTAAAACTGCACATCCGCTGAGGGCGGTCAATGAGGCCTATGTGCAAGGAATCTGTGAAGGGTTAAAGCATGACCCATGGTCAAGTCATTCTCGTCCTGCTTACAGAGTAATTTGTGCATTGTATTCCTCCAAGCCCATCCCTTGGTACACTACAGTTAGAGCGGAGGGTGGTGGACTCTTGACAGAGGAGTCCAAAATGAAGGCCCGCTGAGCCAGTTACTCAGGGGTGTAACTATCCCTATTGCTGACCCACCAAACAACTGTGAACCACTTTCGTTTGAGGAAACAGGATGCGATTAACCAGTTGTAAGGAGGTGAAGCTCCTGGGATCTGCAGCATCCATGCTGAACTTTGCAAGGCTGGTGGAAATGTTGTATTTGTGTCTGTATAGACAATTCTGTGCTCTGCCTGGAACACAGGCATCACCCCAATGACTGGTAGACAGGCTTTGTTGTCCCTCTCTGGATTGGGAAGGCTGATCACCAGGACTGCAACAGCCACTGAGGGGTGACACTGCTCTCAGTGCAGGTCTTTGCTCAGATAATTATCGATAGGATTTAACACCATCTGCTTGAGTACCAGCGTCCAGAGCAGCCAGGCTTTTCACCAAAGAAATCAATGATTGACCGTATCCTTGCTCTTCGGGTCCTCACCGAACGCAGACGATGTTGATCTCTGTAAAGCATTTGATTCAGTGAATTGGGATGCCCTCTGGAGGATTCTCGGTCTTAGTGGGGTGCCACAAAAATCGATCAATCTGATTTCTGATCTATACTCCTGGTACTGAGAATGCTGTGAGGTGTGGTAGTTCCATCTCCGACTTATTTCCAGTTGTGACTGGAGTTGGTCAGGGTTGTGTACTGGGCCCCACACTTTTCAGTGCTTGTATGAACTGGATTCTGGGGAGGATGTCGGAGAGATCAAGTTGCAGTGAATTGTTTGGGAATGTCAAGATCTCTGACCTTGACTTTGCGGATGATTCAGTCCTCTTTGTTCCAGAGACGCTGGATATCCCGATGGGGGTTCTGAGACACTGGACGAGTCATCGAGCCACAATGATAACGGGTTTCTTTGGTAAAAACTAAGATCCACGCTTTCAATGACATCTTGGATGCTGCTATCTTGTCTGTACCTGTTTGTGGTGAGGATGTTAAGTCACGGAGAGATTCACTTACTTGGCAGTGATATTCATATCTCCGCATGTTGTGAGCCAGAGGTCAATAGAGTCTGGGTCGGGCCTGGGGAGTTATGGATTTACTGCATCATGGGGTGTGGCACTATCCCGTGCCTATGCAGGACAACGAAAGTCTGAGTCTTTAAATCCTAGGTGTCTCCAGTCTTGCTCTACAGATCTGAGACTTGGACTCTGACCATGGATATTCGACGGAGACGTAACTCCTTCGCTACCAGGTCTCTTCAGAGAATCCATGGCTATTGCTGGTCAGACTGTGTCCAACGAGCGGTTGCTGAGAGAGACTTGGATGAGATTTGTTTCCTGTATAGTCCATGAGTGTCCACTGCTGCTGTATGGACATGTGGCTCATTTTCCTGATGCTGATCCTGCTTACCAGATTCTCTCAGCGAAGGATCCTCGTGAATGGAGGAGACCAACAAACTGACCACGTGCCTCCTGGTTTTAGCAGGTTGATGTACATCTCAAGGAGAGGGGGATGGGCCAGGCATTTGCCTGAGAGATGGCCAACCGGAGGCCCTTGGAGTTCCGGCCGAAAGTGGACACTGACGCAATGCTCCAGCGCGTGCTCCCATACATGACCTAACCTGACATCATGATTGTTTTGCAAGCAGATGAGTGCAATGCATTGTGGGATACCATGTACCTATCAAAAATTTATCCACACCTTATCCAGCCCTTACCTAGCAGATAGCTATTCCTCCCTTTATTCACCCTTTGAACAACTGTAGAGTCTTCATCAATTAGTTAACCACAATATAGCTCTTATCCAGTGGTTAAATTATCCATGTTCTGAGCAACCTGGGCCTGGTCTACATGTTGATGCTAGTTCACTCACTGTGATTAACTCGTTTTCATTCCTTTGTCCTACCGCTACTTTCCACTTCAAAAAAGACTGATGAACATAAAAGCAAAAAAAAATAAGAGACTAATTTGACAGTCCTGTTCAGATCACTGTGCGGACACCTCTCACCTTACTCCCTCTTCGAGGAAGCTGGTTATTTTCTGATTGGTTGAGTGACATCCTTCGCAGAGACTGGATGCAGGGACTATGGCAATATGGAGTGTGGTTCCTGGCATAATCACTCGACTCTGAAACGAGAGTTAAGACTGTGAGGTTACAAATACAATTCACAAGCTTATTACACAAATCTGTACCACCCAAGCATCAGACATACCAGTATGTTTGTCAACGTTACAGCAAGTGTAATTTACTCAGACATTAAATTAAGCTTCTCCTCTAAATGGTGAAAGAAAGCCTTCAAACCTCTCTAAGTTACTGGAATTCCAAACTGTTACATAATCCTAAGTTAATACAATCCATAAGCAAACAAACCTTCATAACTGGACCCCATTATATAAGAGGTCATAGCCACAACATATATATATATATTGTTGTGTTGTTCGTCTTTCCTGCCCCGTTAGGGGTCACCACAGCGGATCATCCGTATGATCCGCATACTGATTTGGCATAGGTTTTACGCCGGATCCCTTCCTGACGCAACCCTGGTCGCCTCTTACGACACAGGGATAAGATTGGGTTCGCCATGATTCCGGGCTGCCCTACACCCTCTCATAGCGCGGCCCAGTGCAAGACTCCCGTCCTCAAACGATCCTCCAACCCAAGCCTCCGATAGCCGGATTACAGGCGCACGCCACTACGCCCCGTATATATTACACTGTAGTACGCCCGTAGGGGCGCCCTAGGTGAGTGCCGGTATGTGCAGCCCTCTCTCCCCCCTCTCTCCCCCCCTCTCTGCCCCCTCGTCTCGCCCTTCTCTCTTCCCCTCCTCTCTCGCCCCCACTCTCATCCCCCTCTCTCACCCCCACTCTCACCCCCCTCTCTCGCCCCCTCTCTCCCCCTCTCTCTCCCTCCTCTCTGCCCCCCCTCATCCCCCAAGTCTCCCCTTCCTCTCTCCCTCCCTCTCTCGCCCCCACTCTCATCCCCCCTCTCCCTCCCCCTCTCTCAGATATTGTCGACAGATAAATGGCCGTAACTTGGAACTGCTCGTCCGATTAATATCAAACCTTGAAAGGCACATCAGCGGTCCCCGGCAATATTCCTGGCAAGTTTCAATCCGATCGGACCGTCAATCGTGCAAAATAAATAAAAAACATTAATTGTGACGTCATTGTGATGTCATAGCACCGTGTCTTGTCATTGGTCGATAGATAAATGGCCGTAACTTGGGACGCTTGTCCGATTAATATCAAACCTTGAAAAGGCACATCAGCGTCCTCAGCAATATTCCGGCAATTTCAATCAGATCGGACCGTCAATCGTGCAATAAATAAAAAAAAATAATAAATAAATAAATAACATTAATTGTGACGTCATTCGTGATGTCATAGCACCGTGTCTTGTCATTGGTCGAGACAAATGGCCGTACTTGGGAACGCTTGTCCGATTGATATCAAACCTTGAAAAGCACATCAGGGTCCCGGCAATATTCCTGGCAAGTTTCAATCGATCGACCGGTGATCGTCCGGTTATAATAATTTGGGAAAAATTGCATGATAAGGTGAGAAGGTAGAACGACACCTTCAGCTGCCATATATACACTTTTAACACGAAAAAGCAGTAAAATGGCCATAACTTGGGAACCGCTCGTCCGATCGATATCAAACCTCGAAAAGGCACATCCGCGGTCCCAGCAATATTCTGGCAAGTTTCAATCAGATCGGACCGGCGGTCGTCGAGAAACGGCGGTCGCACACAACACACACACAACACACACACACACACACACACACACACACACACAGACACACAGAGATTGCTGGAATTATATATAATATATATATATATATATATATATATATATTATATATATATATGCTTTCAAGAGGAAAAAAAAAACAGAAAAAAAAAGAGGAAGGGGGCATGGGAAAATGAAGCTGTTTGATAGTTTAAGAGAGAGGAGTGAGGAGGGGAAGGAAATTGGAAGTGAAGGGGTGAGGGGGAGTTGTCTAGGCCTATCACTTACATCAGAGACAGGTCGTGGTCTCTGTCTTCTTCCGCATCCTTTCCAGTCTTGACCCTCTGCCCTTTCCGTGTGCTGTCTCTCCACCCCCCTCCCCCCCCCCCACCTCCCTAATCCCAAGGTTTCTGCAGGGCTAAAACGATCCACCAGAAACCCCTTCTGGTGAGACTACCTAAATCTAGACTGACTGGTCACCTCCACTCCTTTATTCCTCTCTTTCCATACTTGTGGAACCAACTTTCACAGTCTCATCAAACTCATTCTTCCCTCCAGGTCATCAGACAGCTGTTCACCACCATCTTGAGTCATCCCCCATCCCAACCATGATACTTTAAGCCCCATTAACCCTCCCAAGCCACCTCTTTCCAAAATTCCACTTTTACCTTCTGGAGTGAGAGTTTGCAGCTGTATCCGTCTTGTCACCTCATGGTCCTCCACTGAACCTCATTCCCCACATCCTTATGTCTTGAAGTCTCCAATTTGTCCCTCAACTCTGCTGTTGGAGTGTCACACCCCCCCCCACCCCACACCCTGACAACCCCATCCTTTAGCATCTTCCTCTTGTTCTGCTATTTCCTGAACCGTTCTATGTTACATAGCTGTTCACAAGCATTGACATTGTACACAAAAAAAAACAATCAAAAAAGAGAGGGGATCAAATATTCTACCATATTACATATGTATTTAGTAGATGCTACAAATCACATCCTTAGTTCCAAGTACAGTTTTATCAAACAATATGAATGAAAAACAGTGGGCAGTGGTACCAATCGATATCGAGCTTTCCAGACAGCATTGAAAATGGCCTAGTCAGTGGACATACCAGGCAGCAATGTGTCAGCACAAAAGGGCTGGCTGGATGTTACATGTGACATGTCATCATGAGCCAAGGCCTTTTCGGCTACACCATGGCGTCCAAGCAACAATAGTAACAGCAGCAGAAGTGACAATGCAAGAAGGAGAACCAGCAAGAGGAGTGCC
This sequence comes from Eptatretus atami, assembly GCA_035128595.1. Classification (NCBI taxonomy): domain Eukaryota; kingdom Metazoa; phylum Chordata; class Myxini; order Myxiniformes; family Myxinidae; genus Eptatretus; species Eptatretus atami. Next base: position 49,217,780 of record CM068963.1, read on the forward strand.
AGAGAAAGAGTAGCTCCTGATGCCCGATGGGGAACCGCAGTCATGCTGGCACCGCGAGAGGCTTGTGAAACTGCAAGGGTGATGCACAGCCACATCTTATTCTGTTATGTCTGGTAATTAAAAGCCCTGATAAAGGTTTGCTGCAGTTACTTAGACATTGACAAGGCCAAAGTGCAATTCTCTGCACAGTTTCTGCACAGAGTGCTCTGCACAGTTTAACAAGGCGGTGTCCAAGTAAACAATCTAATCTTGCATATGACAAATTGTCTCACAGATATAAGTTTAAGTTGGACAGCCATGTCACAGCACTGTATGTTAAGTGGATTGCCGTAAATCCTTCTTCAAATTTCCATAGGTGACACTCATTCACTATGTGATGAATAGTCTGATATGCGTGACCACAGTCATGCTGTGGCTCTCTTTGAAAATCCATTTGTGGAGGTGGTGTGATGTCCTTGCATGGAGAGTAAAAGGTCCTGTTAAGCACAAACCACTGTTTCCAGTGGAGGTCGAAACCTGGAGGCTCTTCTGTCGGATCACCCACCGGTTCTTTGTTAGCAATGTTGTTGGCTGTCCAGAGATTGTGGCACTTGTCTTTTTTTTTTGTATACCTTGTCAAGGCTCATATGAGAGCGAACACAACACACAGCAAGGGGGGCATGAGACAAGAGGGGTGGGAGTGGGAAGGCCAAAACAGTGGGGAACAGAGACATTAGGAAATCTGTGGAAGGGAGAGGGATGGGGCGGGGAACACGGGGTATACAAGATGGACATTACAGGGACTTTCAGGAAGGAAAGCAGGGAATTTGAAGTAGGTGGGTTTGGGGTGGATTAACGGGGGTAGAAAAGATCGAGGATTTGGATGAGGGATGGTAAGAGGTGGTGGTGACCAGCTGTTTTGAGGGCCTGGAGGGAAGAATGAGATTGAACACAGTGAGGGAGTTTATTCCAAAGGTGGGGAAAAAGAGGAATGAAAGAGTGAAGGTGAGCAGTGATTGGTGATTTTGGTAGTTTTACGAGCAGGGGGTTGTTGGTGGACCCTGAGCGCCCTGCAGAAATATGGTGGGGACAAATCGCAGACACAGCAGGGGGGGCGAGACTGGAGAGGAGACGGTAGAAGACAGCATCACTGAACCTCTTGTGAAACCTCGCATCACTGCAGAGCCCCAGTAAGGTTTGCATGACTTGACTCACATATTTGGTAGATTCTGCAGGTCTTCATGCATTGGAAGCACTGGGTTGGCTTTTATGCAGTCAAACTCTCAGCATTCTTGCCTTCCGGCACATATCTGGGTGGTGGGTGGGATGTCATACAGGACTGGGAGCCACTTCATGGGTGTTGATTTCAGTGTATTGCTGATTATCCACATTGTGTTTTCAGGACAGTGTCCAAGTGTTTTGTGTGGCTGCTCTCTGCCCAAACAGGAGAACAGTATTTTGCTGCAGAGTACATAAGAGCAAGGCTACCAGTGCGAAGAGTGCATGCGCTTCATCCCCAGCTGGTGCCCGCTTGTTTCCAGATGATTTTTCCTTGGTCTTGATATTTTCTGAGACACATTTTAGGTGTTAGCGGAATGTGAGGCTGTGGTCAGGGGTGACTCCAAGGTACTTAGGGAACGGTTCATTCTGGACTGGTTTGCTGCAAAAGGAAAACTGATGTTTGCTCTTAGCCAGTCAGTTGCTAAGGTGGAAAGCGGTAACTGTTGTCTTATTGGGTTTGGGCAGAGCCACCAGTAGATGAAGTATTGCTCCATTACATTCAGGTCCTGGGACAGAGTATTGCTGAGATCTTCAAGATTGATTGCTTGGGTAGCAAAGGCAAGATCATCTGTGTAAGCAAACTTTATGGAGGTGGTACAAGGTATGTTGCTCACATACATGTTGCAGAGCATTGGAGCTAAGTCTTGCCGCTTTTAGCAGAATACCAAGTCACCATACGGTATATGCTGATGAAAGGTCAATTAGTGCAACACCTGTCTTGAGCACAGGTTGGTAGCCAGCCTCATTGTGGGTGGTAAGTGCAAGTACTTGATCAACACAGCTCCTACCAGGTCTGAAGCCAGCTTGTTTCTTGGGAAGGTTGGGTTGTACCAGTGGAGAGAGCTTGGCCAGAAGGACACCCTCAAACAACTTGTATTTTGTACATAGCTGAGATATGAGCCAATAACTATGAGTCAGCAGCAAGCTTCCCTGGCTTAAAGGATGGCAATGACTTTAGTCTCTCTCGAAGTTGATGGCATGACTCCAGTTGCATGGATGTTGGTGGAAATAAAAGCCAACCAATCATGTCGGTGAGGTCCCAAGTTCTTCAATAATTCAGGATAGATGCAATCAATTATTGCTGCTTCCCTTGCTTTGGTGAAAGAAAGGCCAGTGTCAATGTCAGCCGTGGTGTTGGGGGGAAGAATTGCAGGGATGTAGGAGGAGATGATAAAATGGTCTTGGAGAGTTTCTCATGGACTTCACAGCAAGCCTCCTTTGTTGAGGCAACTTTAGAGTTGAGGAGCAGCCTAGAAGCAACAACATTAGCTGATACTTTGGGAGGATGATGTTGAGCAGGTGAAGCAACTCCAAGATGCCGTAGTAGGTTCCATGCCTTTCTACTTGAATGAGTGAAATCAAGCTCCTCAACAGTCTCCTGCCATTTTTGGCTGGCAAGGTCCAGAGGTTGCAAGAGCTCAGATGCAACATCTGGATCCCTGGAAGCTTCATACTGTTGGAGGAGTTAGACAGTTTTGGGCAACCAACAAGGTGTGTAGCATTTGTGAAAACCACGAGATGTTGTATTTGGCCGCATCTATCAGGATCTTGCAGAAGCTGCTCTTGCTCTTTGGGACAGGGTTGAGGCTGGGAATCTGCTCTCCAACTTCTGTTGTGAAAGCCTCTCAGTTGGCTTTCTGAAAATTCCAGTGGGCCTGAGGTTTGTATGTAATCAAGGGAACCTCTATTCCAATGTGGATTAATGTTGGTCGATGTTGGCTGTGTGGAAAATGTGGAAGGATCTTACGAGATGCGCAAAGATGTTGTTCATTACCATCTCTGGAGACAAAACAGAGGTATGGATTGTAATCATTCTTCCACCTACGTGAATGGAAAGTGCCTCGTTGCTTGCATCGATGCAGGAGCTCTCAAACAAGCCTTGTCAATGTATAACAAAAAAATTACCCCCGTGTGGGGTGACGGTCATCTCTCTATAATACCACAAGTTCTCAATGTTCAGTTATGACCGAAGACAACTGCGCAGTTCATCTGCGCAGCTCGAACTGCGCAGTTTGGTTAAAGATGACTTGGCATTTTGGGCGCGCGCCGCGCAAAATTAATTTTGAAATAATGCCACGTTTACATTTCGGGTTGGAAACTTTGCATTCGGGAAAAATTATAAATATATAAATAACAAGGTCAGCTGCTATGCAATGACACCATTCACTAACTTTTACCATGCCCGTAAGAAGAATATATAGCCTCCTGAAGGTAGGGCAGTTTTTTGCAACTTTGAAGTCACGTGAGCGAAAACGAAAGCGAAATTCGAAAATCGTCCCGACAAATTTAGATATTTGTCCCATACATTATATGCACAAATCAAATTCAAGATCGCTTGAAAAATGTAGAGAGGAGATGATTTTGAAAATCGTCTTTTCGCATTTTTTGCCAACTTGAAGTCACGTGACACGAAAGCGAATATCGAAAATGCCGCCGATCAAATTTAGATATTGTCCCATACATTCATATGCCACAAATTCAAGATCGCTTGAAGAATGTAGGAGGAGATAGTTTTGAAAATCGTCATTTTCGAATTTTTTGCCAACTTTGAAGTCAGCGTGACACGAAAAGAAAGCGAATATCGAAAATCGGCCTGACAAATTTAGATATTGTCCCATAGATTCATATGCACAAATCAAATTCAAGATCGCTTGAGAAATGGGGAGGAGATAAAATTTGAAAATCGTCATTTCGCACTTCAGAGGCCTCGTGACCTTGACCTTGACCTCGTGACCTTGAAAGTCATACCATCGTGTACGTCTCATCGACCTCATACAGGATCACTAATGACCAGATCTCCCGCTTCAACTTCATTGTGAACGGAACGGATGGACGACGGACGCGACGAGAGGACATCGATCAACTCAATATTATTAGGTCATGCTCGAAGAGATGACCTAAAAAAGGAGATACGACTCACCCAAGCCACAGTTGTTCACTGCACGAGTCATTGAAGTATATCCCATGGGTGCGATGGCTGTTGAATCTCCCATCATGAACTTCAGGATGAGCAGCAATGAGTGGTGCGGGAGGGGCACCTCTTCTAGGTGCTTTAAGACCAACATTGGGTGATTGTTGTGTCCCCAACCTTGACATTGGATATGTATGCGGTGTGTGTGTTTTCAGTGACCTGTTTCATCTCATCCGGGTGCTCTTAACATGCCATTGCTGGCACAAATCTGAATGTGAAAGAATGTTTCACATAACTTTCAGGATTTAAATGAAAAGGGCAATTTCAGAATGGCTAACCATAACTATTGTGTTCCTGGATGAAAATCGGGCTCAGAGAAATATCCGTGGATGAGACGGAGATGTTAATGTGCAATCATTTTTCTGTTAATACAGTGACCGGCCAAAGTAGATATCGAATATATAAAGCTCATTTTAACCACTCAATGACTCACTCACTGACTGACTGACTAATATAATGTTCGGTACCTTCTGGGTGAGGCAAAAAACTGAAATTTTGCATGCCGATGGACATCCAAGCCAATACACTGGTTTAAAAAAACAATAATAA
>CM068963.1:49224844-49238093 GCA_035128595.1 Eptatretus atami
CCCCTGACAAACTCCAGTAACAACTGGAAATAAGCCAGAGATGGTACCATCACATCTCACAGCACTCTTAGTACCAGAGTAGAGTTTAGACATCAAATTGATCAGTTTTGGTGGCATCCCACGAAGACCAAGAATCCTACAGAGGGCATCCTGATTCACTGAATCAAACACATTACAGAGATCAACATAAGCTGCAAGCAGCCCCTGCCGAAACTCTCGTCTGCTTCGGAGATCCCAAGAGCAAGGATACGGTCAATCTTTGACCTCTTTTGTGAAAGCCTGACGCTCTGGACGCTCGTGCTCAAGCAGATGGTAGCGAAACCTATCAAGAATTATCCGAGCAAAACTTTCGGCACTGAGAGCAGCGTCACCCCCGGTAGTTGTTGCAGTCTTGGCGATCACCCTTCCCTTTCCAGAGACGGACAACAAGGCCCCACTTCCAGTCAGTTGGATGATGCCTGTTTTCTCGGCAGAGCACAGAACTACATGCAATATGAGATGCAGCATTTCCACCACCTTGGAAGTCCGCATGGATGCCACAAGCCCTGGAGCTTACCCCATTTCAACCGTTCACCGCAGCCCGTGTTTCCACAGCGAAGGTGGACCACAGTTGATTGGAGAGTCAGCAACAGTGATTGTAACACCCCTGACATCCAACTCGACAGCTGGTGGATCAGCCTGGTACAACAACCCTCAAAGTAACCGACCCAGCGGCCTTCACTTCGGACTCCTCTGTCAAGAGCCTACCACCTCTGCTCTAACTGCAGTACACCGAGGGATGGGCTTGGATGAACGCAATGCGCGATTCCCCTGTAAGCAGGACGAGAATCACTGACCACAGTGTATGCTCTACCCCCTCACAGATTCCTCGCACTAGTCCTCCTTGTCCACCCTTATGCACAAGTACAGTTTTACGCCTCAGCTCCTGAACAGCTCAGCTCTGCCATTCAGCCTGGCCCTGCGACTCTTCAATGGTATCCAGTGTCCCTTAGAGACAAAATTCTTCTTGCCCTACGGAGGCCAAGACATCCACCGGCAACATCAAGGACGGTGGTCTTGAAGGCACTCCACAACTCTTCAGGATCCCCAAAGCAACCAGACCCCCCAAATGTCCACTCAGCCTGTTCGCAAACTCCTCACTACCCTCTCATCGTTGAGCTTGCCAATATCCAGCCGAGGCTGGGATGGTACCATTCTCCTGGATTTAAGGTGCAACTTCGGAGTTGCTACAACAAGCCTGTGGTCAGTATTGAGGAACTGAGCACTCCGGTAGACCTGTATGGTGCACATACCAATAAGACATTCCTTCAGCTAACGTGCCCCTACTTATTACATCAAGATGGGCTAAATACTCGTACACGGATGCAACTCTATACATTTCTATCCGCTCTGTGATGATATCTAACCCTCCCTCACAAATGTAACAATACTTGACGTTAGGCCGAACACCGCCATTTCCTCGGGTTTCTGTGCACGTGCTCAGAGCATTCTGGGGTGGATTCCGTTATTTCGAAAGTCGTATATTCTGAAAACAAATCCTCTCACAGAGGGAGCAGGTATTACTAATATGTAAAAATCAAAGGATTGCAGTGTGGTTGTATTTATTTGCAGTGTGGTGTATTTTTATGAGTCCTCCAATCTATTCCATTCTCAAGACTTAAAAAAATAAAAAATACCCATTGTAAAAAAACAAAAACAACATTTGATATATAACTTTGGAAATGCACAGTTCATAAAAACAAAGGAATAAAGCATTGAAATAGTGATTTGTGGAATCACATTCCCATACCAGCCTCGCAGTGATGGTCAGTCCAGCCAGGTTGACAACGGCAGGCCCCGGTTTCTGACTCGCAGGTAATATTCATGCCACAGTCGCATGGAATCTGGCAATTTTGCCCAAAGAATCCTAAGGGACAGGCTATTAAAGAAGGGAGGCATAAATGGGCTTAGGCAGGAAAAGGGGATGATTGACGAAGATATGACACAGACAGAACAGTAAACACAACGTAGAGCATCAATTACAGGAGAATAAATGCAGTGGATCAATTTTTACACCATAATTTAAAAGGAATGATAGAATCTGTTTCTACAGGCTCTTCACCTCTTTCACACAGACAGAGCAATTCGAAGGTGATCTTTACTATAAGAGAGCCATTTGTCTATGCATCTATCTGTGTATGTGTGTGTATTGCCATTTTTCTCAGAGATGGCTGAATGGGTCTGTCAAACTTGAGGTTCATCAGTGAGTGCCAGCGAGTGTTTTAGGGGGGGGATTGAAAATTTTGAAAAAAAATTCATTTTTACATTTTTGGGGATTTTTACTTTTATTTTATCGCTCTGTCGTCCCAAAGTCTTTTTCATTAATGACACGTTATATTCAAGTACACACACACATATATATATACAAAACAATTCCCAGACATTTAAATACAAATAAACCTCTTCTGGAAGCATTCAAAGTCAGCAGTACATCTTCTTCCTGAACGGTCCCATATTTATTGATCGGGGTCAAACAACCCAGAAACAACGGTACATTCACGAGCATCGATTCGACAAATAACATCTAATTCCACTTCTAAAGCAACACTTTTACAATGCCTCTTAGCCAATAATCTACAGGGTGTTACAGGGTGTAAATGTAAACAATGAATACAGTACAAAAAACTTTTATTGTCATAAAAAATATTATTAACATTAACATATATAAACGAAACCTACCAGGGTAGATGATTGGTGGGGGGTGAGTGGGGTAATGGGATTTTGTGACCATCCTGTAGGGTACAGTACATTTCTCTGTGCAAAGTTGATTTTGCGATCTCTTGGTTTCAGATCTCACAGCCATGGTCACTTGACAGTTGCAATTCCACGGGGTTTCCGCAATTCACATGGGATTGTGAGCTACACAGGTGACCGTGACAGGCCATTTTTAAATCACTCCATCGCGTCTAAGCCTTTGAAGCTGCGTGAAGGGTAATATTAAATGGCCCCCGACCCCATTCCTTCGTGGTTGTGGGGAAGTGTTTTAGGCCCCTACAAAAAATAGACTGGCCAACACCGGGTATCCCTGCTAATGCCAGATAAATGTAAGCCCCTCGTCATGGGAAACGTGCCTATAAATATTAAATATAAATGTTACTTATGGGTGAAATGTCGTTGATGGTTTGAACTGAAAATTGAGATAAAGAGTAAGCCGGAGTGTTTTTATATCCACCACCAAAGGTGCAGGAAGGTTATGTTTGCACACCTGTTTGTCTGTGAGCAGCATGTCTCAAACAGTTATGGATGGATTTGGACGGAACTTGGTGGATGAGTTTGGTAGGTGATAAGAACAAGCTGATTAGATTTTGGTTATAGGTCCAGATGCAGATCCGGCCTTTCAGTGGACTACAAAACAAACTGTTCAGCCTTGTGGAGGTATGCGCTCTCCCGAGTGACATTCTAGTTCATGTTTGAGAAACAATTGTAAAACAAACTTCTAATATAATAATCTAATAAGTTTTGAGGTTGAAATACACTTTAGTTTCTCTCCCCGTGGCCTGCCTTGGTGATGTCACATCATGTAATTTGGATATTATTCATTGTCGCTAAAACTGATTTACAGAAAACCAATCTTCCTTTCTTTTTTTTTAACAATCAAATTAATACCCTATTCATTGCAAAAATATCTTCAGTACCCAATTGCTATTTGTCTCAAGTAGTTGTAGAAAAAATTGGAAGTGCTCAGATAACCACCAAGCATAATGAAAACATATGCCTGGTGTTGGCTTAATGGTTAGGGTGGTGGGCTTGGGATCCTAGGATCCTGAGTTCAAATCCCACTTGTCTGTTGAATTAATACCAGGTGGGGTTGACTCTGCCTGTCATCCTTCCGAGGTCGGCAAAATGAGTGCCAGCATGCTGGTATACTGTGTCGGAGTGGCGACCCGTCCAGGATTGTGCCCAATAGCCAAGGAGACTGCTGAGGCAGCACCAACGCTCTGCACAGAGTATGGTCCCAATGGATGGATAATGAAAACGAGCATAACCATACCAACCAGCATAATCATACCATCATTCATAACCAAACCAATCAGAACTAAGAAGGGCACTCGGTAGAGCGCATACCTCTGTCCAACAAGACCTGATCCACGAGAACATATCAGGCCCAATACATTTTTGAAATATCATGCTATGTATCGTTTTTGGCCATATCTCTCAATGGTGAAGAATCACATTAAAAATGAAACAATTCTTGTATCCATATCCAGATTTGGATCTTCACCAAAATCGAATCAATTTGTCCTTGCCCCACACCCGGCATTTCGTCCGAATCCATCCACAACTTTTTGATATATCATGCGATACATCCGTTTTTGGCCCTATCTCTCTGGTGAAGAATCACTGAAAAAAATATCAGACCCTGATCCAGATTCGGATATTCACCAAAATCTAATAGTAGGAGAGCTGGCTGAGCTTCATTCTCAAATTTGATTTGCGCCCAAAAGGTTTGTTGATCTCATTGGCCAGTGATGACCATCCGATTTCTAAAAAGTGATTTCTTAAGTGCGGCTTTCTTGGGTTAAGGATTATTTGATCCTTCAAGTAGACCCTTCTAGCCCTTCCAATCTAAACATCGCGCCCAAACTGCCCCTTCGGTATTTGGACACATAGTGTGAGATGTGGTTTAATTACATTTGTTAAGAAGTTTTAATCCCTGGGTTAATAGATAAGAAAGGGCTAATTAAGGGTTCATTAAGAGTTCAATCTCAATTTGGCGCCCAACACCTGTTCTGATCTCATAAGATTGCTTTACCCATCACCAACTAAATTCATCACTTGAAACGATTTTTGTCTGGGGTTTACAGATAAGAAGGGTCTTAAGGGCGCAAGGGTCTTCCACTAGCCCTTGGAAAAATAATTTGATTGAGCTGACGCCCATTCATTTACATGACGGGGGGGGGGGGGGTCTATAGATAGTTACAAAAACACAAATTACAACCATTTAAGAAAACATAGTGCCTGGGGTTAATGAATAAGAAAGGGCTAATTAAGGGTTCATTAAGGGTTCAATCTCAATTTGGCGCCCAACACCCGTTCTGATCTCATAAGATTGCTTCACCCACCCACTAACTAAATTCATCACTAAAGAACGATTTTTGTCTGGGGTTTACGGATAAGAATGTCTTAAGGGCGCAAGGGTCTCACATAGCCGGAGAAGGAAACACGAGAGGCAGGAGGCACATTGAGATAATGAGAAAAAAAGCGATGACGCGGGTGTAGTCTATGTTGATTCTAATGTGTATTGTAATATATGTATGTAGCACGATGATCATCAAACACAAGTGATATAAAGGCAAGATGATTTCTCAGTTTGCGAATCATCTTATTGTCAAGGTCGGCCCGGAAAATGCTACCTGTACTGGTAGAAGTGGATCTCGAAAAAGTGAAAATTTTTAACCCTGCTCCACAAATTTATATTTTCTCATCTATTTCCTAATTTATATCTATGCCTCCGGTGCATATTCTACGTTCATTAAACGGTTGTCGATGAAGACAACGCAATGGAACCAGGCATTCGGAATGTGGTTGTAATTTGTATTCCAGATGCTATTGGAAGACCCTTGCGCCCTTAAGACCCTTCTTATCCGTAAACCCCAGACAAAAATCGTTCTTAAGTGATGAATTTAGTTAGTGGGTGGGTGAAGCAATCTTATGAGATCAGAACAGGTGTTGGGCGCCAAATTGAGATTGAACCCTTAATGAACCCTTAATTATCCCTTTCTTATTCATTAACCCCAGGCACTATGGTTTCTTAAATGGTTAATTTGTGTTTTTTGTAACTATCTATAGACCCCGTCATGTAATGAATGATGGGCATCAGCTCAATCAAATTATTTTTCCAAGGGCTATGTGAAGACCCTTTCGCCCTTAAGACCCTTCTTATCTGTAAACCCCAGACAAAAATCATTCTTAAGTGATGAATTTAGTTAGTGGGTGGGTGTAGCAATCTTATGAGATCAGAATGGGTGTTGGGCGCCAATTTGAGATTGAACTCTTAATGAACCCTTAATTAGCCCTTTCTTATCCGTTAACCCAGGGATTAAACTTTTAACAAATGTAATTAAAACACATCTCACACTATGTGTCCAAATACCGAAGGGCAGTTTGGGCGCGATGTTTAGATTGGAAGGGCTAGAAGGGTCTACTTGAAGGATCAAATAATCCTTAACCCCAAGAAGCCGCACTTAAGAAATCACTTTTTATAAATCGGATGGTCATCATAATGAGATCAACAAACCTTTTGGGCGCAAATTTGAGAATGAAGCTCAGCCAGCTCTCTAACTATAATCACTTCGTCCTTGTCACACACCAAACCTGCCCACCAAATTTCATCTGGATCTGTCCACAACTTTTTGAGATGTCCTGCACACAAACAGAGAGTGAAAACACAACCTCCTTCACCTTCGGTGGCAGAGGCAATAACCACACCAACCAGCATAACCAAACTATCGTTCATAACCAAACCAACCAACCATTAAAACCAAACTAACCAGCATAACCAAGCCAACAAACTCAACCAAACCAACCAGCATAACCAAATAATCGATCTTAACCAAACCAACTGTAAAAACAAAATTAACATATTAATTGCAAAACTATTTTCGGTAATTACCCAAATAACTTTTGGCTCAAGTACTCATGAAAATAAGTTGTACGTTCTCAGACCTGTGCAATATAATTCTGCTATTCAATGGATTCTGACCTAAGCACTGACTGAGCTCATGATGCTAGATCTGAGCATCATGAATTAAGTGCTTAGATGGGATTTAATTTATGGTTACCTCCACCACCGAAGGTGGACAGAGGTTATGTTTTCACCCATGTCTGTTTAGCCATCTGTCTTTCTGTGAGCAGAATATCTCAAAAAGTTATGGATGAATTGGGAAAATTTAGTGGAGAGGGTGGGTGTGTGACAGACGAAATGTTTCGATTTTGGTGAAGATCCCCATTCGGATCCAGATACTAGAATTTATTGAGTGATTCTTCACCATTGGGTGATGGGGCTAAAAACAATACATTGTATGATATTTCAAAAAGTTGTGGATGACATGATATATCTTGGTGGATGAGTTGAGTAGGTGATGAGAACAACCCGATTCGATTTTGGTTCAGGTCCAGATCCAGATCCGGCCTATCGGTATGACACAAAACGTATTTGCAATTCACCTAAAAATACAGCGATGTCAGCATCCTTGTCTTGTGGCCCTCATGAGCATTGTGCCTCCAAGTACTCCACATATATGTGTCTTGTGCCTCCAAGTGTCCCATATGTGTCACGTGTTATTATAAATTCACAATATAGCTTTTCATTTATTTCAAATTCCCAGAGTTTTATGGATATTTATTGTATTGGCACTTGCCTGTTTTTCATTAGCAATGGAGAGACAAACGAGTAGAATACCTTCAGAGCACTTTTGTCCATGCCAGCCTGATGGGCACAGGCACATGCCATCGACAGGGTCACAGACACTGCTGTTTGAACAGGAACAGAGGTTGGCACACATGCTCCCATATCTACCTGCTGGGCATTCTAGAGGCATAGAGGGACAGTAGAACATGCCACATCCTCATCAACATTTGCTACATCCACAGGCATCGAGTTGCAGTCTACATAAATCTCCCAGTGGACAAGAATCAGGAATTCTTTATCCGACACGGTTCCCATGCATCTCCTTGAGATACAATAGACCTACACACCTTTCTCACACTGCTGACCAATATAGCCTGGTGGACAGATGCAGAGGTGGTCACGGAGAGAGCAGGTCCCACCATTGAAGCAGGTGCAGTCCTGTGTGCAGTCAGGACTCCAATGCTCTGTATATGAAAATCCATAATGTACTCCTTGAGATGTGCAACACAGTATAGATTATCTAATATATAAAGCTCATTCTAATCACTCACTGACTGACATTAATGTTCGGTACCTTCCGGGTTGCGTAGAAAGCTGAAAGTTTGCATGCCGACGGACATCGAAGCTGATACACCGGGGAAAATAAATAAATAAATAAACAGAAAACACAGATCGTTGAGTGCCATGAATGAAAATTAAGTTAAATTAAAATAAACAAGTGTGCCAGCACAACAAATCCCGCCCATTAAGGCATAAAGTTATTTGGGGATCAAATTTAAATTGATACATCCTTAACCTGAATGTTGATTAAAGGAATAGAATAAGGAATATTTTAGTCTTAGTTTGAAGTCAATTAAACCATTTTTGACGAAGTTATGAGCGAAAAAGATTTTGACCTTTTCTGACCTGACCTTGACTTTGACCTAATTGGACCCAAAGTTAATGGGTCGTCCGAGGTTCATTACCCATCTGTGGATACAATTTGACAGTGTTGAGCAGCCGTTTTCCTGTAAAGTTGTATTTTCGTAACCATGTTTTATTCTAATGGAAAAATTGTTAATTTGACCGATGGCCATGACCCCAAAACTTGGACCCTACCGATCTTCACAAATATGCATTTTTCACTATAGGAATGGGTAGGATTATAATGACAAATAGAATAAGGTTCACTATAAGCTTAGTTTGAAGTAAATCAGATCATTTTTGACAATTATGAGCGAAAAAACGATTTTGATATTTTCGTGACCTTGACCTTTGATTCAATTGGACCCAAAAGTTAATGGGTCGTCCAAGTTCATTGCCCACCTGTGGATTAAATTTGATAGTTTGCTAAAGCCGTTTTCCGTAAAGTTGCTTACAACAGACAAACAAACCGGACGATTACAATAGGAGGGAGGAGGATAATAAATTTAAAAATTTATGCAAGTGAGCGACCCGAGACAATGGGGAAGCATTAATTTTGCATGCCGACGGACATCGAAGCCGATACATCGTGGGGGGGATCACAGACCATTGGAAAGCATCCATAAATGAAAATATAATAATGAAAAAAAAAGTGAAAAAAAAAAACAAATACAGGTGAATTCATTGTCTGGCACAGTTAGTTCTTGCTTTATAATGTGTAAACATACCCCACTAGTAGTTTTTCAACAGAGAAGATAATTTATTTCTTATTGCTCTCTACTTTATCACCATCTCATTTGACTTTCATTCTCTCACAAATATCACTCCCAACCCTGCCCACTCTCCTATCTACCCCTCCCCTCCACCCACACCACCCCACATATCTTCAATTTTAACATGTGTCCTCCATTTTCGTTAACCAATCTTGCACATACACTGTCATTTCTCTGAAATACCACCAGAATTAAAAAAATTTAAAATCCCAGGTATTCGATAAAACACCTTCCTCTGGGTAGTCTTACCTTTGTCACATGGGCAGACCCCTTCAATGGATGAACAGCTTGTGTAATCTCCACAGTTGCATTTCATGGAACAGTTGGTACCGAAAGTCTCCCCAGAGCAAGGCAAAGAACAGTCCTTCCCCTGTGGGCAAAGTCCCAATCTCAGTGTCACTTGTTTTAATTGTCTACAGCTGCCCCTCCACTCCTCCACCCCTCCACCCAATGAGGATGTGAATAATTTCCGAAAAACTTTCTACCAAACGGAAATTTTCACAATGAGAAAAATGCCTTACTGTCCAGCCTGGAGGGCACAAGCACAACTGTTTTCTTTGAGCACACTCGGCAGCATTCCCACACGTGTGTGCTGAACATGTTTTTTCACATCTGCATGACAGAGGGTCAGATTGAGGAATGCAGGAAAGACAATACATGTCCAGAATATCAGCTGATTGAATATAAGCTAATCACACACACACAAAGAGTGATGGGTGAACAGTGAACAATGATTTCATAGCATGTAACATTGGTGTTTGTGAAGGCTTGTGTCTGTCTGCGGGAAAAACAATGGATTTTAGCTCCTAGATTATTCTCTGATGAAGGGCTAATGCTAAAAACGACACCTGCACCTCATTTATCATGGCGGTAAACATTTATTGATGTTCAGTTGATAAAATGCATTGTTTCATGCCATGGACCATGTTTGGTGATATCAGGATTGAGATAAATATCGGTGAAACATGATTTGACTGTTGAAGTCAAACAATCACAATAATGGTGGTCAAAACAAATCATTCGCAGCTCGATAGGAATTAATAAATGACTGAAATATTGCATAGAGTTACTGATCTGTGCACCCACCAAAGAGGGCTATCTAATGTCGGATTGGATTTTGAAATACGTGCAACCAACAACATGGTTTGGCAGAATCAGGATTTTCTAGCGGAGCTGCAACAGTAGCCCTAATTTTGGTTTTTCTTTTCCTTCTTTCTTTTTCATCTTCTATCATTTATTCGGGTGCAGCTACTTTTGACACTCCTGTTCCTTGATATTAACTTTTATACACGATATTACCGATAATATTGAAACAATAAGGAAACTAGAACGGGCACTCGGGAGAGCGCGTACCTCTGCCGGGCTGAGCAGTTTACGTTTTGTATCCCACCGATAGATGGGATCTGAACCAAAATCGAATCAGCTTGTTCTTGTCACCAAACCAACTCATCCACCAAGTTTTGTCCGAATCCGTCCGTAACTTTTTGAGATATCATGCTATAAATGGGATTTAACCCCATCAATCAATGGTGAAGAATCGCTAAAAAAAAACAAGAAAAAGAGCAATCAGAGATTGCAAACCCTTGCCAGGACTTCTTTTGAGTGTTGTATTTTTATAGGTTTTAGTGTAAATCTATATATGGCTGCCAAACCATGTGACCAATGACATATGTGTGAAACTTTTGTTCCTCATGGACAGGCAGTCATACATGCAAAGTTTCGCCTTGATCTGTTGAAAAAAAATGTGCCCTCCATTTTCTGTCCTGTTCGCTGATTCATTGTTCACTAACCTTCTCCATGATTTAGTACTGCTAAATCTTCACTTCAGAGAAGCAGATTTTTGAAGGTTTTTAAAAAAAAAAAACAATATGGCTGCCGAATCACGTGACCGATGACGTGATGAATTTTTTTTTTCCTGTGGACCATTTTATCCCTAGATGACCCTCAAAAATGTTCATACTGATTGGATGTGGCATTCTACATGTGCAATTATGACGTCATATCGAGGGCACCTATGACGTCATAAAGTCACACTCATTCCCCATGAGGAGTACTTGCTATCTTTGTACATAATTGTACTTGTGTAGATGAAGTCCGGCTGATGATTACTCCTTAGGCATCTCTCCAGCAGTTGGTGAAGGAGGAAATATTTAATGGCGCTGAGCCGTTGCGGCTTCAGAAATGGCGCCGAAAAATGGCAAACAGAAGAGGAAAACTCGTTCGTTGCAGTCGTGGTTGTTTAACCAAACAAACGAAACCCGCTTCACTTGATAGTCTTGAGAAAGTCGAACTAAAAGTCACTATGAAAAATAATGACGTGTTGAGTGACTCATGAATTGGGATGAGAAAGGCTTGTACGTGAAGGCGCGCAAGCTTCCAACGTGTTGTCACCAAAAACACTCCCGTGAGCCCTCGGTCTTTTTAACATCCCGTGCGTTGATTGGCTCTCCGGAAAGATGCAACTGATTGGCTAGCAGAGTTCACGTGTTTGAAAAATTAATTAATTACTGAGAAAATTAGTGAGTCACTACAATACTACATTAGCCAGTGGAGCAAATTTGCCACAAAAATCAGACATTCAATGGGTATTTGACAAGAGTAGTGAGAAATTGTTTTGCTAATATAGTCCACATTCACTTGTTCGAGGCATATTTACTTTCTCTGTTGATGGAATCCTATACCAGGAATGAATAAAGCAATACTTCTCGTTTTGTTACTTGCAGTTCCAGAACTCGAATTAAATCAAATGTAGCTTGGAAGTTGTAACAGTAATACAATATCTTTTTGATTGGCGAATTGCATGCTTTTCTAATCTTCAGTTGTGTCTGGAATCCTTTGGTGGTAATAAAAGCCCACAAAACACTCCTGAAATGATGTATTTTATCGAATCAAATCTGTTTCTGGTGTATGTTCCCCCTCCATCCCCTCCCTTACCTCAAATGGCTGCACTGCTGATACCGCTCGTGAAAAGGCTGAATGCCTAAACTCGGTGTTTGCATCTAAATCTTGTGTCTGAAACCCATCGCTTTCTATACCCACCTTACCCAGTCACACCCAACTGTCCCTGGACTCTGTGACCTTTTCTTCTGACAAAGTGGAGAGCTTGCTGTCAAACCTCGACTCAGATTCTGCAACCGGTCCAGACAGCATCAGCCCACGTGTCCTAAAAAACCTGCTCCTCTGCTCTTGCTCACCCTCTATTGTTGTACTCACCCTCTCCTTTGCTCAAGGTCATCTGCCATCTGCTGGGAAATCAGCATACATTACCGCCCTGCAAAAAAAAGGTGCAAAAACAGATCCCTGCAACTACAGACCAATCAGCCTTCTCCCAATCATCAGCAAGGTTATGGAATCCATCATCGCTTCTGGCATTAAATCCTTCCTCTTCTCCAATGGCTTGATTTCCGATCATCAATTTGGATTCAGACCAGGTCACTCTACCCTGATATGCTGCTTCTAGTCCTCTCCAACTAATGGGATGGATGGAGGGACTCTATGCCGGACATGAAATCAGAGCCATATCCCTAGACATATCACGTGCTTTTGACACGTCTGGCACCCTGTCCTGCTCACCAAACTCTCTTCCGATGGTATCCAAGGCCATCTCCACTCATGGCTCGCAGCCTCTCTCCTGTCGCAGCCAACGTGTGGCCCTAATGGAGTTCTTTCATCCCTCTCTTCGGTCCAGGCTGGAGTTCTAAGGCAGCGTTCTGGGGCCCTGTTCTTTTTCTGGTTTTCATCAATGATTCTCCGACTCTGAAAGATCCTCTTTATGTCTTTGCTGATGACTCCACCTCTGTCGTACCATCTGTCATCCCTCAGACCGGCAAGCAGCAGCTTCTTCGCTCACTGCTGATCTGGATAAAATCACAAACTGCTCCAACACGTGGAACAGTCTTTCATCCTGACAAATCTCACACTCTCACTACGTCTCTCCGAAAGGACATTTTGGAACCCCACCCCTTTGCTTCATCGTTGGTGCAGAAAGGACCACCACAATGTGTGCGCCGATGCCTCACATCTTTCTTTCATCTAACTTGCTCAAAATCTATGAAGAAGTCCTTTCATTCAAGCTTCTGGGTCTCACTATCTGTCATGATCTTTCCTGAGAAAGCCACATTTCGACCTCCAAAGCCAGTCACCGACTGGGAATCCTCCATCGTGCAAAGTCCTTCCATGGCTC
>CM068963.1:49241842-49261398 GCA_035128595.1 Eptatretus atami
GTTCAGGGATTTAAATCAAACTTGGTACAAGTATGGATATAATGATGTAATAATGTGGGCGGAGGCATATTTGGAAATGTTGTGATATCGAAGAGTGTCGTTCTAGTTTCATAATTATTAAGGTGTATATAACCGAAGATGTGGTTTTGGAATGTGGGATCATCCGATATTCCTGAGACCACAGCTGATGTTGACCACAGCATTCAAGATGGAACTGATTTGTACCATTCCGTTTGTTCCCATTACATGGTAGATACTTGATGATTAACGAATTAACAGAATAATTTGTCATCGGAGATGCTTCTTTTCCCCGAGCCATCCATGAACCAAGAAGTGGAATGATCTCCCAAGTGTCAGCAAATCCAGAGTCCCTGCTATTCTGTTTGAACTCGGCACTCAGTCTGTGTTTTCAAGACTCAAGGACATACTTTTTGACCGTGGAAAATTCTCCAAGGTAAACAATAGGCATCAAATGTGTTGGAGAAGAAATCTTTGTTATAAGTGATTCACATAGTTGAGACGATGAAGGAAAATGTTCAGCTGATCACAAAACTGTAATTCTGAAGGTCATTTCCACGTCAGACCTTGTTCAATACGTCAGAAAGATTTATTTGTTTTGATCATTGTGTTATTTGGTTCATTAAATGTAATATGTCTGCTTTTCATTCAGTTGGATATTTATGATGACATAATAGTTAAAACAAGTCTGGAGACGGCAATGGTTCACAGAGGCGGTATTTGACGATGTAAATTGTTCAGAAGTCAAGGATGAGACAATGTGATAATTTTTGACCAAGTTATAAAATTATCAACATGATGTGGTACGGGTGACAGGTTATTAGATGCAAAATGTCGAAAACCCGGTTTCGTTCAACAACTTTCAAAAATTTGACCTTTGCATAACCTTTAAAGGTCACAAAACAATGTTGTGGACATTAAAATAAGGAAACAGGATACGTGCTATAGCTTATTGGAGTTAGTTCGTCGAAGAAGGTCAACCCGGTTCGATTCCCACAACTTTGAAAATTTGACGTTTGTGAACTTCAAAGGTCAAAGGATGGATTATGACCTTTGGTGCAAAACTTCTCTGGAACATTGCAGGAACAATATAACATCATACAGGCTATATGGCATTTTGCACTCCTCGGATTATCCATACTTTGATGAAATCAGCATAAAACAAACTTGAAGGGGGCGCCACGGGCAAGGTGTTCGAGATAGAGCAAAATGGTTTCCAGACTTTAGGTGGGGAATGACCTCAAGATTATGCATAAAAAATAGTCATCCGAGCTCTCAAAGTTTGGCGCGTCATATGATTTTTATGTCAAAATTCGCAATTTTCTAAGTTCGTGACCTTGTGACTTGACCTTGGGATGAAAATGAAAAATCGAGCTCCGTGGGGCTATGCAGTGCCATTGGGCTAACCAAATACCAAAACCCCTGCAAGATTCGACAAACCCCCCGGAGAAGATGTACTTGAAACCGGGCTACCCCCTAAAAACATGTTTTTGGCGTGGCTCCGCCATAATGGCGCACCACGCCCATTCTCAGGAAAACATAACTAGATCATGATATAAACCTCCCACCCAAATTATATCAGGATCGGATCAAAACCCACGGAGCTATGCTCGGGACAGACAGACAAGCCGTAGGCGGACATGGGTAATCGACTACCCAATAGAACCTGACGTGATGGGCCCGTTCGATGGGGAATGACCTTAGGATTAAGCACAAGAAAATTCATGATTCTAGCTTCAAGGGTTAATGCTGCAGATTGTTTTTTCGTTAAAATACCCCCACATTTAGAGGTTTTTCGGCCGTTGCTAGGCAACGGAGGGGTCCATAGCAACGGTTCTTTCTCACACATAACTAGGACATACCATGAACCTACCATACCAGTTTCATGTATATCTGACTCATAGTCTGTGAGATATAACGAACTTTGTTTTTTTATTGTTTTCGACCAGGGTTCATTCAAAGTCTATCTTCTCCGACAGTTTTCATAGGATCCGGCTGGAAATTTTTGACAATATGGCTGAATGTACTGCCCACAGTCGCTCGTGGCCTGATTTTTGATTTCGAAAAAATAAATTTTTTATGATTTTTCAAAAATTTCAAAGTCCCGTTGCTAGGCAACGGTGGTGTCCATAGCAACGGTTCTCATTTGCACACAACTAGGTCATGGAATGAACCTACCCACCAATTTTCATCGAAATCGCCATTGTATTAACTGAAATCGCCATTTTAAATACTGATAATAAGGGTAGAACAAATTTCAAAAAAAAAAAATTCCAATTTTTTTTTTTCGACTAGATCGACTACCCAACAGACACACACCAATAACGAATATAGTGGTCACTTACTGACTCGTGAACCAATAAATGTTAAGTTTGAGAAAAAGTTTTTTCATTCGAGTACTTCCTTCAAATGTATTGGAGTGTTCTTTGTCTATATTTAGAATACTCTTTAGAAGATTTTGAAAAAAATAAAGACCACAAGTCTGGAGACGGCAATGGTTCACGAGCGGTATTTGACGATGTCGATTATTTCAGAAGTC
Organism: Eptatretus atami; assembly: GCA_035128595.1. Lineage (NCBI taxonomy): Eukaryota > Metazoa > Chordata > Myxini > Myxiniformes > Myxinidae > Eptatretus > Eptatretus atami. The sequence continues at coordinate 49,244,400 of CM068963.1, forward strand.
AAGGATGAGACAATGTGATCATTTTTTACCAAGTTATAAAAATGATTAACATGATGTGGTACGAGTGACAGGTTATTAGCTGCAAAATGTCGAAAACCCGGTTTCGTTCAACAACTTTCAAAATTTGACCTTTGCATAACCTTTAAAGGTCATAAAACAATGTTGTGGACATTAAAATAAGGAAACGGATACGTGCTATAGCTTATTGGAGTTAGTTCGTCGAAGGTCGAAAACCCGGTTCGATTCCCACAACTTTGAAAATTTGACCTTTTGAACTTTAAAGGTCAAAGGTCAAGGATTAGACTTTTGTGCAAAACTTCCTCTGGAACATTCCAGGAACAATATAACGTCATATAGGCTATATGGCATTTCGCACTCCTCGGATTATCCATACTTTTATGAAATCAGCGTAAAAACGAACTTGAAGGGGGCGCCACGGGCAAGGTGTTCGAGATGGAGCAAAATGGTTTCAAGACTTTAGGTGGGGAATGACCTCAAGATTATGCATAAAAAATATTGTCATCCTAGCCCTCAAAGTTTGGGCGGTCGTATGATTTTTATGTCAAAATTCGCAATTTTCTAAGTTCATGACCTGTGACCTTGACCTTGGGACGAAAATGAAAAATCGAGCTCCGTGGGGCTATGCAGGTGCCATTGGGCTAACCAAATACCAAACCCCTGCCAGATTCGACAAACCCCCTCGGAGAGATGTAAATGAAATCGGCTACCCCCTAAAAACACGTTTTTTGGGGTGGCTCTGCCCATAATGGGCGCACCACCGCCATTCTCAGGAAAACACAACTAGATCATGATATAAACCTCCACCAAATTTTATCAGGATCGGATCAAAACCCACGGAGCTATGCTCAGGACAGACAGACAGACAGACACACACCAATAACGAATATAGTGGTCACTTACTGACTATTGAACCAATAAAAAGTGTTCCCCTCGCTCTGCCCAGCAAAATTATATTTTTCGGTACAATGTAAATTTTTGCTCCCCGAACCTAAAATCCTGGATCCACAACTGAATCACACAAACATACAGATAAATATGCAAGACAACACCAGAATACTTGACCAGACAAACAGCCACTGAGCTTGGGGAGGTGACGTAACTCAATGGGGCATTCTGGGTACCGCGATGCCATATTATAACATCTTTTCTCTCTGCACATAATGAGGTAAATAAGGATAAATTCCTCCCCATGGAGGTTAACCTATGGTCTGTGTCTATCCTTTCTTTAAATGCTGAATGTCAAAAACAAGGAAGTAGCACCACCATTCTAAACTCTAAAGTCTTTGGTGTGACTTGGCTAGGAGAGTATTACAGAGGATGACTCATCCAAGAGGGTGATCGAGAAATGCATCACAATGAATGTTTTGTTAAGAATTCACGAACAGGTGAAAGAGCACCATCATGCAAAATATAATGAAAACAGTTTAAAACTAGAGGGAGCACTCGGTAGAGTGCAAAACCTCCGCCGCCAATACTGCTGGTCACTTAAGTGAACCTGATATCCTATTCATTGTAGGTCAAAACAGATCAGACTCTACTGAACCACGATTGAATAAACTAAACTAGATCGACGCGCATGTAGAAATGCCAAAAAAAAAAAATCGAAATTTTTTTGAAAAAAAAGTTGCAAAATGTTTTTTTTCTCTAATTTTTTTGGGGGGGGGGTTGGAAATCACTTAAAACATGTAGAAATGCAAAAAAAAAAAATTCAAATATTTTTCAAATAAAATCGAAATTTTTTTGAAAAAAAGTTGCAAAATTTTCTGTTTTTTTTTTGGACCAAGTCCAAAATCTAATGGCATGATCCTTGGACCATACCTAATCCCCCCACCAAGTTTCGTCGAAATCCGTCCAGGAGTTTTTCCGTAATACTGTTCACAAACAAACAAACAACAGGGGTGAACAGTAACCTTCATCCATCTTCGATGGCGGAGGTTAATAATTGTTTTTGAGTGATTGTATCATAGCTTTCATCTTCAACTGTTGCAGGAAATCTTTGAAGCAATGGTCACAAGAAAAAGAGCAATCAGAGATTGCAGACCCTCACCAGGACTTGTTTTGTGTGGTGTTTGTGTAGTTTTGTGTCGTGTATTGTGTGTGGCATTTGTGCACTAGTGTGTTACATCATTAAAAAGAGACATAATTAGAAATGCCACTTTCTAACTGCTGGCAGAGATGGCCGATTCAGCCATTTCAAAGGTGATTTTATAGATTTTTTTTTTGTATACAATGTCGAGGCTCGTATGAGAGTGAACACATAGAACGTACAACAAGGGAGCAGGAGACAAGAGGGCGGGAGAGGGAAGGACAAAACAGTGGGAAACAGAGACATGAGGAGATCTGTGGAAGGGAGAGGGATGGGACAGGGTACACAAGGTAAACAGGATGGACACCACAGGGACTTTCAGGTCCTTACACGACAGGGACTTTCAGGAAGGAAGGCAGGGAATTTGAAGGAGGTGGGTTTTGGTTGTATTACCGGGGGTAGAAAAGATCGTGGTTTTGGATGGGGAAGATAAGAGATGGTGGTGAACAGCTGTTTTGAAGACCTGGAGGGAAGAGTGAGATTGATGAGAGTGTGGGAGATTGTTCCAAAGGCGGGGAAAAAAGAGGAATGGAAGAGTGAAGGTGAGGAGTGATTCTTGATTTTGGTAGTTTTACAGAAGATGGTTGCTGGTGGCTCTTGTGTGCCCTGTGGAAATATGGGGGGGCGGCACATCGCAGACAGAGCGGGGGGGGGGGGGAGAGGCCGGAGAGGAGACGGTGGAAGATAGAAAGACCACCGACCTGCCTGCAGTGAGAGAGTGAGAGACCCAAAGACTCAGCCACATCGTGGGAGATACCAATGATCTCAATTGCCTTGTTTTCCAGAGTGTGAAGCCGAGAAAGGTGAGAGGCGGGAGCACCAACCCAGAGGGGAAAGCAATACTCCATCAGGCTGCGGACGAAAGCCTTATATGTGGTCAGGAACTCAGGTGTGCCAAGGAAGGACTTTGGACGAGGAGGATGCCCAGTCGGTGACTGGCTTTGGAGGCCAGCTTGGAAATGTGGCTTTCCCAGGAAAGATCATGGCAGATAGTGAGACCCAGAAGCTTGAATGAAATGACTTCTTCAAAAGGATTGTTGAGAAAGTAGATTGGGGGGGGGGGTGGGGGGTTCTGGACGGTCTTTTCGGAGAGACATAGTGAGAGTGTGAGGTTTGTCAGTCTTGAAAGACATGCTTCACACGTTGGACCAGATTGTGATTTTATCCAGATCTGCAGAGCGTGGAGAGGCTGCTTCTGGCCGATATGAGGGATGACAGATGGTATGACAGAGGGTGGAGTCATCAGCAAAGGATAAAGAGGATTTCCAAAAGTCAAAGAGATCATTGATGAAAATCAGAAAAAGCACAGGGCCCAGAACACTGCCTTGAGGAACTCCAACCTGCACAGGACACGGGATGAGAGATCTCCATTAAGGGCCACACGTTGGCTGCGACAGGAGAGGGCTGCAACCATGAGTGGAGAAGGCCTTGGATGTCATAGGAAGAAATTTTGGTGAACAGGGAGGGTGCCAGACCTTATCGAAAGCACATGATATGTCGATGGAGATTGCTCTGATTCATGTCTGGCATTGAGGACCTCCATCCATTGTTGGGAGAGAAGACAGCATATCCAGGGTAGAGTGACCTGGTCTGAATCCAAATTGATGATCGGAAATCAAGCCATTGGAGAAGAGGAAGATTTGATGTCAGAAGCGATGATGGATTCCATAACCTTGCTGTGATTGGGAGACGGCTGATTGGTGTGTAGCTGCAGGGATCTGTTTTTGCACCTGTTTTATGCAGAGCGGTAATGTTTCCGATTTACAGCAGATGGCAGATGGCCTTGAGCAAATGAGAGGGTGAATCGAACAGAGAGAGGGTGAGCAAGAGTAACAGAGCAGGTTTTTAGGACATGTGGGCTGATGCCGTCTGGACCGGTTGCAGAATCTGAGTCGAGGTTTGACAGCAAGCTCTCCACTTTGTCAGGAGAAAAGAACATACAGTCCAGGAACAGCTGAGTGCAACTGGGTAACGTTTTTTCATTGCGACTGGTAAGATTTATGAAGGTTTTTTTTAACATTATGGCTGCCGAATCACCTGACCGATGATATCGTGAAAAAACATTGTTGTGGACCATTTTGTCCGTAGATGACCCTCAAAAATTTTCATACTGATCGGATAACGTCATAACGACGTCATAACGAAGGCACCCTATGATGAGGTGTACTTGCTATCTGCTTGCTTCCCCATGAGGAGTACTTGCTATCTGCCAAGTTTTAAGTTTTGTCCTTGGTGCGGTTTCAGAGATACAGAGGTCCAAAATTTTTCTCTTTTTCACATGGCTGCCACACCACGTGACCTATGATGTTCTAATTATAGTAAACATTCTACATGAGCCGTCGCATCATTGGTGAAAATTTCGTCTCAATCCAACAAGCGGTTGCAGAGAAAAACACAAAGTTCTGTGCGGATAAACAGACAAACACACAAACAAACAATAAACAAACAAACAATGGATCCAAATGCAATACCTCTCCTTTGGCAAGGGTAATTATCCGACTCAACATTTGGGATGAAATCAGAGGGGACTTTAAAATGTCCTGACCTTATTAAATTATTGCCATTAACGTCACTAGCCCATGCCGCATGGATTCTAAACTACCCTGGCGTAGTTATCTCAAAGACTTTATAGGATGGCAGGTGGCAAAATGCAAACGGATCTTCTGTCATCGATCCAGCAGCGCTGTGAGATAATTCCCATTTATTGTCACATCTGATGCAATTTGTGTCAAAGGCAGTGACCAATTGCAAATAATTAATAGTTGGATTCACACAAATTTCATGTTATCTCATTGGCCCACTGCGTTGGACAGCTGCTTCATGTCATGTTTCTTGACATTTTAGGTCTACGTTTTTATGACGTTAATCCATTTCTGCGACTATTTTAATAGCCCCAATTATTCAGCTTCTTGTAGGGATCGGCCAGGTAACAATTTTGTGCAAAGTCTTTCACGAACCTGCTGGCCAGGCCTGACGTTCAACTGAAGGAAGCAGGAAATTGAAATTTGTCAGGGTGCTGGGCGCTGCAGTGTGGTAAACGGTCCCTCCGGCTTAACGTCCTTGCGTTGGACAACACACCACAATGATGCCTCTCCCTGACTGCGAACATCAGCATGACAGTTTATGGCTGGGCGAGATTCAAACCCACGCTAGACCTCTCAAAGGGGAGTGCACATATGGTACCTTTATCATCATCATTGAGTTAGCATGATGACTTAATCTATAATAAAGCATCACAAATCATTAAAAAAAAATTCAAATTCGAATTATATAAAATCTAATTATAGAGAATTGTGATCTTCAATTATTCCTGCATCTGAAAGCAAGAGTTAATGCAATAACAGAGATAACAAAAATGTATTTTGCGTACAACTTGACCAGCACAACCATTGCATTTCTTAATCCCTTTTGTAGTTCTGATAATACAGCAATCATCGGAACCTTGTACGTTCCTCATTTGGGCTTCTCAGATGTCAAGGACACAGCAGTAATCACAAACATCACAACACAATGAAGCTTTAAGTGCTTTCAAGCATACACTTGTTTCAATGATTGCGATGGAATTTTATATCAATCATGGAAGAGATGTTTTCATATGCAAATACACACAGCCATGTCCTTTTAATAGCCACATGTCTCAGACTTCATGGACCAAATGTCAATTTAGGAACTTTTCAAACATCAAAACACAGCTTCAGTTATGTCTCTGACAGGTGTCAGTATTCAGCACAGTGGAAGTGGAAGCTTTAAAGCTGAGCTATTACACATCTTCCATAGCAAACATTGTACAGTATGTCCTATTTCCTTAAAATTCTGGAATGACTTCACTTGCTGTCACATTGCGATTCTCATTGCTCAGTATCAGAATATCCTACCAAAGGTAGTTGTGCTCTCTGTGAGCACCTTTTGCCTGTTAATGTTAGTCATGGTTATGCAAAGCACATGCAACGTGTCAGCAATTATCACAAAGTTCTGCAAAGTGAAAATCTGAAGTGGACAGTTGTGTTTTTTAAAAAGTTTTTTAATACAAAACCGAGGCTCATGAAGTGTCAAGAGACAGAGGGCAGTGGGGTCCACAGGTAGATATAACGAGCTAAGTAATTCAGAGAAAGGAGTGAAGCAAACCTGAAGAGGGCTACGTTGGGTTGAGGGGGAGGGGGTCGCACAGGGTAGAATTGTGGGATGGATGGTGGATAATATGAGGTGGTGGTGTACCACCAGAAAGAAGCCCAAATGGGAGAATGGGATGAACCATCTTCAGAAGGAGTTCCACAAGATGCAAATTAGGAACAAAGGAGTAGAAGTAGAGGTAGGCAGTAGTCTGAATTAGGAGTTTAAACAGAGTGGGTTACTGTAAGAACGTGTGCATTCTGGAGGAGCTACGGATGCTCAGTAGTCGAGACAGCAAAGAGAGCAAGATTGGATGAGAGTTTAAAAAAAAAAAAAGAGAAAAGCCACCACTTGGTGGCGTAATGATTAGAGCGGCTGTTCTGAGTCTCCAATGTTGGCAGTTCCAACTCGACCCTGGCGTAGTTATCTCAAAGACTAAAATGCACATGCTGCTTCCTTGATTGATGCCCAGCATTTGAAAAGGATACAGCATGGACAAACTACCAGAGGCTGGCAACCCTTGTGCAGGCTTGATGAGCCTCAAGGCCCTCTTGGCATTGAAGTTCCTTGCAAGGGAACTCATATTTATATATTCTTCTCTTCCTTCTTTCTTCTTCTTCTTCTTCTTTTATTATTATTATTATTATGAGCAGAGTATCCGCCCCATGGGCGATCTTGTTCCAAGCATGCAAACGTTCTTTGACGCATACTTTTATTTGGGGGTGTAAGGCAAAAAAAAACAATGAAGTTATGTGCATGAAGAAAAAACATACGCACTGTTTATAATTCAAAACCGCGTCACTGCACTGAAAAACGTGGGGACAGGAATACTGTACTGCAAATGGTGAAGGCTTGTAATATCCCTCCCAACACGATACACATTTACATAGAGAATTTGCGTTCCTCCCTCACCTCAAGACCACCAGCAAAGATAAAAACACCCCTATACATTAATTGGGGTTATGCTGATCCTCTGTAGCAAGTCTGGATGTAATCAGGCAGAACTGTAGGAGTCGTAGCCTGCCAAACAAACCCACAAACTCAAACACTGGTCCGTGAATTATAGCAAGGATAAATATTATATATATATATATAATATATATATATATATATATATATATATATATATGTTTAACGATAATATTAAATGAAGAATTTACCTCACTAAAATAATTAATTTATTATCATTATATCAAATTCAATGCAATAGGAACTTGTTGACATGAAACCACCAAACTTAAATAAAAGGTGACGATGGAGTCTGAAACATTCTCACAAGAGTTGATCAATCAGCCAAATACCTCTGTTTAACATGATGGAAAAAAACCTTCTCAGCACATTCCAGAAAATCATCATTTACTAAACAAATTCTTGCAAATCTAAGTAGCTGAGATGAAAAGACATTGTCACCCATTTTAATTGGTACATTGCTACCTGATAAGGTGCACAAGACCACCAGGAAACTGAAATCATCAACTTTATGATATACATGTACCTTGTATTAAAGCCATTCTATTCAACTTTAACCAACACATAGAGATATGGAGCAACTGTGCAATCATTACCACTCCGTTTGCTATCTGGATAATCTTGTGAAGCTGCTATCACAAAAATTATCATTAACCACATAAATATCATCTACATAACGACATGTATGAGATAATTTTTCGCTAATCCTAATTTTTTCTGCTTCATCAGTTTCTGCATGAATGAAAATTCACAGAAAATAAGAAAATGTCTGCAGTAGGGGCTGCAATTCCCACCATGGGAATACCCTTAACCTGTTGAAACATTATCCCACAAAAGACACAAAAGTATTAAAATAATAAAATTAACAGCATCCTTAAACTTCTTCTTCTCAAAACAATGAAAACTTGAGTACTTATTCTTAGAAAAGAATGCTCTTCAAACCTGACACATAAAAACTTATTTAAAAAGTTCAAAAAAACCTTGTCAATCACTTTGAAAGAGTGAATCCCTCACTAGTACTAAATCCAAATTTGTATATAAAGTTGAAAAATCAAAAACTTCCACTGACTTGATATTGAGGGCTCTAATCCAATCTAAGAACTCTAAAGAAGAATTATTGCTCCAGAAAGTGTTAATACCAGAATTCTTCTCAATTGCTAAACAATATTTCCTGAACTGTTCTCTAACAACTTGTAAGCCTGAGTTAACTATAACCGATAACTGTTTGGTGGAACACTGCCTAGCACCCATTATAAACCTATACTTGTACGGGTTCTTATGAAGCTTAGGAATCCAGAAAAGTGGAGGAATACAATAATTTACCTCTTTACTTTAATACGGAAATATAAAACTGAAACTTCCTGATGCTCAGAGATAATAGCTTGGAGTGACTTTTGACAAGGAACATATGTGCTATTTCCCATACTAGTGTAATTCTAAAGGGTGATTCTGAAGGGTAATTATAAAAGGTGATTCTCGAGGGTTCTAAAGTGTAATTATAAATGGTTCTAAAGGGTAAAGTAATATTATAAGCTATCTAAAGGGTCTAAAGTGTAATGATTCAGGATTCTAAAGGGTAATGGTGAAGGGTCTAAAGTGTAATTCTAAAGGGCAATTCTAAAAGGTAATTCTAGAGGGTTAAAGGGTAATTATAAAGGATTCTAAAGGATAAATTAATAAAGCTTTTTAAAGTGTAATTCTAAGGTTCTAAAGTGTAATGGTAAAGGGTTCTAAAGTGTAATTCTAAAGGTAATATAAAGGTTTTTTTTATATATTTTTAAAAAAATAAATACAAAAAAAAATTATAAAGGTTCTAAAGTGTAATGATTAAGGGTTCTAAAGGGTAATTGAAAAGGGTTCTAAAGTGTAATGATAAAGGGTTCTAAAGTGTAATTATAAATGGTTCTAAAGCGTAATTATAGAGGGTTCTAAAGTGTAATGATAAAGGTTTCTAAAGGTATGGTAAAGGGTTCTAAAGGATAGATAAGTAGTTCTAAAGTGTAATTATATAAGGATTTCTAAAGGGTAATTATAAGCGGTTCTAAAGGATAATTATAAAGGGTGTTTCTCTAGGGTAATTCTAAAGGTTAAATATGAAGGTTAATTATAAATGTAATATAAAGGGTAATTATAAATGGTAATTCGAAGGTAATTCTAAAGGATAATTAAAATGTTCTAAAGTGTAATTGTAAAGGGTAATTCTAAAGAGGATTATGAAGGGTTCTAAAGGGTAATTATAAAGGGTTCTAAAGGTAATGGTAAAGAGTTCCAAAGGGTAATGGTATATGGTTCTAAAGGGTAATTTGAAAGGTAATTCTAAAGGTTAATTATAAGGTACATTATAAAGGGTAATTAATAAGGGTAATTCTAAAGGTTAATTATAAAGGGTAATAATCAGGGGTAATTCTAAAGGATACTTATAAGCTTCTAAAGGGTAATGATAGGTAAAGTGTAATGATAAAGGTTCTAAAGTGTCATTCTAAAGGGTTATAAAGGGTAATTTGAAGGGTCTAAAGAGTTCTAATGCATTCAGTCGTTTCTAGGTTTTGCCGATATCATATTAAAAATACCAAACTGCACCGTTCCTACAAACATGGGTGTGATTTTTTATATATATAAAAGTAACAGTACTCTAATATATAAATGGATATATGATAATGTATATGTATATGTGTATAGTATACACACACACACACAACACACACAACACACACACACACACACACACACACACACAACACACACGACAAAGATCTCATTACCCTTTGGAGTGTTTTGATATATGCTGAGTGTATATTGTTTTGTAGAACATTTGCATACCCCATATGTAAAATCATATTTTCCTCCCAACAAAGCCTCGAGGCATAAAAAAAAATGGAAAACAAATCATGATGTAATTATTAACGGCACTTCTATACTACCCGAAATGTCAACAGTTTCTTTCAAATATACTCAAACTAAAACCCTTAGCTTAACCTCCACAACCAAGTTAATGAACAAATCGCAATGTGGCATTTTCAAGTCAGATAAAATTACTTTAAATGGACAAATTTGGGCGTTTCGGCGAGGTAACAATGTATGCATAAAACTATGTTAAGACTTGGCAGAATTACTGTTCCTGAGTAATTTGACCCTCATTAAAGGTTGGGTCATCAGCTGAGCAGTGAACTCATCACCTGAAGTGCACTTAAGATCATATTAACTAAACAAATGAAAATAAATAAAATGTGAAGGTTAAAGAATGTCTTTACTGGAATTGAAAATTACGAGTGGCCTGAAAGTCGACTGTGAGATCCTTTGACGCAAGACATAATAACAGCATCATTGTGGTGAGCCACCTTGGCCGCAAGGCTGCAGGACCAAACTGGGAAACTAAAGGTCTAAGCTCTAACATTAACCCGAAGCATTTGATTGAATAATGATGCTTCTTGCAGAAATATCTAATCAATGATGCCCGCAGACTTGTGCTCATTGGCATAACGTTTTGGCCAATTATCTTTGCTTCACCAACTTATTACAGCGTTATTTATAACAAAGCGATCATCAAGGTGCTATCTCAGGTCGACCTGCAATGGAATAACTTCGGAAAAGTGAACATCCAGCATTGAGCTAACAAGCAAACTCTGGAAGCGAAAGGGGAAACACTGGCAGTGTCGTTGAGACTATAGATGATTTGTGGGAAGATTGAGCTGGTCACACAACACAGGGAATTTTAAGTTTTGAGCAAGATTACAACATATCCATGTGAACAAGATCAGGACAAGGTGTTCCAATAAGCTATTAGGTCAAATCTGTATATAGGCCAGTGATTCTGCATGTAATGCAGTGAGCCATTTGTCATTGTAATGGTACAGATAGAACGGTGTGTAATACGGACCTCTAAAGGGCTGTATATGAATCCTAAAGGGTTGGAGTAGCTGTATCTTCTTCTTCTTCCTTCTTCTTTCGGCTGCTCCCGTTACGGTCGGCACAGCGGATCATCCGTATGATCCGCATAGTGATTGGCCACATGTTTTTACGCCGGGATGCCCCTTCCTGACGCAACCCTGGTCGCCTCTTACGACAACAGGATATGGTACACCTATTTAACCGGGAGGGTATACACCGGCCCAGTACACTACTGGTACTCATTTCGCACGCTCGAAGAATACAGGCTGAGACCATGGTGTATTAATTCAGTGGCCCAACGGGCTTGACTCAGACCTTTGGATCCCAAGCCGCTGCCCTAACCACTGCGCCAACACCAGGCTTTTAGGAGGTAGCTGTATCTATTAATCTATATAAAAAACACATTTATTTGTCCCATGTGTAATGCTCCTTTCCACCCATTAATTGTACAACTTGCATGACTCCACCCACAACTGTAACCTGAAAAATCATCAGGCCGCAATTTTGTGATATGTGAAGCCAAAGACATCTTTGGAGCTGTCATATTCACAATCGTCCATGCCCTCCTATAAGTTTTCCCTTCAGTGTAAAATGACCAAAGCGACAGTTAAAAGGATCATCAAATATCTAAAGATGGGAGCCAATAGGGGTTACTGCCTTGTGAAGGTCACAGTGACTGCCTAACGGCCTCAGCCTTCAGTCTTTAGGCTTCAGGCTGTGGTGTCAGCTTTATGTTCTGTGTCACTGAATCTATCCGAGCTATATAACCATACTAATTATATGCGCATATGCAAGGGCATGTGTTTGCTTCAAACCCGGGTTATTTTTTTTATTTTGGAAGCTATTGAGCAGTGGTCTGTTGCTTAATACAATGCCCAAATAACTATGTCGCATTCCTCTGAACATGGGCTTTGACCATGGAGGTTCCACTGTCCTTGCTATTTTTCCGACTATTTTCGTTTAAATGACTCGACCAGGACTATAAAGCCCATGTCATTAAAAATGTCTTTTTCTGAAGGAATTCTGGAAATCTCAAAGAGATTGTGAAAGAAAAAATACCGTCACTAGAACGGCACTCGGTAGAGCAAATACTTCAGCAGGCTGAACAGTTTATGTATATATCCCACTGATAGGCAGATATGGATCTTGACCTTAACCAAAATCTAATTAGCTTGTTTGGTCACCTACCTAACTCATCCACCAAGTTTTGTCATAATCGGTCCACTACTTTTTAATAATCATGCTATATATAGTTTTGGCTGTATCCTCAATGCTGTAGAATCCCTTTAAAATTCTCTTATCCGGATCTTCACCAAAATGAATCAATTCGTCTTTGTCACATGCCAAAACCTGTCCACCAAGTCTCATCCGAATCTGTACATAACTTTTAGATATCTTGCTCACAGACAGACAAAGAGAACGACAGACAGCCAACAGGGTTGAAAACAACCTCCATCCACCTTTGTGGTAGAGGTAATTAGTTACTTTTAATGATGTGTATATATGCATCAGGAAGGAGAAAATTGGTTTATGGTCGTTAATTCACGCGATTGACTGGTCACTTTGGAAGTTGCAATTCCATGGGGTTTCCACATATCGCAAGAGTTTGTTGGACCGACTGATGGGCCAATGCATGTAGGGCCTGTTGTTCCTGTTGCGATCAACGAGCGGCTATGATGCTGGCGCGAAGAGAGAGAGAGAGAGAGAAGAGAAGAGAGAGAGAGAGAGAGAGAGGAGAGAGACGAGAGAGAGGAGAGGCCACAAAGAGCCTATGCATGCTGTTTATAATTTAATTAGAATTTATCTGCATGCTTCCCTCCATTCTCTGCACCAAGATTTGAATTTTCTCCATGTTCTCTGGACATCTTCCATTTCAGGGTTGGAGGTCATAAAAGCAGCCCCTGACGCGCTGTTTGAGTCTTCAACTGTCAAGAATCAGCCTTATCCTGCTAAAAAATCAGCTATCTTCAGCATCTTGCAAACAAGAGGGTGCCCAGCATATTAATACTCTCACAGTTGGAAGAATATCTCGACGACAAATTCAGTGGAGGCCGATGATTGATGTTAGATCTGAGAATAGGTGTCCTCCTCGAAGTCGTGATTAACAGATGTGACGACTAGCTTTTGGGCATTGCGGAAAAGAGGAAATTTTCATCTTCTCCGCCTAACAAACAGTTGAAGACCTCAAAACAGCTGTCAGGGCTGCTTTATGACCTCCAACCCTCAAATGTGAAGAAGATTGTCCAGAGAACTGGAGAAAATTCCAAATTGTGCAGAGATGGAGGGAAGTCATACAGATAAATTCTAACTGCATGCATAGGGATTTGTGGCCACTGTAACAAGCTTTACAAGTAACGCTCTGGTGTTGACTTAGTGGTTAGGGTGGTGGCTTGGATACTAGGGTCCTGAGTTCAAGCCCCGTTAGCCTGATGAATTAAACACAAGCGGTTTGACTCAGCCTGTCATCCTTCTGAGGTCGGTGAAATGAAGTAGCAGCAAAAGGCTGCACACGAAGGGAAAGGGGATTGAATAGATTTAGTAAAATCTGGTATTGATGTGTGCAGGCATAATGTGGCCTCCCACTGAGTGGCTCCTCTGTGCAAAAATTTCCTTGTACTTCTTGTTTCCTCAACAAAATGACGCAACCAGGGATTTAGATTGCAAGATTGCAATTGTCTTCTTGAAACAAACACCTGACAGCTGTGATTCTCTTAATCACTTTATTGGGTACATCGATTTGTCATAGTTTGATGTAGAAGGGTGAGTCCTACAGTCCCAGGAACGGTTTTAGCTATTTATACAAGATTTGTTTATACATCTATTTATAGTTTGTTGTGTTTTTTTAAAAGCATAATACAAGTTATACATTAAAACCAAGATTGGCAGTGACCAGTCAATTTACAGTGGAAGAGACCGGCTCGTAGCAGTGATGATGGTACCTAGAGGAGAGACACAAACAAGAACGACAAAACAGATGCAAGAAGACTTTGAAGAGCGTTTTGGAAAGCCAGCACTGTAAAATCAAATCTTCATCTTTGGGAAAAGGGCATTTCACACTGTTAGTGTACTCGAAGCAAGTGCAGCAGACAACGAAAAATGTTTGATTTGGAATTCAAAACATTCAAAATCGGTTCTCAAAGCTCCAAAATCATTATGGAAACTTTATGGAAAATCAAAAAAAAAAAATTTTGGAAACGTCCTGCACAGTTTGGGTGTTTTTCATTTTCATTTGTTTGCAAATTCCCCACACAAAATGCAAGAAGCTTCACATGAAACCAAAATGAACCACTATCATTTGGTGATTGTCAGATGCAAGATCATGAAAACAAAAACACCAAAAAAAACATTATAATAGATGGAATAAACAAATTTTGAATAAGCAGCTAAAACCGGGTCTGAGCTTACGACTCATCTGTGAGTCGTAAGTCCAGGATCAGTTTAGAAATGGAACTTTCAATGCTGAAAAACCATTCATTGTAAACAAGATTAATATCCCTCAAACACAAATCACCGAGTCCAGTTTGCACAAAAAAAAAAATCATGGAAACTTTGCAATGACTTAATGAATGGGGAAAAACAATTTTATTTGTACTGTTATGTGCAATGTATGCAGGTAGAAAACAATGAAAAAAGGACAACCTGGATATACTGACACATGGAAGAACCATCTTTTTACAGAAAACAAGTGGATATGCTCAGGAGGAATCTTGATTGTACTCACCCTTGGTACAGTTTGGACCGTCCAACCCGATTTGCAAAGACAGGTGTTGGGCGCTAATGCTATGTCCATGAAACCTGCCCTGGGCACGAGGCTGTGAAAAACAAAACAGCACGACATATGACACGCAATACAGCAGAAACGCTTTCATTTGTGCAGTAGGTTCTTTGAACAGTTTCCTAACTCATGGGAACAAGTTCTGCTTCTTCTGAGATTGTCTAACTTGTATTCAATCATCATACTAAACCCTAACCCTAACCTTCCACCATTCCTGGCCACCGTCTGTTGTCCTCAATACATGGACTGTACAATTTATCCTTTATCCGTGCTCGCTTTACATCTAGGTTCCCGTTCAATGTTCAAATAATACATCACAGTTCGATGATCATGCACATGTGTTGCAGAGATAGTTGGTGTATTGGATTAACAGCACTTAACACTTATGTGCAATTTTCCCATGAAATTGTTCATCTGCAGAAGAATACATATGAAGAGTAAGATAGGGGCAAGAGGGCAGGAATCTATATTCCATTTGGGGTTTTATTAAAACCAAAAAAAACCCTCACAGGGAAAGTGTATGCTCATTTTGTCCTTGGTGAACTAGGCTGTTAATGCTTCCTTCAGCACTCGGAAAGGCAACTTCTTGCATTTCATCGTTAATATCCTGTTTTGCCTGAATAATTTTTTGTTCATCTTCGATCAAACCAATGAATCAACAATTTCTTATACAGTGGAGTGCTTTTCTTGATAAGTAAAATTTAATTTCCTGATGTTAAAACATATGGAGTTAATTTACAAATTATTGGCTTTATGGCTTGTTAGCTATAAAACCCAATTATATGAGCACACATGTGGAGCACCTCTCAGAGGATAGCGAGTTGCCATCACTTGTGCTTCCAATTCTGACAGGATGGTGCAGAGTTTTGAGTTGTCTACACCTGGTTCGATTCTCTGCTCACTATAAACTGAATTTTTGCTTTGGGGGAGGCCAGGTTGTCGCATCTAAGATGTGCGTCTGTCGTGGACGTTAAGATCCCTGCGGTGTTTTTTTTGCAAAAAGTTTGGCGAATTATCGATGGCACCCTGGCTAAACAACAAATTACTGCCCAAATCAGCTTTCAGTTGAAAGTAGGCCTAGCTAGCCAGTTGGGAAGATTTGGCCAAAATGGTCCCACCCGCATGCCTCATCTACCCCATAGAAGGTGGGATTAATTCAGGCTGCAAGGGGTAGTTAGGAGACTTTGCATTCTACATGAACGAGAGTGGCAAGGCAAGTGAAAGGTAGACAGACAGACATGGGTAAACTTAGTATGCACGTATCTTCCTTGTTGTAGAAACCCATGGCAGCATTGGTGGGCGGTGACTGATAAGCTGTGCGTGTGGCCTGCTGTAAGCCCAGGCGGGTAACCAACTCGCCGACGTGAAATCGTCACAATATTCTTCACAATATAATCGCATTGGTAAATTGTTTTTGTGAATGATAAAATGGAGCAACAAGTCAAGATTTGTGTGTTCATTTAATATTAACAATATCTGTTTTATGGGGTAACTGTGCCACCTATCATGTACCCTGTGTTGTGTGCATTTGAATAGGTTGAGGATGTTCCGTACACCTGGTGGGTAGTTAAACCTGGTTGTAGGGTGTGAGCGTACCGACTCGAGAAGCTGATGATATAACTGCATATGAGGTCATAAAAAGAGAGAAGAAAGAAAATATACGATTTTAATGAAATATATTTTGTAAATAGATGAGCTTAATTTCACCCACCCAGCATGATTGCAAAAAATGTCGGATCAATTATAATATATTCACCATATAAACGTTGCATCAATTAACTGATGAATGTTTTATAACTTTGATCTCTCAAAACAACTGTTCTACCATAAATCGAATAAAAATTGCTCCAGTCTGGAACATGTAATGCTCTGCCCAAAGGAAGCGACCCAAATATGACAAAACTCGATACACTGTTGCGAAAGTTTGAACGTACATCCTTATCAATTCCATTTCTGTGTACAAGATGCTATAGGAGGTGTCAAGTCTGAAAATGTGAAATGTGTAACAAAATCCATTGGTCTTTGGCATTCAGACATTCCATATTGTATGAATTGGAGAAACATACAGTAAATGAATGTCTATCAAAACACAACCAAACATTCAACACAAACACATAAAAACAGCACCAAACAAAAACAACAACAAACAA
>CM068963.1:49261858-49279065 GCA_035128595.1 Eptatretus atami
ACCCGGTTCGTTCAAACCAACTTTCAAAATTTGACCTTTGCATAACCTTTAAAGGTCATAAAAACAATGTTGTGGACATTAAATAAGGAAACAGGATACGTGCTATAGCTTATTGGAGTTAGGTTCGTCGAAGGTCGAAAACCCGGTTCGATTCCACAACTTTGAAAATTTGACCTTTGAACTTTAAGGTCAAAGGTCAAGGATTATGACCTTTTGTGCAAAACTTCTCGGAACATTCCAGGAACAATATAACGTCATATAGGCTATATGGCATTTCGCACTCCCTCGGATTATCCATACTTTTATGAAATCAGCGTAAAAACGAACTTGAGGGCGCCACGGGCAAGGTGTTCGAGATGGAGCAAAATGGTTTCAAGACTTTAGGTGGGGAATGACTCCAAGATTATGCATAAAAATATTGTCATCCTAGCCCTCAAAGTTTGGGCGGTCGTATGATTTTTATGTCAAAATTCGCAATTTTCTAAGTTCATGACCTTGTGACCTTGACCTTGGACGAAAATGAAAAATCGAGCTCCGTGGGGCTATGCAGGTGCCATTGGGCTAACCAAATACCAAACCCCTGCCAGATTCGACAACCCCCTCGGAGAAGATGAAATTGAAATCGGCTACCCCCTAAAAACACGTTTTTGGGGGTGGCTCTGCCCATAATGGGCGCCACCACGCCCATTCTCAGGAAAACACAACTAGATCATGATATAACCTCCCACCAAAATTTTATCAGGATCGGATCAAAACCCACGGAGCTATGCTCAGGACAGACAGACAGACAGACACACACCAATAACGAATATAGTGGTCACTTACTGACTATTGAACCAATAAAAAGTGTTCCCCTCGCTCTGCCAGCAAAATTATATTTTCGGTACAATGTAAATTTTTGCTCCCCGAACCTAAAATCCTGGATCCACAACTGAATCACACAAACATACAGATAAATATGCAAGACAACACCAGAATACTTGACCAGACAAACAGCCACTGAGCTTGGGGAGGTGACGTAACTCAATGGGGGCATTCTGGGTACGCGATGCCATATTTATAACATCTTTTTCTCTCTGCACATAATGAGGTAAATAAGGATAAATTCCTCCCATGGAGGTTAACCTATGGTCTGTGTCTATCCTTTCTTTAAATGCTGAATGTCAAAAAACAGGAAGTAGCACCGACCATCTAAACTCTAAAGTCTTTGGTGTGACTTGGCTAGGAGAGTATTACAGAGGATGACTCATCCAAGGAGTGATCGAGAAATGCATCACAATGAATGTTTTGTTAAGAATTCACGAACAGGTGAAAGAGCACCATCATGCAAATATAATGAAAACAAGTTTAAAACTAGAGGGGAGCACTCGGTAGAGTGCAAAACCTCCGCCGCCAATTACTGCTGGGTCACTTAAGTGAACTGATATCCTATTCATTGTAGGTCAAAACAGATCAGACTCTACTGAACCACGATTGAATAAACTAAACTAGATCGACGCGCATGTAGAAATGCCAAAAAAAAAAAATCGAAATTTTTTTGAAAAAAAGTTGCAAAATGTTTTTTTTCTCTCTAAGAAATTTTTTTTTGGGGGGGGGGGGGGTTGGAAATCACTTAAAACATGTAGAAATGCAAAAAAAAAAATTCAAATATTTTTCAAATAAAATCGAAATTTTTTTGAAAAAAAGTTGCAAAATTTTCTTTTTTTTTTTGGACCAAGTCCAAAATCTAATGGCATGATCCTTGGACCATACCTAATCCCCCCACCAAGTTTCGTCGAAATCCGTCCAGGAGTTTTTCCGTAATACTGTTCACAAACAAACAAAACAACAGGGGTGAAAACAGTAACCTTCATCCATCTTCGATGCGGAGGTTAATAATTGTTTTTGAGTGATTGTATCATAGCTTTCATCTTCAACTGTTGCAGGAAATCTTTGAAGCAATGGTCACAAGAAAAAGAGCAATCAGAGATTGCAGACCCTCACCAGGACTTGTTTTGTGTGGTGTTTGTGTAGTTTTGTGTCGTGTATTGTGTGTGGCATTTGTGCACTAGTGTGTTACATCATTAAAAAGAGACATAATTAGAAATGCCACTTTCTAACTGCTGGCAGAGATGGCCGATTCAGCCATTTCAAAGGTGATTTTATAGATTTTTTTTTTGTATACAATGTCGAGGCTCGTATGAGAGTGAACACATAGAACGTACAACAAGGGAGCAGGAGACAAGAGGGGCGGGAGAGGGAAGGCAAAACAGTGGGAAACAGAGACATGAGGAGATCTGTGGAAGGGAGAGGGATGGGACAGGGTACACAAGGTAAACAGGATGGACACCACAGGGACTTTCAGGTCCTTACACGACAGGGACTTTCAGGAAGGAAGGCAGGGAATTTGAAGGAGGTGGGTTTTGGTTGTATTACCGGGGGTAGAAAAGATCGTGGTTTTGGATGGGGGAAGATAAGAGATGGTGGTGAACAGCTGTTTTGAAGACCTGGAGGGAAGAGTGAGATTGATGAGAGTGTGGGAGATTGTTCCAAAGGCGGGGAAAAAAGAGAATGGAAGAGTGAAGGTGAGGAGTGATTCTTGATTTTGGTAGTTTTACCAGAAGATGGTTGCTGGTGGCTCTTGTGTGCCCTGTGGAAATATGGGGGGGGCGCACATCGCAGACAGAGCGCGGGGGGGGGGGAGAGGCCGGAGAGGAGACGGTGGAAGATAGAAAGACCACCGCCTGCCTGCAGTGAGAGAGTGAGAGACCCAAAGACTCAGCCACATCGTGGAGATACCAATGATCTCAATTGCCTGTTTTCCAGAGTTGAAGCCGAGAAAGGTGGAGAGCGGGAGCACCAACCCAGAGGGGAAAGCAATACTCCATCAGGCTGCGGACGAAAGCCTTATATGTGGTCAGGAACTCAGGTGTGCCAAGGAAGGACTTTGGACGAGGGAGGATGCCCAGTCGGTGACTGGCTCTGGAGGCCAGCTTGGAAATGTGGCTTTCCCAGGAAAGATCATGGCAGATAGTGAGACCCAGAAGCTTGAATGAAATGACTTCTTCAAAAGGATGTTGAGAAGTAGATTGGGGGGGGGGGGGGGGGGGGTTCTGGACGGTCTTTTCGGAGAGACATAGTGAGAGTGTGAGGTTTGTCAGTCTTGACATGCTTCACACGTGGACCAGATTGTGATTTTATCCGACTCTGCAGAGCTGAGAGCTGCTTCTGGCTATGAGGGATGACATATGACAGGGTGGAGTCATCAGCAAGGGATAAAGAGGATTTCCAAAGAGTCAAAGAGATCATTGATGAAAATCAGAAAAAGCACAGGCCCAGAAACACTGCCTTGAGGAACTCCAACCTGCACAGGACACGGGATGAGAGATCTCCATTAAGGGCCACACGTTGGCTGCGACAGGAGAGGAAGGCTGCAAGCCATGAGTGGAGAAGGCCTTGGATGTCATAGGAAGAAATTTGTGTGAACAGGGAAGGGTGCCAGACCTTATCGAAAGCACATGATATGTCGATGGAGATTGCTCTGATTTCATGTCTGGCATTGAGGACCTCCATCCATTGTTGAGAGAAGAAGCAGCATATCCAGGGTAGAGTGACCTGGTCTGAATCCAAATTGATGATCGGAAATCAAGCCATTGGAGAAGAGGAAGAATTTGATGTCAGAAGCGATGATGGATTCCATAACCTTGCTGATGATTGGGAGACGGCTGATTGGTGTGTAGCTGCAGGGATCTGTTTTTGCACCTGTTTTATGCAGAGCGGTAATGTTTCCTGATTTACAAGCAGATGGCAGATGGCCTTGAGCAAATGAGAGGGTGAATCGAACAGAGAGAGGGTGAGCAAGAGTAACAGAGCAGGTTTTTAGGACATGTGGGCTGATGCCGTCTGGACCGGTTGCAGAATCTGAGTCGAGGTTTGACAGCAAGCTCTCCACTTTGTCAGGAGAAAAGAACATACAGTCCAGGAACAGCTGAGTGCAACTGGGTAACGTTTTTTCATTGCGACTGGTAAGATTTATGAAGGTTTTTTTAACATTATGGCTGCCGAATCACCTGACCGATGATATCGTGAAAAAACATTGTTGTGGACCATTTTGTCCGTAGATGACCCTCAAAAATTTTCATACTGATCGGATAACGTCATAACGACGTCATAACGAAGGCACCATGATGAGGTGTACTTGCTATCTGCTTGCTTCCCCATGAGGAGTACTTGCTATCTGCCAAGTTTTAAGTTTTGTCCTTGGTGCGGTTTCAGAGATACAGAGGTCCAAAATTTTTTCCTTTTTCCAACATGGCTGCCACACCACGTGACCTATGATGTTCTAATTATAGTAAACATCTACATGAGCCGTCGCATCATTGGTGGAAAATTTCGTCTCAATCCAACAAGCGGTTGCAGAGAAAAACACAAAGTTCTGTGCGGATAAACAGACAAACACACAAACAAACAAATAAACAAAAAACAATGGATCCAAATGCAATACCCTCTCCTTTGGCAAGGGTAATTATCCGACTCAACATTTGGGATGAAATCAGAGGGGACTTTAAATGTCCTGACCTTATTAAATTAGCCATTAACGTCACTAGCCCATGCCGCATGGATTCTAAACTACCCTGGCGTAGTTATCTCAAAGACTTTATAAGGATGCAGGTGGCAAAAATGCAAACGGAATCTTCTGTCATCGATCCAGCAAGCTGTGAGCAATAATTCCCATTTATTGTCACATCTGATGCAATTTGTGTCAAAGGCAGTGACCAATTGCAAATAATTAATAGTTGGATTCACACAAATTTCATGTTATCTCATTGGCCCACTGCGTTGGACAGCTCGCTTCATGTCATGTTTTTTGACATTTTAGGTCTACGTTTTTATGACGTTAATCCATTATCTGCGACTATTTTAATAGCCCCAATTATTCCCAGCTTCTTGTAGGGATCGGCCAGGTAACAATTTTGTGCAAAGTCTTTCACGAACCTGCTGGCCAGGCCTGACGTTCAACTGAAGGAAGCAGGAAATTGAAATTTGTTCAGGGTGCTGCGGCGATGCAGTGTTGGTAAACGGTCCCTCCGGCTTAACGTCCTTGCGTTGGACAACACACCACAATGATGCCTCTCCCTGACTGCGAAACATCAGCATGACAGTTTATGGCTGGGCCGAGATTCAAACCCACGCTAGACCTCTCAAAGGGGAGTGCACATATGGTACCTTTATCATCATCATTGAGTTAGCATGATGACTTAATCTATAATAAAGCATCACAAATCATTAAAAAAAAATTCAAATTCGAATTATATAAAATCTAATTATAGAGAAATTGTGATCTTCAATTATTCCTGCATCTGAGAACAAGAGTAAATGCAATAACAGAAGATAACAAAAATGTATTTGCGTACAACTTGACCAGCACAACCATTGCATTTCTTAATCCCTTTTGTAGTTCTGATAATACAGCAATCATCGGAACCTTGTACGTTCTCATTTGGGCTTCTTCAGATGTCAAGGACACAGCAGTAATACAAACATCACAACACAATGAAGCCTTTAAGTGCTTTCAAGCATACACCTTGTTTCAATGATTGCGATGGAATATTTATATCAATCATGGAAGAGATGCTTTTCATATGCAAAATACACAGCCATGTCCTTCATTAATGCCACATGTCTCGAACTTCATGGACCAAAATGTCAATTTAGGAACTTTTCAAACATCAAAATCACAGCTTCAGTTTATGTCTCTGACAGGTGTCAGTATTCAGCACAGTGGAAGTGGAAGCTTTAAAGCTGAGCTATTACACATCATTCCATAGCAAACAATTGTACAGTATGTCCTATTTCCTTAAAATTCTGGCAATGACTTCACTTGCTGTCACATTGCGATTCTCATTGCTCAGTATCAGAATATCCTACCAAAGGTAGTTGTGCTCTCTGTGAGCACCTGTTTGCCTGTTAATGTTAGTCATGGTTATGCAAAGCACATGCAACGTGTCAGCAATTATCACAAAGTTCTGCAAAGTGAAAATTCTGAAGTGGACAGTTGTGTTCTTTTAAAAAGATTTTTTAATACAAAACCGAGGCTCATGGAAGTGTCAAGAGACAGAGGGCAGTGGGGTCCACAGGTAGATATAACGAGCTAAGTAATTCAGAGAAAGGAGTGAAGCAAACCTGAAAGAGGGCTACGTTGGGTTGAGGGGGAGGGGGGTCGCACAGGGTAGAAAGATTGTGGTATGGATGGTGGATAATATGAGGTGGTGGTGTACCACCAGAAAGAAGCTCCAGAAGGGAGAATGGGATGAACCATCTTCAGAAGCAGTTCCACAAGATGGCCAAATTAGGAACAAAGGAGTAGAAGTAGAGGTAGGCAGTAGTCTGAATTAAGGAGTTTAAACAGAGTGGGTTACTGTAAGAACGGTGCATTCTGGAGGAGCTACGGATGCTCAGTAGTCCGAGCAAGCAAAGAGAGCAAGATTGGATGAGAGTTTAAAAAAAAAAAAGAGAAAAGCCACCAACTTGGTGGCGTAATGATTAGAGCGGCTGTTCTGAGTCTCCAATGTTGGCAGTTCCAACTCGACCTGCGTAGTTATCTCAAAGACTAAAAATGCACATGCTGCTTCCTTGATTGATGCCCAGCATTTGAAAAGGATACAGCATGGACAAACTACCAGAAGCTGGCACCCTTGTGCAGGCTTGATGAGCCTCAAGGCTCTCTGGCATTGAAGTTCCTTGCAAGGGAACTCATATTTATATATTCTTCTCTTCTCTTCTTCTTCTTCTTCTTCTTCTTATTATTATTATTATTATGAGCAGAGTATCCGCCCTATGGGCGATCTTGTTCCAAGCATGCAACACGTTCTTCTGACGCATACTTTTATTTGGGGGTGTATAGGCAAAAAAAACCACATGAAGTTATGTGCATGAAGAAAAAACATACGCACTGTTTATAATTCAAAACCCGTCACTGCACTGAAAAACGTGGGACAGGATACTGTACTGCAAATGGTGAAGGCTTGTAATACCCTCCCAACACGATACACATTTACATAGAGAATTTGCGTTCCTCCCTCACCTCAAGACCACCAGCAAAGATAAAAACACCCCTATACATTAATTGGGGTTATGCTGATCCTCTGTAGCAAGTCTGGATGTAATCAGGCCAGAACTGTAGGAGTCGTAGCCTGCCAAACAACCCCACAACTAAACACTGGTCCGTGAATTATAGCAAGGATATATATATATATATATATATATAATATATATATATATATATATATATATATATATGTTTAACCGATAATATTAAATGAAGAATTTACCTCACTAAAATAATTAATTTTATTATCATTATATCAAATTCAATGCATAGGAACTTGTTGACATGAAAAACACCAAACTTAAATAAAAGGTGACGATGGAGTCTGAAGACATTCTCACAAGAGTTGATCAATCAGCCAAATATCCTCTGTTTAACAGATGGAAAAAAACCTTCTCAGCACATTCCAGAAAATCATCATTTACTAAACAAATTCTTGCAAATCTAAGTAGCTGAGATGAAAAGACATTGTCACCCATTTAATTGGTACATTGCTACCTGATAAGGTGCACAAGACCACCAGGAAACTGGAAATCATCAACTTTATGATATACATGTACACTTGTATTAAAGCCATTCTATTCAACTTTAACCAACACATAGAGATATGGAGCAACTGTGCAATCATTACCACTCCGTTTGCTATCTGGATAATCTTGTGAAGCTGCTATCACAAAAATTATCATTAACCACATAAATATCATCTACATAACGACATGTATGAGATAATTTTTCGCTAATCCTAATTTTTTCTGCTTCATCAGTTTCTGCATGAATGAAAATTCACAGAAAATAAGAAAAATGTCTGCCAGTAGGGGCTGCAATTCCCACCCATGGGAATACCCTTAACCTGTTGAAACATTACCCACAAAAGACACAAAAGTATTAATATAATAAAATTAACAGCATCCTTAAACTTCTTCTTCTCAAAACAATGAAACTTGAGTACTTATTCTTAGAAAAGAATGCTCTGTCAAACCTGACACATAAAAACTTATTTAAAAAGTTCAAAAAAACCTTGTCAATCACTTTGAAGAGTGAATCCCTCACTAGTACTAAATCAAATTTGTATATAAAGTTGAAAAATCAAAAACTTCCACTGACTTGATATTGAGGGCATCTAATCCTATCTAAGAACTCTAAAGAAGAATTATTGCTCCAGAAAGTGTTAATACCAGAATTCTTCTCAATTGCTAAACAATATTTCCTGAACTGTTCTCTAACAACTTGTAAGCCTGAGTTAACTATAACCGATAACTGTTTGGTGGAACACTGCCTAGCACCCATTATAAACCTATACTTGTACGGGTTCTTATGAAGCTTAGGAATCCAGAAAAGTGGAGGAATACAATAATTTACCTCTTTACTTTAATACGGAAATGATAAACTGAAACTTCCTGATGCTCAGAGAAATAGCTTGGAGT
The DNA here is from genome assembly GCA_035128595.1 of Eptatretus atami. Lineage (NCBI taxonomy): Eukaryota > Metazoa > Chordata > Myxini > Myxiniformes > Myxinidae > Eptatretus > Eptatretus atami. Next base: position 49,270,370 of record CM068963.1, read on the forward strand.
GACTTTTGACAAGGAACATATGTGCTATTTCCCATACTAGTGTAATTCTAAAGGGTGATTCTGAAGGGTAATTATAAAAGGTGATTCTCGAGGTTCTAAAGTGTAATTATAAATGGTTCTAAAGGGTAATTATTAAAGCTATCTAAAGGGTTCTAAAGTGTAATGATTCAGGATTCTAAAGGGTAATGGTGAAGGGTTCTAAAGTAATTCTAAAGGGCAATTCTAAAAGGTAATTCTAGAGGGTTCTAAAGGGTAATTATAAAGGATTCTAAAGGATAAATTATAAAGCTTTTTAAAGTGTAATTCTAAAGGTTCTAAAGTGTAATGGTAAAGGGTTCTAAAGTGTAATTCTAAAGGTAATATAAAGGTTTTTTTTATATATTTTTAAAAAATAAATACAAAAAAAAAATTATAAAGGGTTCTAAAGTGTAATGATTAAGGGTTCTAAAGGGTAATTGAAAAGGGTTCTAAAGTGTAATGATAAAGGGTTCTAAAGTGTAATTATAAATGGTTCTAAGCGTAATTATAAGAGGGTTCTGTAATGTAAGGGTTCTAAATCTCCTCGCAAAACTTCCTCTGGAACATTCCAGGAACAATATAACGTCATATAGGCTATATGGCATTTCGCACTCCCTCGGATTATCCATACTTTTATGAAATCAGCGTAAAAACGAACTTGAAGGGGGCGCCACGGGCAAGGTGTTCGAGATGGAGCAAAATGGTTTCAAGACTTTAGGTGGGGAATGACTCAAGATTTGCATAAAAATATTGTCATCCTAGCCTCAAAGTTTGGGCGGTCGTATGATTTTTATGTCAAAATTCGCAATTTTCTAAGTTCATGACCTTGTGACTTGACCTTGGGACGAAAATGAAAAATGAGCTCCGTGGGGCTATGCAGGTGCCATTGGGCTAACCAAATACCAAAACCCTGCCAGATTCGACAAACCCCCTCGGAGAAGATGTAAATTGAAATCGGCTACCCCCTAAAAACACGTTTTTTGGGGGTGGCTCTGCCCATAATGGGCGCACCACGCCCATTCTCAGGAAAACACAACTAGATCATGATATAAACCTCCCACCAAAATTTTATCAGGATCGGATCAAACCCACGGAGCTATGCTCAGGACAGACAGACAGACAGACACACACCAATAACGAATATAGTGGTCACTTACTGACTATTGAACCAATAAAAAGTGTTCCCCTCGCTCTGCCCAGCAAAATTATATTTTTCGGTACAATGTAAATTTTGGCTCCCCGAACCTAAAATCCTGGATCCACAACTGAATCACACAAACATACAGATAAATATGCAAGACAACACCAGAATACTTGACCAGACAAACAGCCACTGAGCTTGGGGAGGTGACGTAACTCAATGGGGGCATTCTGGGTACCGGCGATGCCATATTTATAACATCTTTTCTCTCTGCACATAATGAGGTAAATAAGGATAAATTCCTCCCCATGGAGTTAACCTATGGTCTGTGTCTATCCTTTCTTTAAATGCTGAATGTCAAAACAAGGAAGTAGCACCGACCATCTAAACTCTAAAGTCTTTGGTGTGACTTGGCTAGGAGAGTATTACAGAGGATGACTCATCCAAGAGGGTGATCGAGAAATGCATCACAATGAATGTTTTGTTAAGAATTCACGAACAGGTGAAAGAGCACCATCATGCAAAATATAATGAAACAAGTTTAAAACTAGAGGGGAGCACTCGGTAGAGTGCAAACCTCCGCCGCCAAACTGCTGGGTCACTTAAGTGAACTGATATCCTATTCATTGTAGGTCAAAACAGATCAGACTTCTACTGAACCACGATTGATAAACTAAACTAGATCGACGCGCATGTAGAAATGCCAAAAAAAAAAAATCGAAATTTTTTTGAAAAAAGTTGCAAAATGTTTTTTTTCTCTCTAAGAAATTTTTTTTTGGGGGGGGGGGGGGTTGGAAATCACTTAAACATGTAGAATGCAAAAAAAAAAATTCAAATATTTTTCAAATAAAATCGAAATTTTTTTGAAAAAAAGTTGCAAAATTTTCTGTTTTTTTTTTGGACCAAGTCCAAAATCTAATGGCATGATCCTTGGACCATACCTAATCCCCACCAAGTTTCGTCGAAATCCGTCCAGGAGTTTTTCCGTAATACTGTTCACAAACAAACAAACAAAACAGGGGTGAAAACAGTAACCTTCATCCATCTTCGATGGCGGAGGTTAATAATTGTTTTTGAGTGATTGTATCATAGCTTTCATCTTCAACTGTTGCAGGAAATCTTTGAAGCAATGGTCACAAGAAAAGAGCAATCAGAGATTGCAGACCCTCACCAGGACTTGTTTTGTGTGGTGTTTGTGTAGTTTTGTGTCGTGTATTGTGTGTGGCATTGTGCACTAGTGTGTTACATCATTAAAAAGAGACATAATTAGAAATGCCACTTTCTAACTGCTGGCAGAGATGGCCGATTCAGCCATTTCAAAGGTGATTTTATAGATTTTTTTTTTGTATACAATGTCGAGGCTCGTATGAGAGTGAACACATAGAACGTACAACAAGGGAGCAGGAGACAAGAGGGGCGGGAGAGGGAAGGACAAAACAGTGGGAAACAGAGACATGAGGAGATCTGTGGAAGGGGAGGGATGGGACAGGGTACACAAGGTAAACAGGATGGACACCACAGGGACTTTCAGGTCCTTACACGACAGGGACTTTCAGGAAGGAAGGCAGGGAATTTGAAGGAGGTGGTTTTGGTTGTATTACCGGGGGTAGAAAAGATCGTGGTTTTGGATGGGGGAAGATAAGAGATGGTGGTGACAGCTTGTTTGAAGACCTGGAGGGAAGAGTGAGATTGATGAGAGTGTGGGAGATTGTTCCAAAGGCGGGGAAAAAAGAGGAATGGAAAGTGAAGGTGAGGAGTGATTCTTGATTTTGGTAGTTTTACCAGAAGATGGTTGCTGGTGGCTCTTGTGTGCCCTGTGGAAATATGGGGGGGGCGGCACATCGCAGACAGAGCGGGGGGGGGAGAGGCCGGAGAGGAGACGGTGGAAGATAGAAAGACCACGACTGCCCTGCAGTGAGAGAGTGAGAGACCCAAAGACTCAGCCACATCGTGGGAGATACCAATGATCTCAATTGCCTTGTTTTCCAGAGTGTGAAGCCGAGAAAGGTGAGAGGCGGGAGCACCAACCCAGAGGGGAAAGCAATACTCCATCAGGCTGCGGACGAAAGCCTTATATGTGGTCAGGAACTCAGTGTGCCAAGGAAGGACTTTGGACGAGGGAGGATGCCCAGTCGGTGACTGGCTCTGGAGGCCAGCTTGGAAATGTGGCTTTCCCAGGAAAGATCATGGCAGATAGTGAGACCCAGAAGCTTGAATGAAATGACTTCTTCAAAAGGATTGTTGAAGAAGTAGATTGGGGGGGGGGGGGGTGGGGGGTTCTGGACGGTCTTTTCGGAGAGACATAGTGAGAGTGTGAGGTTTGTCAGTCTTGAAAGACATGCTTCACACGTTGGACCAGATTGTGATTTATCCAGATCTGCAGAGCGTGGAGAGGCTGCTTCTGGCCGATATGAGGGATGACAGATGGTATGACAGAGGGTGGAGTCATCAGCAAAGGGATAAAGAGGATTTTCCAAAGAGTCAAAGAGATCATTGATGAAAATCAGAAAAAGCACAGGGCCCAGAACACTGCCTTGAGGAACTCCAACCTGCACAGGAACACGGGATGAGAGATCTCCATTAAGGGCCACACGTTGGCTGCGACAGGAGAGGAAGGCTGCAAGCCATGAGTGGAGAAGGCCTTGGATGTCATAGAAGAAATTTTGGTGAACAGGGAAGGGTGCCAGACCTTATCGAAAGCACATGATATGTCGATGGAGATTGCTCTGATTTCATGTCTGGCATTGAGGACCTCCATCCATTGTTGAGAGAAGAAGCAGCATATCCAGGGTAGAGTGACCTGGTCTGAATCCAATTGATGATCGGAAATCAAGCCATTGGAGAAGAGGAAGAATTTGATGTCAGAAGCGCGATGATGGATTCCATAACCTTGCTGATGATTGGGAGACGGCTGATTGGTTTGTAGCTGCAGGGATCTGTTTTTGCACCTGTTTTATGCAGAGCGGTAATGTTTCCTGATTTACAAGCAGATGGCAGATGGCCTTGAGCAAATGAGAGGGTGAATCGAACAGAGAGAGGGGGAGCAAGAGTAACAGAGCAGGTTTTTAGGACATGTGGGCTGATGCCGTCTGGACCGGTTGCAGAATCTGAGTCGAGGTTTGACAGCAAGCTCTCCACTTTGTCAGGAGAAAAGAACATACAGTCCAGGAACAGCTGAGTGCAACTGGGTAACGTTTTTTCATTGCGACTGGTAAGATTTATGAAGGTTTTTTTTAACATTATGGCTGCCGAATCACCTGACCGATGATATCGTGAAAAAACATTGTTGTGGACCATTTTGTCCGTAGATGACCCTCAAAAATTTTCATACTGATCGGATAACGTCATAACGACGTCATAACGAAGGCACCTTTGATGAGGTGTACTTGCTATCTGCTTGCTTCCCCATGAGGAGTACTTGCTATCTGCCAAGTTTTAAGTTTTGTCCTTGGTGCGGTTTCAGAGATACAGAGGTCCAAAATTTTTTCCTTTTTCCAACATGGCTGCCACACCACGTGACCTATGATGTTCTAATTATAGTAAACATTCTACATGAGCGTCGCATCATTGGTGAAAATTTCGTCTCAATCCAACAAGCGGTTGCAGAGAAACACACAAAGTTCGGTGCGGATAAACAGACAAACACAAACAAACAAATAAACAAACAAACAATGGATCCAAATGCAATACCCTCTCCTTTGGCAAGGGTAAATACCGACTCAACATTTGGGATGAAATCAGAGGGGACTTTAAAATGTCCTGCCTTATTAAATTAGCCATTAACGTCACTAGCCCATGCCGCAGGGATTCTAAACTACCCTGGCGTAGTTATCTCAAAGACTTTATAAGGATGCAGGTGGCAAAAATGCAAACGGAATCTTCTGTCATCGATCCAGCAAGCTGTGAGCAATAATTCCCATTTATTGTCACATCTGATGCAATTTGTGTCAAAGGCAGTGACCAATTGCAAATAATTAATAGTTGGATTCACACAAATTTCATGTTATCTCATTGGCCCACTGCGTTGGACAGCTCGCTTCATGTCATGTTTCTTGACATTTTAGGTCTACGTTTTTATGACGTTAATCCATTATCTGCGACTATTTTAATAGCCCCAATTATTCCCAGCTTCTTGTAGGGATCGGCCAGGTAACAATTTTGGGCAAAGTCTTTCACGAACCTGCTGGCCAGGCCTGACGTTCAACTGAAGGAAGCAGGAAATTGAAATTTGTTCAGGGTGCTGCGGCGATGCAGTGTTGGTACGGTCCCTCCGGCTTAACGTCCTTGCGTTGGACAACACACCACAATGATGCTCTCCCTGACTGGAAACATCAGCATGACAGTTTATGGCTGGGCCGAGATTCAAACCCACGCTAGACCTCTCAAAGGGGAGTGCACATATGGTACCTTTATCATCATCATTGAGTTAGCATGATGACTTAATCTATAATAAAGCATCACAAATCATTAAAAAAAATAATTCAAATTCGAATTATATAAAATCTAATTATAGAGAAATTGTGATCTTCAATTACCTGCATCTGAGAACAAGAGTTAGCAATAACGAAGATAACAAAAATGTATTTGCGTACAACTTGACCAGCACAACCATTGCATTTCTTAATCCCTTTTGTAGTTCTGATAATACAGCAATCATCGGAACCTTGTACGTTCCTCATTTGGGCTTTCTCAGATGTCAAGGACCAGCAGTAATCACAAACATCCAACACAATGAGCCTTTAAGTGCTTTCAAGCATACACCTTGTTTCAATGATTGCGATGGAATATTTATATCAATCATGGAAGAGTGCTTTTCATATGCAAAATACACACAGCCATGTCCTTCATTAATAGCCACATGTCTCAGACTTCATGGACCAAAATGTCAATTTAGGAACTTTTCAAACATCAAAATCACAGCTTCAGTTTATGTCTCTGACAGGTGTCAGTATTCAGCCAGTGGAAGTGAAGCTTTAAAGCTGAGCTATTACACATCATTCCATAGCAAACAATTGTACAGTATGTCCTATTTCCTTAAAATTCTGGCAATGACTTCACTTGCTGTCACATTGCGATTCTCATTGCTCAGTATCAGAATATCCTACCAAAGGTAGTTGTGCTCTCTGTGAGCACCTGTTTGCCTGTTAATGTTAGTCATGGTTATGCAAAGCACATGCAACGTGTCAGCAATTATCACAAAGTTCTGCAAAGTGAAAATTCTGAAGTGGACAGTTGTGTTCTTTTAAAAGATTTTTTAATACAAAACGAGGCTCATGGAAGTGTCAAGAGACAGAGGGCAGTGGGGTCCACAGGTAGATATAACGAGCTAAGTAATTCAGAGAAAGGAGTGAAGCAAACCTGAAAGAGGGCTACGTTGGGTTGAGGGGGAGGGGGGGTCGCACAGGGTAGAAAGATTGTGGGTATGGATGGTGGATAATATGAGTGGTGGTGTACCACCAAAGAAGAAGCTCCAGAAGGGAGAATGGGATGAACCATCTTCAGAAGCAGTTCCACAAATGGCCAAATTAGGACCAAAGGAGTAGAAGTAGAGGTAGGCAGTAGGTCTGAATTAAGGAGTTTAAACAGAGTGGGTTACTGTAAGAACGTGTGCATTCTGGAGGAGCTACGGATGCTCAGTAGTCCGAGACAGCAAAGAGAGCAAGATTGGATGAGAGTTTAAAAAAAAAAAAGAGAAAAGCCACCAATATTGGTGGCGTAATGATTAGAGCGGCTGTTCTGAGTCTCCAATGTTGGCAGTTCCAACTCGACCCTGCGTAGTTATCTCAAAACTAAAAATGCACATGCTGCTTCTTGATTGATGCCCAGCATTTGAAAAGGATACAGCATGGACAAACTACCAAGAGGCTGGCACCCTTGTGCAGGCTTGATGAGCCTCAAGGCCTCTTTGGCATTGAAGTTCCTTGCAAGGGAACTCATATTTATATATTCTTCTTCTTCTTCTTCTTCTTTTTTATTATTATTATATTATGAGGCAGAGTACCGCCCTATGGGCGATCTTGTTCCAAGCATGCAACACGTTCTTCTGAGCATACTTTTATTTGGGGGTGTATAGGCAAAAAAAACCACATGAAGTTATGTGCATGAAGAAAAAACATACGCACTGTTTATAATTCAAAACCCGTCCATCGCACTGAAAAACGTGGGGACAGGAATCTGTACTGCAAATGGTGAAGCTTGTAATACCCTCCCAACCGATACACATTTACATAGAGAATTTGCGTTCCTCCCTCACCTCAAAGCCACCAGCAAAGATAAAACACACCCCTATACATTAATTGGGGTTATGCTGATCCTCTGTAGCAGTCTGGATGTAATCAGGCCAGAACTGTAGGAGTCGTAGCCTGCCAAACAAACCCACAAACTCAAACACTGGTCCGTGAATTATAGCAAGGATATATATATATATATATATATATATTATATATATATATATATATATATGTTAACCGATAATATTAAATGAAGAATTTACCTCACTAAAATAATTAATTTATTATCATTATATCAAATTCAAGTCAATAGGAACTTGTTGACATGAAAACCACCAAACTTAAATAAAAGGTGACGATGGAGTCTGAAGACATTCTCACAAGAGTTGATTCAAAATATTCTGTTTAACATGATGGAAAAAAACCTTCTCAGCACATTCCAGAAAATCATCATTACTAAACAAATTTCTGCAAATCTAAGTAGCTGAGATGAAAAGACATTGTCACCCATTTTAATTGGTACATTGCTACCTGATAAGGTGCACAAGACCACCAGGAAACTGAAATCATCAACTTTATGATATACATGTACACTTGTATTAAAGCCATTCTATTCACTTTAACCAACACATAGAGATATGGAGCAACTGTGCAATCATTACCCTCCGTTTGCTATCTGGATAAACTTGTGAAGCTGCTATCACAAAAATTATCATTAACCACATAAATATCATCTACATAACGACATGTATGAGATAATTTTTCGCTAATCCTAATTTTTTCTGCTTCATCAGTTTCTGCATGAATGAAAATTCACAGAAAATAAGAAAAATGTCTGCCAGTAGGGGCTGCAATTCCACCCATGGGAATACCCTTAACCTGTTGAAACATTATCCCACAAAAGACACAAAAGTATTAAATATAATAAATTAACAGCATCCTTAAACTTCTTCTTCTCAAAACAATGAAAACTTGAGTACTTATTCTTAGAAAGAATGCTCTGTCAAACCTGACACATAAAAACTTATTTAAAAGTTCAAAAAAACCTTGTCAATCACTTTGAAGAGTGAATCCCTCACTAGTACTAAATCAAATTTGTATATAAAGTTGAAAAATCAAAAACTTCCACTGACTTGATATTGAGGGCATCTAATCCATCTAAGAACTCTAAAGAAGAATTATTGCTCCAGAAAGTGTTAATACCAGAATTCTTCTCCATTGCTAAACAATATTTCCTGAACTGTTCTCTAACAATTTGTAAGCCTGAGTTAACTATAACCGATAACTGTTTGGTTGGAAACACTGCC
>CM068963.1:49290268-49317310 GCA_035128595.1 Eptatretus atami
TTTGGAAGCTATTGAGGCAGTGGTCTGTTGCTTATACAATGCCCAAATAACTATGTCGCATTCTCTCGAACATGGGCTTTGACCATGGAGGTTCCACGTGTCCTTGCTATTTTTTCCGACTATTTTCGTTTAAATGACTCGACCAGGGACTATAAAGCCCATGTCATTAAAAATGTCTTTTTCTGAGGAATTCTGGAAATCTCAAGAGATTGTGAAAGAAAAATATCCGTCACTAGAACGGCACTCGGTAGAGCAAATACTTCAGCAGGCTGAACAGTTTATGTATTATATCCCACTGATAGGCCAGATATGGATCTTGACCTTAACCAAAATCTAATTAGCTTGTTCTGGTCACCTACCTAACTCATCCACCAAGTTTTGTCATAATCCGTCCACTACTTTTTAATATCATGCTATATATAGTTTTTGGCTGTATCTCTCAATGCTGTAGAATCCCTTTAAAATTCTCTTATCCGGATCTTCACCAAAAATGAATCAATTCGTCTTTGTCACATGCCAAAACCTGTCCACCAAGTCTCATCCGAATCTGTACATAACTTTTGAGATATCTTGCTCACAGACAGACAAAGAGAACCGACAGACAGCCAAACAGGGTTGAAAACAACCTCCATCCACCTTTGGTGGTAGAGGTAATTAGTTACTTTTAATGATGTGTATATATGCATCAGGAAGGAGAAAATTGGTTTATGGTCGTTAATTCACGCGATTGACTGGTCACTTGGAAGTTGCAATTCCATGGGGTTTCCACATATCGCAAGAGATTGTGAGTTGGACAGGCGACCGTGATGGGCCATGACATGTAGGAGCCTTGTTGTTCCTGTTGCGATCACGAGCGGCATCTGGCATGATGGGCTGAGAGAGAGAGAGAGAGAGAGAGAGAGAGAGAGAGAGAGAGAGAGAGAGAGAGAGAGAGGCCACAAAGAGCCTATGCATGCTGTATTAATTTAATTAGAATTTATCTGCATCCATTCTCTGCACAAATTTGAATTTTTCTCCATGTTCTTCTGGACATCTTCCATGTTCAGGGTTGGAGGTCATAAAAGCAGCCCCTGACGGCTGTTTTGAGGTCTTCAACTGTCAAGAATCAGCTATCCTGCTAAAAATCAGCTATCTTCAGCTATCTTGCAACAAGAGGGTGCACCAGCATATTATACTCTCACAGTTGGAGAATATCTCGACGACAAATTCAGTGGACGATGGATTGGATGTAGATCTGAGATAGTGTGTCCTCCTCGAAGTCTGGATTTAACATGTGACGACTAGCTTTTGGGCATTGTGAAAGAGGAAATTTCTCATCTCCGCCTAACAACAGTTGAAGACCTCAAAACAGCTGTCAGGAGCTGCTTTTATGACCTCCAACCCTCAACATGGAAGAAGATGTCCAGAAGAACATGGAGAAAATTCAAATTTGTGCAGAGAATGGAGGGAAGCATACAGATAAATTCTAACTGCATGCATAGGGACTTTGTGGCCACTGTACAGCTTTACAAGTAACCTGGTGTTGACTTAGTGGTTAGGGTGGTGGCTTGGGATCCTAGGGTCCTGAGTTCAAGCCCCGTTAGCTGATGAATTAACACCAAGCGGTTGACTCAGCCTGTCATCCTTCTGAGGTCGGTGAAATGAGTAGCAGCCAAAAGGCTGCACACGAAGGGAAGGGGTATTGATGGATTTAGTAAATCTGGTATTGATGTGGTGCAGGCATAATGTGGCCTCCTCCTGAGTGGCCTCCTCCTGTGCAAAAATTTCCTTGTACTTCCTTGTTACCTCAACAAAAATGAACCAACAGGGTATTTAGATTGCAGATTGCAATTGTCTTCTTGAACAAACACCTGACAGCTGTGATTCATCCTTAATCACTTTATTGGTACATCGTATTTGTCATAGTTTGATGTAGAGGGTGAGTCATAAGTCCCAGGACACGGTTTTAGCTATTTATACAAGATTTGTTTATACCATCTATTTATAGTTTGTTGTTGTTTTTTTAAAATATAATACAAGTTATACATTAAAACCAAGATGGCAGTGACCAGTCAATTTACAGTGGAAGAGAGGCTCGTAGCAGTGATGTGGTACCACTAGAGGAGAGACACAAACAAGACGACAAAACAGATGCAAGAAGACTTTGAAGAGCGTTTTGGAAAGCCAGCACTGTCAAAATCAAATCTTCATCTTTGGGGAAAAAGGCATTTCACACTGTTAGTGTACTCGACAGCAAGTGCAGCAGACAACGAAAAATGTTTGATTTGGGAATTCAAAACATTCAAACATCGGTTCTCAAAGCTCCGAAAAAATCATTATGGAAACTTTATGGAAAATCAAAAAAAAAAAATTTGGAAACGTCTGCACAGTTGGGTGTTTCATTTTCATTGTTGCATCACACAATGCAAGAAGACCTTCACATGAAACCAAATGAACCAACTATCATTTGTGAATTGTCAGATGCAGATCATGAAAACAAAAAACACCAAAAAAACATTATAAATAGATGGAATAAACAAATTTTGAATAAGCAGCTAAAACCGGGTCCTGAGACTTACGACTCATCCTGTGAGTCGTAAGTCCCAGGATCAGTTTAGATGGAACTTTCAATGCTGAAAACCATTCATTGTAAACAAGATTAATATCCCTCAAACACAAAATCACCGAGTCCAGTTGCACAAAAAAAAAATCATGGAAACTTTGCAATGACTTAATGAATGGGGAAAAACAATTTTATTGTACTGTTATGTGCAATGTATGCAGGTAGAGAAACAATGAAAAAGGTACACCTGGATATACTGACTACAATGGAAGAACCATCTTTTTACAGAAAACAAGTGGATATGCTCAGGAGGAATCTGATTTGTACTCACCCTTGGTACAGTTGGAACCCGTCCAACCCGATTTGCAAAGACAGGTGTTGGGCGCTATGCATTGTCCATGAACACACTGCCCTGGGCACGAGGCTGTGAAAAACAAACAGCACGACATATGACACGCAATACAGCAGAAAGCTTTCATCTTGTGCAGTAGGTTCTTGAACAGGTTTCCTAACTCATGGGAACAAAAGTTCTGCATTCTTCAATAAGAAGATTGTCTAACTTGTATTCATCATCATACTAACCCTAACCCTAACCTTCCACCATTCCTGGCCACGTCTGTCTGTCTCAATACATGGATGTACAATTTATCCTTTATCGTGCTCGCTTTACAATCTAGGATTCCCGTTCAATGTTCAAGATAATACATCACGAGTTCGATGATCAATGCACAATGTGTTGCAGAGATAGTTGGTGGTATGTGGATTAAACAGCACTTGAACTACTTATGTGCAATTTTCCCATGAAATTGTTCATCTGCAGAAGAATACAATGAAGGAGTAAGAGATAGGGGCAGAGGCAGGAATCTATATTCCATTTTTGGGTTACAACTCACAGGGAAAGTGTATGCTCATTTTGTCCTTGGGTGAACTAGGCTGTTAATGCTTCCTTCAGCACTCGGAAAGGCAAACTTCTTGCATTTCATCGGTTATATGCCTGTTGCCTGATAATTTTTTGTTCATCTTCGATCAACCAATGAATCAATCAATTTCTTATACAGTGGAGTGCTTTTCATTGATAAGTAAAATTTAATTTCCTGATGTTACAACATATTGGAGTTATAATTTACAAATTATTGCTTTATGGCTTGTAAATAAGACATCATAAAAACCCAATTATATGAGGCTACACATGTGAGCACCTCTCAGAGGATAGCGAGTTGCAACATCACTTGTGCTTCCAATGTCTGACAGGATGGTGCAGAGGTTTGAGTTGTCTACACCTGGTTCGATTCTCTGCTTCACTATAAACTGTAAAATTTGTGCTTTGGAGGCAGGTTGTCGCATCATAAGATGTGCTGTCTGTCGGGTGGACGTTAAGATCCCTGCGGTGTTTTTTTTGCAAAAAGTATGGCGAATTATCGATGGCACCCTGGCTAAGCAACAAATTACTGCCCAAATCAGCTTCAGTTGAAAGTCAGGCCTAGCTAGCCAGTTGGGAAAGATTTGGCCCAAAATGGTCCCCCCGCATGCCTCATCTGACCCCATAAGAAGGTGGGATTAATTCAGGCTGCAAGGGGTAGTAGGAGACTTGCATTCTACATGACGAGAGTGGCAAGGCAAGTGAAAAGGTAGACAGACAGACATGGGTAAACTTACGTATGCACGTATCATTCTTGTTGTAGAACCCATGGCAGCATTGTGGGCGGTGACGATAAGCTGTGCGTGTGGCCTGCCTGTAGCCCAGGCGGTAACCAACTCTGCCGACGTGAAATCGTCACACAATATTCTTCACAATATAATCGCATTGGTAAATTGTTTTGTGAATGATAAATGGAGCAACAGTCAAGATTTGTGTGTTCATTTATACTTAACAATATCTGTTTTATGGGGTAACTGTGCCACCTATCATGTACCTGTGTTGTGTGCATTTGAATAGGTTGAGGATGTCCGTACACCTGGTGTAGTAAACCTGGTTGTAGGTGTGAGCGTACGACTCGAGAAAGCTGATGATATAACTGCATATGAGGTCATACAAAAGAGAGAAGGAAAGAAAAAATACGATTTTAATGAAATATATTATTGTAAATAGATGAGCTTAATTTCACCCACCCAAGCATGATTGCAAAATGTCGGATTCAAATTATAATATATTCACCATATAACGTTGCATCAATTACCTGATGATGTTTTATAACTTTGATCTCTCAAAACAACTGTTCTACTCATAAAATCGAATAAAAATTGCTCCAGTCTGGAACAATGTAATTGCTCTGCCCCAAAGGAAGCGACCCAAATATGACAAAACTCGATACACTCGTTGCGAAAGTTTGAACGTACATCCTTAATCAATTCCATTTCTGTGTACAAGATGCTAATAGGTAGGTGTCAAGTCTGAAAATGTGAAATGTGTAACAAAATCCATTGGTCTTTGCATTCAGACATTCATATTGTAGAATGGAGAAACATACAGTATGAAATGTCTATCAAAATTTGAGTATGAATTAGGTGGGAATGGGATGTTATTGACAGAGGATGTTGCAGCTAGTGTGGAGCAGAATGAAAGAACAGTGAGTCATTGTTGGAACCGATGCATGTAATGAAGACCTTACACTGCCAGGGCGTAGCCAGGCTGAGGCAGACGAGCAGTTGCCTCGTCGCTCATTTCCTGAAATATGATCTGGCCTGAGCCCTCTGGCCATCTGAGCCCCTGGGGAGTAAACTATCAAAACTACCCGGCAGTGCTCTGAATACTCTTATCTCCACTCCTATCAACTCTAAATAGGAAAATACCCCCCCCCCACTCTTTTCGCCTCATCGCTTTTGGACCTCTGGCTACGCCCTTGACTGCAATAGTTTTATCGTGACAAAATGACTGGCATGGGCCACGAGACATATTGTTACGGATTTGGAAGCCTCTTGCACACAGACAGCCAGAGTCCCCGCAGTTCAGTTATTTCGATAAGTCAGGCCCGTATTAAGGCATGTTCAGAGTGTTCGGCTGAACAGGGTCGCCCACCAAAGGGGGCCGCCCACCACAAGCTCCCAGAGAAAATTGGTTTTGCAGAAAGGTTTTCCTCCGATGTAAAAAATATAAATACCTATACTAACAAAAATATTAAACATGGATATAACAGAACTTTGTTTCCGTAGGTCTATGCATGTTTATACATGTTTAAGGTGTTATCCACATATTTATGTGATATCAACGTATAACTTATAAGTTACTTTCTTATGTTTTAATTGTGAGAGTGACATTCTTCGTAAAATGATTTTTCTGCACTAATTCGCGATTTCGCTAGTCGTAAAGCTCGAAAAGTTTTTATACATGTTTAATGTGTTTATCCACATGTTTTGTGAGATCTACGTTTAAGTTCCTTTCTTTTATGGTGAATAAAAAAATACACTGCAAATTTAGTTTGATAAAAACTACTAGAAGGGGCCGCCCACCAGCAGCCCGAACACGGCCGCCCACCAGCTTAATCCGGCCCTGCGATAAGTAATGTGTTTATAGTTAGGGTCCCGTCCTTCTGTCTAATGGGTTAATTTCATATGTGCGCTGCGGGTTTCTTTTATAGTCAGGTTTTTTTTTAATTTTTAAATCTTCCTCCCCAACAAATCAATCCTCCACCTCTCCGCACCATCGACGTCATTGCCCACGTGCATTCGACAACGGACGTGAGCGGAGGTTTCCTCATCTCAGAGCTCCGACTCCGCCCAGGAAAGGAGGGGGTTCCCCCCTGTCCAATCACGGATGGCCAGCACATCACCCCACGGAACCCTGTCCAATCAGGGCAAAGAGTACCTCAGGACGGACCCCTCCGCCCTCACGTGAGGAATGAATAATAGTGGGGGCGATCCGGCTGGCAAAAAGGAAGAAGCCTCGTCGCCTGCTAGCGTTTTCGTTTTGCCTGCTGGCGTTCTCGTCTTGCCCGCAAGCTGTTAGGGTTGTGAAATAACACCCAATTTCCGAGCCATTTCCCACATTGACGTGTTTTCTAAATTGCCGAGCCAAATTTTTTTTCCACCCTTTACACGCAGCTGTTTATAAAGAATAATGTTTGTGAACATATCCCTGAAACATCTGAATAAATGCAATGTTGTTTTTCGGTGAAAGCTACTCAAGGTTTCTGGGTTGTATACAGTAAGTACTGCAGTTGGTAATAACACTGGCTCTGACCTGCCGATTCCCAAACAATTGCTGATATCCACCAAGCGTGTGTGTGTGTGTGTGTGTGTGTGTGTGTGTGTGTTGTTCATAAAGCATAACATATTTCTATTTCTGCGAACTCCCCTAGCCCCACCTCTCTCCCTCTCTCTCACTCTCTGCCTGTCTCTGTCTCTGGACATATCCGGACGGTGGTTATGTCTGAACGGTGTTTGTCTTTGGACATGTCCTGGTGGTGTTTATGTCCAGATGCGAGTTTGTCTCCAGATGTGTCAGAGCAGTGTTTGTCTCCAGCCAGCTTGGCTCCAGACGTGTCTGGGTGGTATTTATGTCTGGACGAGAGTTTGTCTCCGGGCTGTGTTTATAGTATGAGCGGTAGAAAATGGATTTCCGACATTATTTTGTTTCAATTTTCACTGTTATGCTATGCAGAATCATTTTCATGAGACGGTATGAATCGTAATTAATGCTCCATTGCTCGTCTGCCTTCCCTTACTCTCACCTCACACTGTCTTCCCTTTCCCCAACCCTCCTCGCTCCCCCTCCTTCCTCTCTCTTTTCCCCTCCACCTCTTTACTCTCCCTGCTCTCTCTTCCCCACCCCTCTCTCCCTCTTCCCTCTTCTTTTTCTCCCTCCCCCCCTTTAGTATAACCGTCAGTGAAGTGACAGGTGATATTTGCTATAAAATGAAACATGTGGAGTGTGATGAGCACTCCGCTGATCTCCATTGGACATAGTCCTACATCAAAGCGTCACCTCCAATCCAGAGGCCTTGGCCCAGCGACTCTGTCAAACAGACAAAGATTACGTGAGACTTAATGTCCTAGCACCCACCATGTCCTCTCAGCACTCACACACCACAGGCTCTTTCTCTTTTAGGTGCCTGTGTCCTCTATCCTAACTAATCTGCCCTCTTAGCAACTATCAGCTAAGGGCCCAGGGCTCAGGGCTCAGGAGTCCCCAAGGCTCGGGCCTTCAATAATTATATTCCTTCCAACTCTTGGGCTACACTCTCAGTCAACAAACGACATATTTGAACCCAGTTCTATTAGTAATACTACCTATTTGTCATACCGAATAACCAGCAGCTTTACAGCTTCAATTTTTCAAATTCTCTAACCCCTCTATCTCACCTACAGTATACTAGCTGGAGGCTCCCTCCAGTAAGGCCATTTCTCTCGACAACTCTTCCCACCACTCAATCAAGCACCATGCACACCTAAAATTTGTCTCACCATTCAAATTCTTTCCCACATACACATTAGCACTGTTTTCCCCCAACACTCTCCACTCATCCCAAACAAGAAAACGGAGGAGTGGAAAGGCGCACCCTAATCCTATAAGCTACCAAATTCATTCCAATTCAAACCATGTAAATTTCTTCCATTCTAAGAGTTCACAAACTTCTTAAATTCCATAAATACCAATTGGTCCCATGCAATAATTTGGATGTCAAATTAAAATGGTCTTACGTTCTGGCCCTTAGCTCTCTAACACCCATCAGTTTGTCGATGCCATGACTGCTGTCATCTCTCAGCACTCCATAGTACTGAGCCTTTCTTCCGGCTCCTCCGCTCCGAAGTGGCCTGCACTGATGCCTGTGAGCTCGCTCTCTGGGGGGTCTGACCGATGGCTGGACACTGGGTTGTGTGAGTCCAGGGCTGAGTGTCTAGATGGGCGAGGATCCTGTACTGTGAATCTGAGAGAGATATGTGTGTCGCTGCCTCAAAAAAGGATGATGGTCCTGGCTGTGAATCTCAAAGATGGTGCAAGGTGTGATCATTCCACCTTATAAAGCCAGCCTAAACCCTAGCCCTAACCATAACCCTAACCCCTATCCCTGGGGGACTTTCACATGTGCTGTGAATGTCCACCATGGGTGTAAAACCCTAAGTCCGAGCGCGTGAAACAGCCATTGTGGAGTGCAATTTATGTATGAAAATACAACGGGGCAATTTCCCATAAGGAAAATGGGAGAAAGGCAGACACGAGGTGTGACAGGGCATCTAACTATACATACTATTCTGGTCAATGGTAATTAAGGTTTAGAAATGCTTCTGCTGACACTCATTAGATATCTAATAAATAAGATTCAAAGGATGTCTTTCTGTCTGTCTGTCTGTTTGTTCACATTTATTGCAAGGACTGCTGGACTGACAACTCCCAAATTTGGCACACAGCCCAAGTCCGATCCGGTGATTGTCCTTCGGATATCTTCATCCACCACCTGAGTCTTTAAAGATCACTTTTCTGGCTTTTTCATTTATATGCATTCTCATCGGTTAACACATATCACGTGACAACACGGCCAAATGCCAGCACACATAATTAGTCAACCTGTGTCTTCCACCCATTGTCTCACGGCACAGCTAGCCTGACTCGACATACAATTGGAACCTAACTAGATAAATAATATGTTCACCGTTTTCGTGCTGCGGTAAGTCAAAGCTATCTGTTACGGTAAGTGGGAAACAGTATGTTCCTATTCGCAATCGCTATGCCATGCCCGTCCCTTGAAGATAAATACATGTAATAAATAAGATTCATCGGATGTCTGTTTGTCTGGCTGTTTGTTGGCGTTTTTTTGCAAGAACTGCTGGACTGACAACCACAAAATTTGGCACACAGCCCAAGTCCAATCCGGGGATTGTCCTCGGTGTATTTGCATCCACAACCTCAGCCTTTAAAGACACCGAAGAACCACGAGACCTTGTTTTTTACATGCTTGAGAGATTAGAATACATGCTTGAGAGAAGATTTTTTTATATGCTTGAGAGAAGACTTTCTGCATGCTTGGGAGTTAAGATCCTGACGACGCAAAGACCCATAAGACCCTTAAGACCATTGAATTCCCCAAACACAATTGAGACACTTTAAAACCCCTAAGACCCCAAAGACTCTCTGAAACCCTTAAGACCGCTCAGAGCCAGATAACCTCGAAGACCCTTAAGACCCCAAAGACTCTTAAGACTTTGAAGACCTTTCAGAACTGTAAGACCCTTTAAGACTTCAAAGACTCTTAAAACCCCAATGACCTGTAAAACCTAAGACCTTAAAGACCCTTATGACCTCAAAGACACTTAAGATCCCAAGACCCTTGAAGACCCTTGAAGACCCCTTTACCCACTGGTGTTCCCTTAAGACCCCTTTACCCAGTGGTGTTCTGGCTCTCCTGCTCCCTACAGTTCCCCACCCCATCGGTTCTCCTGCCCCTGATCCGCCTGCCCCATTCTCAGCCCTGCCGGCTCTTCTGCTTCTCCCACTTCTCTATACCCCCCCCCCCATTCCCACTCTGACAATGCCGGGTAGCCTTGCTTGTAACTGAATAATTAACCCCTTAATCGTTTTGTAACATATATTTAAACTGAACAGCTATTCTAAGTTTCTTTTTCGGCTTCATCCAGATGATCATTCATAAATCGACACTGACAATGTCAATGATAACTGAGAGGTATAAAACATAGTATGGACATAAAACTGTCAGTTTTATTTTGAATTGACAATTGTAAACTGAAATAGTTTTCAATTTTATCATCAGTCACATCCCTCAGTTTGGTGCGGAGTACAGCATCTGCCCACACACGGAAAGTTTTGCTTCTCGGCATGCTACACAGTGGAATTGAATCTCTCAAACGTGTCTCACACTGCTCAATGCAAGGTTTCACATTCTTCCAAAATATATTGGTGAACATTTCTGGAGAGACATCTGCAGGAAGTCTTAATTACGAAACCTTTAGGCTCTTCCATGCATAATTCCGAAAAAAAGACTAGAGTTCTGAGAACACCATATGCCACACAGTCTTGAGAAAATGGACTTGGCAAGGGTCTTTTAAACTCGATTTGTGTTCTGCAGTGTTCAAGTATATAATTCAATTGAAATAAAATAAAGGCTTTAAAAGCTGGAGCAAAAAAAACTTTTTACGAAGTTTACCGTCGTTGATGCGGCGTCTTTTACACCACCTTATTTAACACGTTACATGAGTACTACTTCGTGCCTGTTGTTTGTGTGCTTTATGACGTCCTTAAAAGCAGTAAGTTTCCTGTGTGGAATGATTTATCATTTTGTTTGAATGCCAGACAAGCAGACAGAGTAAAACAATTACCTTACTCCTCTGTGCTCACGTGTGCTCCAGGACGAGATTCCATACAATTTGCCAAATTCAGAGCCAAGGTTACAAGGAAATACAAGGAAATCGAACACAGGTGGAGGCCATTCAGCCCATCACACCTGCACGAACACCACACTAATTTATCTACACAATATCCAAGGAAGAAAATGGGGAGAAAATGTTTTAATTAATGAAATATAATTGTTTTTTTGTTTGTTTTTTATTTTATATTATTTTTTATTTTTTGTAGTTTTTGTGGGGTTTTTTCAGTTTTGTAGTTTTTTTTTCTTCCCCTCACGGGAGGGGGCATGGGCTTGGTTAAAAACACAAATCAACCACACAACCCCCCTTGACAAGACCCCCATCAATAGCACTCCTTACACATGCACACAATCACCCATCAATGCTCAAACTATCTAAAAGTCCAATCAACATCCCCATACCCCTCTATGTCCATAACTTCCAGGAACCTATCTAATTCTAATTTAAACTTCGACTGTTTCTGCTGCCACGATTTTTTCAGGGAGGCCATTCCATGCATTAACTACTCTCTGAGTAAAAGTCCCTTGCCTTGCTACCGTCTTAACTCTCCTCTTCTCTACTCTCAGGCTATGGCCCCTGGTCTAATCACTCTCTACTCTGTTGAATAATTCATCTGCACTTATTTTGTCTATAACTTTCATTATCTTAAACATCTCTATCATATCTCCTCGTAACCACCTCCTTTCTAGTGAATAAAGCCCCGGCTCCTTCAGCCGCTCCTCATAGCTAAGTCGAGCTCGGCCCGGAGTCAATATAGTAACCCTGCGCTGAACCCTCTCTATGGCATCTACGTTCTTCCGGAACTGTGGTGACCAGAACTGCACACAATATTCTAAATGTGGCCTTCATTAAATTCCTGTACAATGTTAACACCACCTCTTTTGATTTATAATTATTGATCCCCCTCCTTATACAGCCTAAAACCCTATTTGCTTTACCTATAGCTGCCTGACACTGTGCTGCCTGCTCACCTCCCATATTTATTACCACCCCCCCCCCCCAGATCCTTCTCCTGTGTGACACGCTCCAAAATTACCCTTTGCATCATGTAATCTCTATTTTCATTGTTCTGCAACTGATAACCTGCAGGTTCAAGGTCTGATTCATGTTCTGATTCGTATTCTCCAGCGTTCCAAATATAAAATTCAATATAAATTAAGTTCTTCCTCCATCATAAACTGAAGGTTGTAGACAGACAGACAGACAGACAGACAAGGTGAACCAATTGCTTCACTCTGGTTTACGCTTCGCATGCACCGTGGAGTAATAATGAAATAGAAATGAAACAGTCTGTGTGTGCACCTTGGCATTTCCCATTTACTGATATCTAAGTTATAACTGTTATTCAAATTTTCTGAGGTTTCATCTACAGAATAGTCTGGATGAGGCTTTAATGCTTCATTACATGCTTAAGGAAAATGAATGAGCAAAGTTGCCTCGATATTCAAGTCATCTAATTGACCCACATGGCTGACCTTTCCCAGCGACTGCAAACATTTGGCTCTTTAAGGTCCAGAGCCAAAATGAACTGAGGCAGAAGCATCAGGAGGACAGGGATGGACATCCTGTGGGTTCAGCTCCAGCACACCCCAGATCACTGAAAAAAAGTCAATGGCAAGAAGGTTAAATACACCATTTTACTCTTCAAGCAATAGTCTGTGAGTTTTGTGGACATTTGAAACCTTACAATATATCTGTTCCTTTTTCAGCATATAAGTAATGGACGATCTTTGGCTCTACACATATCCGCGTTCAGTTTCCTGCCGTTGCCATGGCGTGATCATTTACCAAGTCCTTCAGCACACCCTTGATTCCTCGAACTAGTTTCTGTTGTTTTCTTTGCACTTTTCATTCAATTGCTATTCCGGATGTCACACATCGGTCTTTTGTTCACTCTGTAAAACAATTTCTTCGAACACCATTTATTTCTCATCATAAATGAGTTTTATGTTTTGTTTTTTTTCAAGCGATGATTAAGACTATCAACTTAATACCACATAGTATAGAGTTATAGGTAAGGCTGGAATTACAAGTTTCTCAAGTTAACGTTTTGAACCCTAACGGCCGTTTTACGAGCCGCTATTCAAACCTCCATATACCCGAGTGGCTGGTTGACCGGCCGCTATTCAAACCTCTATAAACCTGAGCGGCCGGATTTTTCTTCAGGGAGCCCAGGGTGGGGGAGCCAAAAGTCCAAGGAACTCAGGGTTTTAAAGGGTTAAGAGTTCTAAAGTTATATATTTCTCACATAAGTCGTACAAGTTTCTCCTTGAACAGCTTGGTCACTGTAATTTAAAAAAAACCATATATTCCAAGTTGAGTTTCGTTACACGTGTTTCCTTTGTCTTTAAATATAGGCCATCAGAATATTTGGTGGTTTTAATAAACTGTCTCTAATTTGATGAATAATAATTAATCCTAACAAATACCACTGCGACTCCTTTCATATCCCCAATTAATTTCACCTTCCTGTGGGGTCGGCCACATAGATATTCCCTCTCTCCACCGCTCCATCCCAATCACCCTCTCTCTGCAACCCCACCTCTCATGTCCTTCTGCACCACCTCTTTCCACCTCTGTTTTGGTCTGCTCCCTTGTCCACCGACCATCCATAACAAAGACCTGCCTAACCACATTCTCCTCCTCCCTTCTGATCACAAAACAACAAATTCAGACTTGCCTCCCATACCTTTTCGCTCATGTCCCTCACTCCTTCCCATCCCCTCATATCCTCAATACTCTTCCTTTCCCTCACAGAGATCCCCACCAGCCCTCTCAGCATCCACATCTCCATCCTATGCAGCAGTCTTTTATTCCTTTCTTAAGACCCAAGCCTCTGCTCAATAAAGAACTGGTCTTATTATCATTTTGTAAAGCTTCGCAAATCAACCTAACTGAAGCTTTTGATCATGTATACTCCCAGAAGCCCTTCACTTATGCCATCCTTCTGTTTGTCTCTGTCTCTCCCTCTTTGATACATCATCAATGAAACCACCTCCCCTCCTCCAAAGTGGAACCCAGGTATCTGATTTTTACCTCCACCACCGAAGATGGATGGAGGTGATGTTTTCACCCCTGTCTGTTTGTGAGCAGGATATATCAAAAAGTTATGGACGGATTCAGATGAAACTTGATGGACATTTTGGGTATGTGACAAGGAGGAATCGATTCGATTTTGGTGAAGATCCGGATCCGGATATGAGAATTTTAATATTTTTTCAGTGATTTTTCACCATTGAGAGACGTGGCCAAAAACTGTAGATGAGTGTAGCACGATATTTCAAAACGTTGTGGACAGGTTATGAAAAAACTTGGTGGATGAGATGTTTGTGGTGAAAAACTAACAGCCTGTTTGTGGTGAGCATGTTGAGGTCATGGAGAGATTCACTTACCTTGGCAGTGATATTCATGTCTCTGCTGGCTGTGAGTCAGAGGTCAATAGATGTCTGGGTCGGGTCTGGGGAGTCATGGATTCACTGGATAATGGGGTGTGGCGCTGCCGGTCACGGAAGGATGACAGGCTAAGTTAACCCCACCTGGTATTAATTCAACAGCTGAGCGGGATTGAAGCCTTCCTGATGAAGCCTTCCTACCATGCACACGCTCCTCAGACAACGCAGGCTGCGCTGGCTCAGCCACGTGTGCCGGATGGAAGACGGCCACATACCGAAGGATATCCTTTATAGCGAGATAGCCTCTGGCAAGAGATCTGTCGGCCGTCCCCAGCTGCGCTACAAGGATGTCTGCAAGCGCGACATGAAAGCTCTGAACATCAACACAGAGCTGGGAGGACATAGCAGCTGACCGCAGCAGATGGCGCAGCGTGCTCCAAAGACAACTCAAGGCAGGAGAGGAAAAGATCCAGAACCTGGCTGAAGAAAAGAGAGCCAGACGGAAGGCGCGCTCCTGTGGAGACAACCCTGTGACCACCCACACCTGCACCCGATGCGGCAGAGACTGCCACTCCCGAATCGGACTGATCAGCCATGGCCGATGCTGTTTCAGCCGTGACGTCACCACGGCCTCAAACGACAACTAGGGCGCATCATCATCCATGGTCGACATCGACCGACGGAGGCCTACTACCTACTACCTACCTGAGTGGGATTTGAACTCAGGACCCTAGGATCCAAAGCTCACCACCCTAACCATTACGCCAACACAAGGCATAATAATTTTTTGAGATATCATGCTATATATCATTTTTGGCCTTATCTCTCAATGGTGAAGAATCACGTAAAAAATTGTAGTACTTAGATCCGGATCCGGATCTTCACCAAAATCTAATCAGTTCATCCTTGTAACACACCCAACCTGTCCACAACTTTTTGAGATATCCTGCACATAAACAAACAAACAAACAGACAGAAAGGGGTGAAAACATAACCACCTTCACTTTCGGTGGTGGAGGTAAATATGAGGTAGCTCAGCATATCATACAAAGTGTTTAATTATAAATGTTCATTTAAATTTTTGTGTGTATACAAAGTCTTGGCCCATGGAAGATTGAGTTGACAAAAGGAAGAAAGCAATACACCTACAGTGAGGCAGTGGGATACCACGCAGACACAATGGGTGTGAACAGACAGGAGAATGAGAGAGAAAAGGGAAGCAAACATGGCATATCAACCTGCACATAGATGGAGGAGATGAAGGAGGCTAACGAGGATAGAAATGGAGTCCTGCCAACTTGAAGTCCTGGAGAGAGGATTGTGTAGGATTGCACAGACTGAGGAAAGAGGTAACACAAGCAGGAGAAAAGAGGAAAAAGGAGGAACAAAGAGGTGGAGGTGAGTACTCAGCCTGGATTTAGGGAGTTTCACAAGAAAGGAGTTACTGGAAGAATGCTTGTGACCTGGAAGGAAATGGTTATGATCTCTCCTTTGAAATTTAATATATCCATCTGTTGGTTAAAAGGAGCAACATGTATAATATAGAATAGCCAGTACAGAAGCCAACCTAATGATCTTGGAAAAGAGATCATTCCTGAGGTTAGTAGCAATGACAGATTCCATCAGTTTGCTTATGATGGGGAGAAGGCTGCCCAGTCAGCAGTTGAGTGGATTTGGCTTGGAACCCTCCTTGTGTGATGATGTTTCAACTTCTTAAGATGAAAGATTAGGGATAGTCTGTTGAGGAAGCAATTCCAGTTACTGTTGATGTCAGGACTTACGATGATAATGGACCAGTTTATGAGGGTGACAGTAGATTTCAGAACAGAACAATCTGCCGTACCGAACTGCCATACAAATCAATGCCTTGGTAGCTCTGAAGTCTTTCTAGGAGACAAACGCTTTTGTGATCAGAAGAGCAAAATAAGTTGGCTGCAATATTGTGACATCGTAAGAGCCAAGGGGAGTGGGGAAGGACAGGATGGAGGTGAAGTTTGACATGACAATAAAAGAATGCATGACTGACAAAAGGAGAGGTGAGGAGGAAAAGAGAAGGACCAGGGCAGTTGTTTTACAAAAGGCCTTGGCTGCTGTACTTTGGATCGTAGTTCAAGGACCGACTCCCAGCCAACTGGCATGGTGGATACTGGAGTCTCCACATATTGGAAAGAGAGCTGGTGTGGGAGGACAGCAGAGAATCCATTTCTGTCGTTGAAGCTGGGTGCATGGTCGACCACACACAGAAACAAGAGCTCGTCAATGAATATGTTTCCCCCTCCCCCTGTGACAAACAAACAGGAGGTTTTTATGGAGAATCGGATATGAAGCGTTTGTGAGTGCTTTGTCCAAAAAATATATTTATCAAAATACATCAGCCTAGGGCCAATCATCTTTTGAACATGTTTGCCCTTCAGGGACCGTGTGGTCAGGGTGCAGCATAAGCATGGGGCACATTTTATGTTATTTCATAAGAAAGGGCGATGCATGCTGCCAACGAAGATGTTGATTTGGAGTTTTAAAAAGCCCTTCCATGAGAAAGATGCAGAATTATTTGTAGGTTTGTGTGCATCAACACACTCAACCATAATCCTCTCAACTACAATTGCAATAAAACCACTTTTGGCAAAGAAATTATTAGCAAGAGCTTCCAAAGGAAACACTGAGAACACATGAAAAGTTTTTGTATCATTGGTATAATGAGTTGTGTGTTGAGATTGGAAGAACAAACAGGTCATCCCATATCACGAGCTTCTTTTAAATGACTTGTTGAGTTATTGTTCATAATAACATGAATGGGATGTATCCTCCATTGATATTCTCCTTCACAATGTGAAACTTAAGTTGCTCGAAACTTGTAGGTCAAGCCAGGCATATTGCTGTAAAAAAAAAAATCTCACGAAAGCCAATTTATGAGATTCCCCATGTGGAGGCTCTGGCTTGTAAGAAAGTTACCCATTGTTATAAATTCACCCCCAAAGCACCGCGTTTAAATGACTTTGAAAAAAAAACCTGATAATTACTTTTTATCAAATGAACTTGAGCTGAGGGTAAAAGAACAAAACCAAATTTCCAAAAGAATTATGGGACAGTGAAGTTCTCAGGTGAAAGCTCTCAGACCAAAAGTAGCTGAACAGGAAACAGAGAATAAACATTCTCCTTGAATACAAGAACTTTCCATCATCGACTTTCAACCTTAAACATGCAGCGTGTTCTTGAACCGGCCGAGAACGTGATCAATAAGTCCGTAGACGAATATAAAACTAGAAAAGCAAGTGACTGATGTGAAAGAGGAGGAGAGAAACGAGAGAGAGAGAGAGGAGAGAGAGAGAGAGAGAGAAGAGAGAGAGACAGAGAGAGACAGAGAGAGAAGAGACAGAGAGAAGAGAGAGAGACAGAAGAGAGAGAGACAGAGAGACAGAGACAGAGACAGAGACAGAGACAGAGAGAGAGACAGAGAGACAGAGAGACAGAGAGACAGAGAGACAGAACACAGAGAGAGAGAGAGAGAGAGAGAGAGAGAGAGAAGACAGAGAGAGAGAGAGAGAGACAGAGAGACAGAGACAGAGACAGAGGAGAGAGACAGAGAGACAGAGAGACAGAGAGACAGAGACACAGAGACACAGAGAGAGAGGAGACAGAGAGAGAGAGAGAGAGACAGAGAGGAGAGAGAGAGAGACAGAGAGACAGAGACAGAGACAGAGACAGAGAGAGAGACAGAGAGACAGAGAGACAGGTGAGTTTGGAGGGAGGAGCAAAGAGAATGCTATTTTATGCTTTACCACACACACACACACACACACACACACACACACACACACACACACACAACACACACACACACACACACCACACTACAGTATAAATATATATATATACATATATAGAGATATGGAGGCACTTCCTTATTTACATCATAGATGTGTTCCTGAAATATATCGCTTAAATCAAAATAATTTAATTGAATTTCAAAATCCCATTGAGTTAATGGGATGTCAGGGGGGAATGTGTTCATGGCAGAAAAAAAATTAAGTGGAAATTTTTCAGAGGAAATGAATTAAACTGGTCATCTTCTTCCCCCACCCTGTGCAGCACAAAACTGCAAGTGACATCATTGACAGGGTGTGTGGCAGTACCCCTGTAGGTTCAAGCAGGAATTGGGAACTTGGCTAGGATGCCAGCGATAGCTCCCCTACTACTCTTCACAAAGGACACCACAAAGTGATCTTTAACGTTCACCAACTAATTCTGGCAGATGTGACACCAACTTTAACATCAATCTGAGGGACTGCACACACACACACTGATTAAACTCCCTGCCTGTGAAACACCAGGATGACAGTTTATAGCTGGGTTAAGATTCGAACCCAGGCTAGAACAGCTTGGAGCAAGTGTGCATACCTCTCGGCCATCCTGCCATGGTATGGGAAGGTATAGTGTTAATAATAATTAGTCAAACAGAGGCTCGAGGTTGTCTGCCCCCTTCCTCCATGTTTGACAAATCCACAAGAGGACATGTTGGCTTCTTAGATGCTGTTGTTGGTGATGGAGTTGGTGTTGATGTTGTTGAGAATGTTGATGCTGTGTAAGTTAATCATCTGGAGGCCTTTCGACCTTCTGGAAGAAGCGAAAGAGAGTCTTCTGCACTGCTTTCTTCTTTATTTTTTTCAGCAAGTATCGCTTTGTAGCCACTGCAAACATTTCGTCCCGTTGCTCCCTTGAACTCGTACTCGTAGTACCTTGTCCCATTGCTTTACTCATTCTAATCCTCCCGTTATGTTAATCATTCTTTTAACTCAATCTTTAATTTAATTTATTTTGCCTTCCTCACCCCGGGGATTCCTCCACCGTGTTTTTTAAATTTACGGAGCCAATTTTTTTTCCACCCGTCACACGCAGCTGCTGTGACAAGAATAATGTTTGTGAACATATTCTTGAGGTCGGACATACGTCACAGTCACGTGACTTCGGTTGGTGACGCGACCGCCATGTTGGCAAAGGGGAAAACAACGCAGCACCGGTCGCAGACGCACGTACATCGTGGTTTACTTGCACGCAAAGCTGAGTGATTTTTTTTTTTTTTCTGTCGATGTATTTCAGATAAATTGTTGATACATTGTGTTCACCCAAGTGTTGCAAGTCATATCAATATATAGAACATTCGTCAGGTGATGCATCGGCCAGGATATCGAGGCAAAATACAGTTAATTGGCCTTGATTGTTGGCCCTACCAGTACCCGGTGATTCGTGGATCGACAACCCGAAGGAATGGCCGAACGTGCAATACCCGGACGTATGTACACGTATCTAGTCAAGAACACCAGGTATGTATTCAATTATTAACCTCGCGCCATCGAAGATGGACGGGTTACTGTTTTCACCCCTGTCTGTTTGTTTTGTTTGAACAGTATTACGGAAAACTCCTGGACGGATTTCGACGAAACTTGGTGGGGGATAGGTATGGTCCAAGGATCATGCCATTAGATTTTGGACTTGGTGCAAAGTCCAATACTGGCCGCTATGGCGGCCATTTTGAAAAATATTTAAATTTTGTTTTGCATTTCTACATGTTTTAAGTGATTTCCAACCAAAAAAATTTGTTAGACAAAAAAAACAAATTTTGCAACTTTTTTCAAAAATTTCGATTTTATTTGAAAATATTTGAATTTTTTTTTTTTGCATTTCTACATGTTTTAAGTGATTTCCAACCCCCCCAAAAAATTTGTTAGAGAAAAAAAAACAAATTTTGCAAGTTTTTTCTTTGGGCATTTCTACATGCGCGTCGATCTAGTTTAGTTTATTCATCGTGGTTCAGTAGAGTCTGATCCTTCGTTTGACCTACAATGAATAGGATATGAGGTTCACTTAAGTGACCCAGCAGTATTGGCGGCGGAGGTTTTGCACTCTACCGAGTGCTCCCCCTCTAGTTAGTAATAGTTTTAATTGACCTGCTTGTCTGTACGTGTGACGGTGGGTCATCTGTGCAAGTTGTGGGTCACTCACTGACCCAGCAAGAATGTCAATGAATGATTAAAATATTGCTCACATTCATGTTGTATAAATTCTGTCTTATCCCTGATTTTAATTATGTGAATGACTATGTGTATGAGCGTTGCCGTATGTGAGTGAACATGTGTGCCTGTGTGTCTGTACGTTTTGTAATGATGTAAGCAGTTAAATAGGAACTACTCATTTTGTGACATCCGTTTATTAGATTACAAATGATGAAGCTGCATCTGCAAATACACAAGAATATAACGTTACCTTTACCAATGTTTGTGTTCATACATTACTCTCTATCTCCCTCCAAGTCATTGTGATGGACAAGGTACAAGGACTGATATATTATGAGCATTGTACCTGATGTGTAGACGTAACTGAACGAAATGAGAGTTTTATATGGATGTGTACAAAGAAGAGAAATAAACCGTGCGATCATGTGGGTGGACTACCCATCACGCAAGACATGGACCGGGGGTTATTCTGCCCCAAACACGACGCTGGTCATGTCGTAGTCACCCGATGTTGCCATGCAGGTGGACGCCGAGTACGCGAGCTTCTAGCACCGATGACTGGAGTGGCAGGTGTTTTGACCTGTGAGGCAGGTGCTCGTAAATGTGAGGTGTGAGTGGCGTCCTATAGTCCAAAGGCATCGAGTCGTCGTTCATCATTGTGGGTCCTGGTATGCAGGAATATCACCAGGGAGTTGGTGACGATGGCCCATGAGGTCTGTGGAGGGTGGCGTTGTTTGATCCGGTGTTAAGTGGTTAGATGGTTGTCCTGTTTGCACTGGAGCTCTGGGCATAGTGATAAGGGTCATGTACGATGGAGTGATGTGGAGCCCGAGTGTGGACTGGGACGTATTTCCGAGAAATTTCCTGTTGCGGAGCGTCGCTCGCCCTGAACCGTCGACACGTAGGACATATTGGTTTTGCTGGCGGACTTCAATCACTGTGCCTGTTTGTCCCATTTGCGAGGATTGTGGCCAATCTGGTTTGGATGCGACGTGGTTTCCAACAGTGAGTGGTGGTAGCCTTCTTGTGTGCTCTGACCAGCGTTCAGCAGCTTTCATGTGGTGGTTGCGGAGAGCAGCTTCCCGGTTGGCTAAAGTGTCTCTCCATGTTTCATGGGGTCTCTATCTGCCTGGGAGGATAGGTATGAAGCCCTTTATCGGCCTGCCAACACGCACATGGCGGGGATAGCTTTGTGTCCTTATCAGGACAGTTCTGTATTGCAGGATCGCACGCTGGAATGAATCTGTGTCCAACTCACCATGAGGGCCGGTGTTGTCAGTGATCATGCGCTTCACGGTTTTGACTCCAACTTCTGCCCGGCATTACTATGGTGGAACGCGACGGATGATAGGCGGTGGACCTCCCCAGTTCAGTAGGAATTGGCGATATTGCCAGTGATGAATTCAGGGCCACCGTCGGAAGAGAGTTCATCAGGTATGCCATAGGTGACGAAGCAGCGACGCAGGAATCCACCAAGCCAGACGAACCTCCCGATGCCCTTCAACGACAGGCCAATTGAGTATCTATCGACGATGAGCCAAGTAATGAAAGCCCTGTATTGAAAGTAATCGCGCATATGCATTGGAACGGGTAGTCTGGAAGGATCTGGTTCATGGTTGGCGCTGGGTTGTGAGGAGCCATGCGGTTGCAGTGGTTGCAATTGTTCCTGACGTATTGATTGCAGGGGTGATTCCAGGCCAGAACACGCCAATTCAACTCTGGCAATCATGGATGATACCTTTGATGTGCAGCATGAAGACTTCCAGGCAGTCCTGTCGGAGGCGGTGGGATGACAATGCGATTCTTGTAGGTGATTACTCCATCATGTATGTAGGTGATCCCGGTAGGTGTATTCTTGGAGTGTCGATGGAATACTTGACGAGAAGTCGCATCTCTGATTCGATGATGTTCACCAACCTGTTCATATTCTCATCATACTAGTAGCCAATGACCTTGTTCCAGGTGATGGTCTCGAGTGTTTTGAGTGATGAAACTGCAGCGGTGTGCGATGAGATGAATCAGTGTTTGATGTCTCGATCAACGTATGCCAGCAAGGAAGTCTTGCCCGTACTGTAGGGTAAGGAATGGTGTTGCACTCTGGGGCGAGATGCAATGGTTGATATGTCATCGTCAGGTGCATCTTCT
Organism: Eptatretus atami; assembly: GCA_035128595.1. Taxonomy (NCBI): domain Eukaryota; kingdom Metazoa; phylum Chordata; class Myxini; order Myxiniformes; family Myxinidae; genus Eptatretus; species Eptatretus atami. The sequence continues at coordinate 49,312,675 of CM068963.1, forward strand.
CGGATTGTCGTCGCCTGTAGGGTGGCGGAAATGGTGTCCGCCGCTCTTTTCTTTACACCAGGACATGGACCATGTTAAACATGTAGCGAAGTGTTTTTTATTTGAGGTTCCGGAGTCGGTTGTTTGGGATTCATCGAGTGATCTGTCGCCAAAGAGCTTGAGAAGCGTTTATGGTCGACCGATAGTGAGATCCTGCATCCAGGACAAAATAGCGAGCTTTGTCCAAGCGTCAGCCACGGCTAAGGCTTCCCCTTCAATAGGGCATAACGAGATTCTGCTGAGTGTGTGAAACGACTTCCGACTAGTGTGATCTTCCATCCTGTGGACAGCAGACAGGGTGGTGATTGACAGGCAATGTTTCTGGAAGAGCCAGAATCCGACGCCGACTTTCGCCAATCTGTGGCGAGCATGTTGGTCTAGACTTGTTGAATATCGTACGCCAGACTCGATCTCATTGACAATGACCTTAGATTCATGAAACAGTTCGTTCAGGCGGCGTCCCAGGCAAATGTGGTGCCAGGCTTGAGGAAGGCTCGAAAAGGTAGCATGCGCTCTGTCATACTGAATGCATATGAAACTTGATTTACCAGCCCAAACCATGAGCGGATATCCGTGATGTTTCTGGCAGAGGGAATTCCATGATAGCCTGTAGGAATTGTTTGCAGGGCGAACGCTATCCTGTTGATCTGGAATCCACGAACTCACAGTCTCCTGCCAAATACGAACTTCTCTGGTTGAGGGTGATGCCGTTTCGTCCACAGATATTCAGCCCCTTACAAGCCTGAAGAAACTTCTTCTAGGTTGTCAGCCCATAGTAGAGTGTCATCTATGCCTTTGTTTTGTTTGGAAAGTCAGAGGCTATCTCATCAAAACGCCTTGAGTATCCATCGCCAGAGGATATATCCTTGTGGACGGTACGGTAGCGGTACCTGCCCAGGGTGTGAGAAGGTCGTGAGCGTCTGTCACCTTCTTCAGTGGAATGCTGTTGATGTCCATTCCGTGCATCAAATACTGCCTTCAGTGTTCCTGAGGGTACAGACCGTGCTCTGGTGGAAGGGTGATTGTGTGTGATGGGTTTCGCGTGTAGCGTGGCAGTTCAGAGGTTGCATGTCTACGGTACGACGAGGTTTGCCGTTTTTCTTAGCACACACAACCATACGGTGGCACCACGTCACTGCCTCTCTGATTGGGACAGTTCGAGAACACTAGCCTAACGTCGCGATCAATCCAGCTTTGACTTCATCCTGCCAGTGGGTGGGGACTGGTACTGTGTGTGTGGGCCACGGTGTAGCATCTGGTTGATCATGAGATGTAGTGGGGTCCATCCATCATTGGGAGGGTTTATGCTCGCAGTATTAAAGTGCTTATCTGTAGTGATCCAGGAGGAATTGATGAAGTCTCTCACGGTTCGCTGAGTGGCTGGGAAGGCAACTTTGGGGCATTGGTGGTGGCTTCTCCCGAGGAGGGCAGTCACATTCAGATGCAAGTCCATTGTCATTTCTGGGTAGGAATCTAGTATATCTGAGGTGGCGTTGACTGTGTCTCTGTCTATCTCAACCAACTGTAGGGAAGGTGTTGGTGATCACGCCCAGACTGATACATGCATCTCGACTGAGGAAGAACTGGTCTGAATTCAGTGATGAGGTAATCTTCAAGTCTCCAGGTTGCTGCCATCTTTGTCTTCGCCTAATCCTGAGAATGTCGGCACCGATGATTTTGATCCCTTGTGGTGGCAGCGTGCATCCTCATTGTGACTGGGATTAGGTCTTTGGTCTTGAGCCAAGGCCGGAGATAGCTTTCATGCCAGCCAAACAGCTTTGACAACCAGTATCCGCCATACAATGATGCATTGGACTTGGTCTTGGTGTAGAGATTGTATCCTAGTGCTTGTAATCAACTGGAACGCTCCGATCATCAGTTAACGAACAGTTGGGGCTTTGATGATTTCGGGATCCGGTGTCAGACAGATGGTTGTACAGTGGGGTCCGGCTCATAGATTGGGGAATGTTGCATCAGTTGCGACTGTGCACAGGGAATCAAACACGGCACCTTCTGATTCGTTAGCGTTGCCTTGTGGTTGATTTGTTCTTGTTTTTGCACACCTGATCGAAGTGATTGGTCTTCCCACAATGCACGCATGTATGACAATAGGCGGACACTCCTTTCTGAACTTGGCGAGAGATCGGTGCCCGTGTCCTTTCTTTCTACAGTAGTTACACTGCCTGATTTGTCTGTTTGTTTTGCGATCATCGTCATGGTAGCCTCTTAGTGTCTCATTCTTGTACATCGTAGTAAGAGCTGCTGGCGGATCCATCCATGTGATTGTGACTGGAAGAGGCGTGAGGCTGAGCGTTTGCCAGTTCTTTGCTCGACAAACTGGTAGATTCTTCGAGTTTCATGTTCTGGTTACGGTCGCCTATTAGTCGAGTTGAATGTCTGTCATGAGCCATGGGTTACAGAGTCACAGAGGACCGGTTCTGTGTAATTCACATCTTGATTGCAGTGAGGGCATTGAATGATGAGTTTAACATACACCTGCTTGACCATGGAGACGTGCCCCGAATTATCTGACAGGTTCGTGTGGTCCTGGTGCATATCATGTATGTAGGCGGAGCAACAATGATGTTGTCTCTCTCACTGCAAGCGCTTGAGCCTTAAGGACATCGTCCTCTGAGTTGTTCGTTAGTGTGCCGCCAGCATTGCGAGTCAAGTCTTTTCTTAATTGTTCATCGCAACATTCCAGCAGTGGATGACCTGTCTTTGCCTGTCACTTTGGTTGCAGCTGCATATCGGACCATCGCGATTGGAAATAGCCCATTCCTCATTTCTCCAGCAGATGAGATCGTGGACGTTCACTGCTCAACTTTAGCTGTAACGACGTTGACATTGCAGCTGTGAGTTGTGGCATGAGTCTGATGAGCGCGCAGCAGGACGCTTCAACATCGGGGTGGAGTACTCGCAGTCAGTGATAGGACAGTTTACGGTGGGCATCCTGGGGTTGTTGTCTCAGTGGTGATTCAATGCTCACTTTTCATCAAAATAGGACTACTCCATTTTTGACATCTGTTTATTAGATTACAGTACTAAAATAAGCTGCATCTGCAAATACACAAGATATAACTGTTATACTTTACCAATGTTCGTGTCATACATACTCTCTAGCAGTGGGGCTATTCTTGTGCTGCTGAGTTGAAGCGCCTGGATGAGGACAAGACTGCAGTGAACTTAAAGGAAAGCCGACACATTGTCATTGCATTAGTTTGCAATTTAATCCTATTAATGGCAATCAAGGCCAAGGACTTAATGTTTGCATGATGTACCATTGCTTTTACCTGGTACTATTTTAATAACTAACCACAGAATATATTTTTCTTTTTAACTCAGGAGTGTTTACACATGAGGCAATGAAAAATACCGATCACTGGAAGCCCACAAATTTTTGTCTCTGGTGGGTGCAGACTGTCGCACAAAATGTTGGAGGTAACCATGTTAGAGGCTCTAACTTTGTTTGATCAACCATCAAACTCTAACATTGATAGAAATTGATGCCACGATTGATGGCTCCAAGCCACAGAAGTCTCCTCTCTGGTTCAGTAGCCCGACTGTTATGAGATAAAAGCAGAGTTCTGAATTTTTTGCCTTGTTATTAGTACAACTCAAAATACAGCAACTTTTCGGCATGTTGCAAATAATAATGTGTAATAAAGGCTACGAAAAAACAAACTTGTAACAGGTACAAGTCGAGTGCCGTGGATAGCGCGAGCGCTACATACACAGGCGATCCGAGCGAACGAGGTACTTTGTTTCCCCTTCGCCAGCGTTGTTATGCGGACATTGCATTATGGGTCGGCGAAGTTCCGGATCCGCCCGTCCGATGTCCCGATGTTCCAGTTTCTGCGTTGATACAGCAAGTACTGCAGTTGGTAATCACACGATCCAACAACCTGCTGATTCCAGAAAAATTGCCAAGATTGGCCAGCGTGTGTGTGTGTGTGTTGTTGTGTGTGTGGTGTTTTCATAAAGCATAACATATTCTTCTGCTAACTCCCCTTCCCCCACCCTCTCTTTCTGTCCCATCCTTGCTCCACCCCTCCCACCCACATCCTCCTCTCTCATTTTCATTCTTGCTCTACCCCTCTCAATGCAGTGCAGTCCCCTCCTCCCGCATCTCTTCTCTCTCTCTCCTCTCTCCTCTCTCCTCTCTCCTTTCTCCTTCTCGATTATGTCTGGATGGGAGTTTGTCTCCGGACGTATCCGACGGTGTTCTTTCCAGACATGTCCGGCGGTGTTTGTCTCCGGACGTGTCTGGGTGGTGTTTGTCTCCGGACAGCTTGGCTCTGGTTGCGTCTGGGCGGTATTTATATTAGACGAGAGTTTGTCTCCCGAATTGTCCAGACAGGAGTTTGTCTTTGGCTGTGTTTATAGTATTAGCGGTACAAAATGGATTTCAGACATTATTTTGTTTCCATATTCACTGTTATTCTATGCCGAATAATTTTGATGAGACGGTCTAAATCATAATTAATGCTCCACACACACGTCTGCCTTCCTCTCCTCTTACATCATGCTGTCTTCCCTTCCCACCACTATATCTCCTCCCTCCTTCTCCTTTCCCTTCCACCTCTTCAATTCCCTA
>CM068963.1:49317335-49341933 GCA_035128595.1 Eptatretus atami
TCTCTCCCTCTTCTCACTCTCTGCCTGTCTCTGTCTCTGGACATATCCGGTACGGTGGTTATGTCTGAACGGTGTTTGTCTTTGGACATGTCCTGGTGGTGTTTATGTCCAGATGCGAGTTTGTCTCCAGATGTCGTAGAGCAGTGTTGTCTCCAGCCAGCTTGGTTCCAGACTGTCTGGGTGGTATTTATGTCTGGACGAGAGTTTGTCCTCCGGGCTGTGTTTATAGTATGAGCGGTAAGAAATTGGATTCCGACATTATTTTGTTTCAATTTTCACTGTTATGCTATGCGAATATTTTATGAGACGGTATTATCTAATTAATGCTCCACTCGTCTGCCTTCCCTTCTCTCACTCAGCACTGTCTTCCCTTTCCCCAACCTCCTCCTCCCCCTCCTTCTCTCTCTTTCCCTTCCACCTCTTTACTCTCCTGCTCTCTCTTCCCCACCCCTCTCTCCCTCTTCCCCTCTTTTTCTCTCTCCCCCCTTTAGTATAACGTCAGTGAAGTGAACAGGTGAAAATTTGCTATAAAAATGAAACATGTGGAGTGTGACAGAGCACTCCGCTGATCTCCATTGGACATAGTCCTACATCAAAGCGTCACCTCCAATCCAGAGGCCTTGGCCCAGCGACTCTGTCAAAGCAGACAAAGATTACGTGAGACTTAATGTCCTAGCACCCACCATGTCTCTCAGCAGCTCACACACACAGGCTCTTTCTCTTTTAGGTGCCTGTGTCCTCTAATCCTAACTAATCTGCCTCTTAGCAACTATCAGCTGAAGGCCCAGGGCCAGGGCTCAGGAGTCCCCAAGGCTCGGGCCTTCAATAATTATATTTCCTTCACTCTTGGGCTACACTCTCAGCCAACAAACGACATATTTGAACCCGTTCTATTAGTAATACTACCTATTTGTCATACGAATAACCAGCAGCTTTACAGCTTCAATTTTTCAATTCTCTAACCCCTTCTAATCTCACCTACAGTATACTAGCTGGAGGCTCCCTCCAGTAAGGCCATTTCTCTCGACAACTCTTCCCACCACTCAATCAAGCACCATGCACACCTAAAATTTTGTCTCACCATTCAAATTCTTTCCCACATACACATTAGGCACTGTTCCCCCAACACTCTCCACTCATCCCAAACAAGAAAACGGAGGAGTGGAAAGGCGCCACCCTAATCCTATAAGCTACCAAATCATTCCAATTCAAACCATGTAAATTTCTTCCATTCTAAGAGTTCACAAACTTCTTAAATTCCATAAATACCAATTGGTCCCATGCAATAATTGGATGTCAAATTAAAATGGTCTTACGTTCTGGCCTTAGCTCTCTAACACCCATCAGTTTGTCGATGCCATGACTGCTGTCATCTCTCAGCACTCCATAGTACTGAGCCTTTCTTACCGCCTCTCCGCTCCGAAGTGGCCTGCACTGATGCTGTGAGCTCGCTCTCTGGGGGGTCTGACCGATGGCTGGACACTGGGTTGTGTGAGTCCAGGGCTGAGTGTCCTAGATGGGCGAGGATCCTGTACTGTGAATCTGAGAGAGATATGTGTGTCGCTGCCTCAAAAAGGATGATGGTCCTGGCTGTTGAATTCAAAGATGGTGCAAGGTGTGATCATTCCACTTATAAAGCCAGCCTAAACCCTAGCCCTAACCATAACCCTAACCCTATCCCTGGGGACTTTCACATGCGCTGTGAATGTCCACCATGGGTGTAAAACCCTAAGTCCGAGCGCGGTGAAACAGCATTGTGGAGTGCAATTTATGTATGAAAATACACGGGGCAATTTCCCATAAGGAAAATGGAGAAAGGCAGACACGAGGTGTGACAGGGCATCTAACTATACATACTATTCTGGTCAATGGTAATTAAGGTTTAGAAATGCTTCTGCTGACACTCATTAGATATCTAATAAATAAGATTCAAGAGATGTCTTTCTGTCTGTCTGTCTGTTTGTTCACATTTATTGCAAGGACTGCTGGACTGACAACTCCAAATTTGGCACACAGCCCAAGTCCGATCCGGTGATTGTCCTTTCGGTATCTTCATTTACCACACACCTGAAGTCTTTAAAGATCATTTTCTCTGGCTTTTTCATTTATTATGCATTCTCATCGGTTAACACATATCACGTGACAACACGGCCAAATGCCAGCACAAATAATTAGTCAACCTGTGTCTTCCACCCCATTGTCTCAACGCACAGCTAGCCTGACTCGACATCAATTGGACCTAACTAGAAAATATATGTTCACCGTTTTCGTGCTGCGGTAAGTCAAAGCTATCTGTTACGGTAAGTGGGAAACAGTATGTTCCTATTCGCAATCGCTATAGCCATGCCCGTCCTTGAAGATAAATACATGTAATAAATAAGATTTCATCGGATGTCTGTTTGTCTGGCTGTTTGTTGGCGTTTTTTTGCAAGAACTGCTGGACGACAACCACAAAATTTGGCACAACAGCCCAAAGCCAATCCGGGGATTGTCCTCGGTGTATTTGCATCCACAACCTCAAGCTTTAAGACACCGAAGAACCACCGAGACCTTGTTTTTTACATGCTTGAGAGATGTAGAATACATCTGCTTGAGAGAGAGATTTTTTTTATATGCTTGAGAAGACTTTCTGCATGCTTGGGAGTTAAGATCCTGACGACGCAAAGACCCTTAAAGACCATTGAATTCCCCAAACACAATTGAGACACTTTAAAACCCCTAAGACCCAAAGACTCTCTGAAACCCTTAAGAACCGCTCAGAGCCAGAAAGACCTCGAAAGACCCTTAAGACCCCAAAGACTCTTAAGACTTTGAAGACCTTTCAGAACTGTAAGCCCTTTAAGACTTCAAAGACTCTTAAACCACCCAATGACCTGTAAAACCTAAGACCTTAAGACCTTATGACCTCAAGACACTTAAGATGCCCAAGACCCTTGAAGACCCTTGAAGACCCCTTTACCCACTGGTGTTCCCTAAGACCCTCTTACCCATGGTGTTCTGGCTCTCCTGCTCCTACAGTTCCCCACCCATGCGTTCTCCCTGCCCTGATCCGCCTGCCCATTCTCAGCCTGCCGGCTCTTCTGCTTCTCCCACTTCTCTATACGCCCCCCCCCCATTCCCACTCTGACAATGCCGGGTAACCCTGCTTGTAACTGAATAATTACCCCTTAACGTTTTGTAACATATATTTAAACTGAACAGCTATTGTAAGTTTCTTTTTCAGCTTCATCCAAATGATCATTCATAAATCGACACTGACAATGCAATGATAACTGAGAGGTATATAAACATAGTATGGACATAAAACTGTCAGTTTTATTTTGAATTGAAATTGTAAACTTGAATAGTTTTCAATTTTATCATCAGTCACATCCTCAAGTTTGGTGCGGAGTACAGCATCTGCCCACACACGGAAAGTTTTGCTTCTCGGCATGCTACACAGTGGAATTGAATCTCTCAAACGTGTCTCACACTGCTCAATGCAAGGTTTCACATTCTTCCAAAATATATTGGTGACATTTCCTGGAGAGACATCTGCAGGAAGTCTTATTACGAAACCTTTAGGCTCTTCCATGCATAATTCCGAAAAAAAGACTAGAGTTCTGAGAACCAATATGCCACACAGTCTTGAGAAAATGGACATGGCAAGGGTCTTTTAAACTCGATTTGTGTTCTGCAGTGTTCAAGTATATAATTCAATTGAAATAAATAAAGGCTTTAAAAGAATGGAGAAAAAAAATAACTTTTACGAAGTTTACCGTCGTTGATGCGGCGTCTTTACACCACCTTATTTAACACGTTACTGAGTACTACTTCGTGCCTGTTGTTTTGTGTGCTTTATGACGTCTTAAAAGCAGTAAGTTTCCTGTGTGGAATGATTTATAATTTTGTTTGAATGCAGACAAGCAACAGAGTAAAACAATTACCTTACTCCTCTGTGCTCACGTGTGCTCCAGGACGAGATTCCATACAATTTGCCAAATTCAGAGCCAAGGTTACAAGGAATACAAGGAAATCGAACACAGGTGGAGGCCATTCAGCCCCATCACAACCTGCACGAACACCACACTATTTATCTACACCAATATCAAGGAAGAAAATGGGGAGAAAATGTTTTAATTATGAAATATAATTGTTTTTTTGTTTGTTTTTTTTTATTTTATTTATTTTTTTATTTTTGTAGTTTTTGTGGGGTTTTTTCAGTTTTGTAGTTTTTTTTTCCCCTCACGGGAGGGGGCATGGGCTTGGATAAAAACACAAATCAACCACACAACCCCCCTTGACAAGACCCCCATCAATAGCACTCCTACACATGCACACAATCACCCATCAATGCTCAAACTATCTAAAAGTCCAATCAACATCCCCTACCCCCTATCTCCATAACTTCCAGGAACCTATCTAATCCTAATTTAAACTTCGACTGTTGCTGCCACGATTTTTCAGGGAGGCCATTCCATGCATTAACTACTCTCTGAGTAAAAGTCCCTTGCCTTGCTAACGGTCTTAACTCTCCTCTTCTCTACTCTCAGGCTATGGCCCCTGGTCTAATCACTCTCTACTCTGTTGAATAATTCATCTGCCACTTATTTTGTCTATAACTTTCATTATCTTAAACATCTCTATCATATCTCCTAGTAAACCACCTCCTTTCTAGTGAATAAAAGCCCCGGCTCCTTCAGCCGCTCCTCATAGCTAAGTCGAGCTCGGCCCGGAGTCAATATAGTAACCCTGCGCTGAACCCTCTCTATGGCATCTACGTTCTTCTCCGGAATGTGGTGACCAGAACTGCACACAATATTCTAAATGTGGCCTTCATTAATTCCTGTACAATGTTAACACCACCTCTTTTGATTTATTAATTATTGATCCCCCTCCTTATACAGCCTAAAACCTATTTGCTTTACCTATAGCTGCCTGACACTGTGCTGCCTGCTCACCCCATATTTATTACCACCCCCCCCCCCAGATCCTTCTCCTGTGTGACATGCTCCAAAATTACCCTTTGCATCATGTAATCTCTATTTTCATGTTCTGCAACTGATAACCTGCAGGTTCAAAGGTCTGATTCATGTTCTGATTCGTTATTCTCCACAGCGTTCCAAATATAAAATATCAATATAAATTAAGTTCTTCCCTCCATCATAAACTGAAGTTGTAGACAGACAGACAGACAGACAGACAAGGTGAACCAATTGCTTCACTCTGGTTTACGCTTCGCATCATGCACCGTGGAGTAATAATGAAATAGAAATGAACAGTCTGTGTGTGCACCTTGCATTTCCCATTTACTGATATCTAAGTTATAACTGTTATTCAAATTTTTCTGAGGTTCATCTACAGAATAGTCTGGATGAGGCTTTAATGCTCATTACATGCTTAAGGAAAATGAATGAGCAAAGTTGCCTCGATATTCAAGTCATCTAATTGACCCACATGGCTGACCTTTCCAGCGACTGCAAACATTTTGGCTCTTTAAGGTCCAGAGCCAAATGAACTGAGGCAGAAGCATCAGGAGGACGGGGATGGACATCCCTGTGGGTTCAGCTCCAGCACACCCAGATCACTGAAAAAAAGTCAATGGCAAGAAGGTTAAATACACCATTTTACTCTTCAAGCAATAGTGTGTGAGTTTTGTGGACATTTGAAACCTTAACAATATATCTGTTCCTTTTTCAGCATATAAGTAATGGACGATCTTTGGCTCTACACATATCCGCGTTCAGTTTCCTGCCGTTGCCATGGCGTGATCATTTACCAAGTCCTTCAGCACACCCTTGATTCCTCGAACTAGTTTCTGTTTTTTCTTTGCACTTTTCATTCAATTGCTATTCCGGATGTCACACATCGGTCTTTTGTTCACTCTGTAAAACAATTTCTTCGAACACCATTATTTCTCATCATAAATGAGTTTATGTTTTGTTTTTTTCAGTGATGATTAAGACTATCAACTTAATACCACATCGTATAGAGTATAGGTAAGGCTGGAATTACAAGTCTCTCAAGTTAACGTTTTGAAACCCTAACGGCCGTTTACGAGCCGCTATTCAAACCTCCATATACCCGAGTGGCTGGTTGACGCGGCCGCTATTCAAACCTCCATATACCCGAGTGGCTGGATTTTCTTCGGGAGCCCAGGGTGGGGGAGCCAAAAGTCCAAGGAACTCAGGGTTTAAAGGGTTAAGAGTTCTAAAGTTATATATTTCTCACATAAGTCGTACAAGTTTCTCCTTGAACAGCTTGGTCACTGTAATTTAAAAAAACCATATATTCCAAGTTGAGTTTTCGTTACACGTGTTTCCTTTGTCTTTAAATATAGGCCATCAGAATATTTGGTGTTTTAATAAACTGTCTCTAATTTGATGAATAATATGAATCCTAACAAATACCACTGCGACTCCTTTCATATCCCCAATTAATTTCACTTCCTGTGGGGTCGCCACTAGATATTCCCTTCTCCACCCGCTCCATCCAATCACCCTCTCTCTGCAACCCCACCTCTCAGTCCTTCTGCACCACCCTCTTTCCACCTCTGTTTTGGTCTGCTCCCTTGTCCACCGACCATCCATAACAAAGACCTGCCTAACCCATTCTCCTCTCTCCTTCTGATCACAAAACAACAAATCCAGACTTGCCTCCATACCTTTTCGCTCATGTCCCTCATCCCTTCCCATCCCCTCATATCTCAATACTCTTCCTTTCCCTCACAGAGATCCCCACCAGCCCTCTCAGCATCCACATCTCCATCCTATGCAGCATGTCTTTTATTCCTTTCTTAAGACCCAAGCCTCTGCTCAATAAAGAACTGGTCTTATTATCATTTGTAAAGCTTCGCAAATCAACCTAACTGAAGCTTTTGATCATGTATACTCCAGAAGCCCTTCACTTACGCCATCCTTCTGTTTGTCTCTGTCTCTCCCTCTTTGATACATCATCAATTGAAACCACCTCCCTCCTCCAAAGTGGAACCCAGGTATCTGATTTTTACCTCCACCACCAAGATGGATGGAGGTGATGTTTTCACCCCTGTCTGTTTGTGAGCAGGATATATCAAAAAGTTAGGGACGGATTCAGATGAAACTTGATGGACATTTTGGTATGTGACAAGGAGGAATCGATTCGATTTTGGTGAAGATCCGGATCCGGATATGAGAATTTTTAATATTTTTTCAGTGATTTTTCACCATTGAGAGACGTGGCCAAAACTGTAGATGAGTGTAGCACGATATTTCAAAACGTTGTGGACAGGTTATGAAAAACTTGGTGGATGAGATGTTTGTGGTGAAAAACTAACAGCCTGTTGTGGTGAGCATGTTGAGGTCATGGAGAGATTCACTTACCTTGGCAGTGATATTCATGTTCTCTGCTGGCTGTGAGTCAGAGGTCAATAGACGTCTGGGTCGGGTCTGGGAGTCATGGATTCACTGGATAATGGGGTGTGGCGCGGCCGGTCATGGAAGGATGACAGGCTAAGTAACCCCACCTGGTATTAATTCAACAGCTGAGCGGATTGAAGCCTTCCTGATGAAGCCTTCCTACCATGCACACGCTCCTCAGACAACGCAGGCTGCCGCTGGCTCAGCCACGTGTGCCGGATGGAAGACGGCCACATACGACAAGGATATCCTTTATAGCGAGATACCTCTGGCAAAGAGATCTGTCGGCCGTCCCCAGCTGCGCTACAAGGATGTCTGCAAGCGCGACATGAAAGCTCTGAACATCAACACGAGCTGGGAGGACATAGCAGCTGACCGCAGCAGATGGCGCAGCGTGCTCCAAAGACAACTCAAGGCAGGAGAGGAAAGATCCAGAACCTGGCTGAAGAAAAGAGAGCCAGACGGAAGGCGCGCTCCTGTGGAGACAACCCTGTGACCACCACACCTGCACCCGATGCGGCAGAGACGGCCACTCCGAATCGGACTGATCAGCCATGGGCCGATGCTGTTTCAGCCGTGACGTCACCACGGCCTCAAACGACAACTAGGGCGCATCATCATCCATGGTCGACATCGACCGACGGAGGCCTACTACCTACTACCTACCTGAGTGGGATTTGAACTCAGGACCTAGGATCCAAAGCTCACCACCCTAACCATTACGCCAACACAAGGCATAATAATTTTTTGAGATATCATGCTATATATCATTTTTGGCCTTATCTCTCAATGGTGAAGAATCACGTAAAAAATTGTAGTACTTAGATCCGGATCCGGATCTTCACCAAAATCTAATCAGTTCATCCTTGTAAACACACCAACCTGTCCACAACTTTTTGAGATATCCTGCACATAAACAAACAAACAAACAGACAGAAAGGGGTGAAAACATAACCACTTCACTTTCGGTGGTGGAGGTAAATATGAGGTAGCTCAGCATATCATACAAAGTGTTTAATTATAAATGTTCATTTAAATTTTGTGTGTATACAAAGTCTTGGCCCATGGAAGATTGAGTTGACAAAAAGGAAGAAAGCAATACACCTACAGTGAGGCAGTGGGATACACACGCAGACACAATGGGTGTGAACAGACAGGAAAATGAGAGAGAAAAGGAAGCAAAACATGGCAATCAACCTGCACATAGATGGAGGAGATGAGGAGGCTAACGAGGATAGAAATGGAGTCCTGCCAACTTGAAGTCCTGGAGAGAGGATTGTGTAGGATTGCACAGACTGAGGAAAGAGGTAACACAAGCAGGAGAAAAGAGGAAAAAGGAGGAACAAGAGGTGGAGGTGAGTACTCAGCCTGGATTTAGGGAGTTTCACAAGAAAGGAGTTACTGGAAGAATGCTTGTGACCTGGAAGGAAATGTTATGATCTCTCCTTTGAAATTTAATATATCCATCTGTTGGTTAAAAGGAGCAACATGTATAATATAGAATAGCCAGTACAGAAGCCAACCTAATGATCTTGGAAAAGAGATCATTCCTGAGGTTAGTAGCAATGACAGATTCCATCAGTTTGCTTATGATGGGGAGAAAGGCTGCCCAGTCAGCATTTGAGTGGATTTGGCTTGGAACCTCTTGTGTGATGATGTTTCAACTTCTTAAGATGAAAGATTAGGGATAGTCTGTTGAGGAAGCAATTCCAGTTACTGTTGATGTCAGGACTTACGATGATAATGGACCAGTTTATGAGGGTGACAGTAGATTTCAGAACAGAACAATCTGCCGTACCGAACTGCCATACAAATCAATGCCTTGGTAGCTCTGAAGTCTTTCTAGGAGAACAAACGCTTTGTGATCAGAAGAGCAAAATAAGTTGGCTGCAATATTGTGACATCGTAAGAGCCAAGGGGAGTGGGGAAGGACAGGATGGAGGTGAAGTTTGACATGACAATAAAAGAATGCATGATGACAAAAGGAGAGGTGAGGAGGAAAAGAGAAGGACCAGGGCAGTTGTTTTCCAAAAGGCCTTGGCTGCTGTACTTTGGATCGTAGTTCAAGGACCGACTCCCAGCCAACTGGCATGGTGGATACTGGAGTCTCCACATATTGGAAAGAGAGCTGGTGTGGGGGACAGCAGAGAATCCATTTCTGTCGTTGAAGCTGGGTGCATGGTCGACCAACACAGAAACAAGAGCTCGTCAATGAATATGTTTCCCCCTCCCCCTGTGACAAACAAACAGGAGGTTTATGGAGAATCGGATATGAAGCGTTGTGAGTGCTTTGTCCAAAAAATATATTTATAAAATACATCAGCCTAGGGCCAATCATCTTTTGAACATGTTTGGCCCTTCAGGGACGTGTGTCAGGGTGCAGCATAAGCATGGGGCACATTTTATGTTTTTCATAAGAAAGGGCGATGCATGCTGCCAACGAAGATGTTGATTTGGAGTTTTAAAAAGCCCTTCATGAGAAAGATGCAGAATTATTTGTAGGTTTGTGTGCATCAACACACTCAACCATAATCCTCTCAACTACAATTGCAAAAACCACTTTTGGCAAAGAAATTATTTAGCAGAGCTTCCGAAGGAAACACTGAGAACACATGAAAAGTTTTTGTAATCATTGGTTAAATGAGTTGTGTGTTGAGATTGGAAGAAAAACAGGTCATCCATATCACGAGCTTTTTTAAATGATTGTTGAGTTATTGTTCATAATAACATGAATGGGATGTATCCTCCATTGATATTCTCCTTCACAATGTGAAACTTAAGTTGCTCGAACTTGTAGGTCAAGCCAGGCATATTGCTGTAAAAAAAAATCTCACGAAAGCCAATTTATGAGATCTCCCATGTGGAGGCTCTGGCTTGTAAGAAAGTTACCCATTGTTATAAATTCACCCCAAAGCACCGCGTTTAAATGACTTTGAAAAAAAAACCTGATAATTACTTTTTATCAATGAACTTGAGCTGAGGGTAAAAGAACAAAAACAAATTTCCAAAAGAATTATGGGACAGTGAAGTTCTCAGGGGAAAGCTCTCAGACCAAAAGTAGCTGAACAGGAAAACAGAGAATAAACATTCTCCTTGCATACAAGAACTTTCCATCATCGACTTTCAACCTTAACATGCAGCGTGTTCTTGAACCGGCCGAGAACGTGATCAATAAGTCCGTAGACGAATATAAAACTAGAAAAGCAAGTGACTGATGTGAAAGAGGGAGAGAGAAACGAGAGAGAGAGAGAGAGGAGAGAGAGAGAGAGAGAGAGAGAGAGACAGAGAGAGACAGAAGAGAGAGAGACAGAGAGAGAGAGAGAGAGACAGAGGAGAGAGAGACAGAGAGACAGAGACAGAGACAAGAGAGCAGAGACAAGAGAGAGAGATACAGAGAGACAGAGGACAGAGAGACAGAGAGACCAGAAACACAGAGAGAGAGAGAGAGAGAGAGAGAGAGAGAGAGAGACAGAGAGAGAGAGAGAGACAGAGAGACAGAGACAGACAGGAGAGAGACAGAGAGACAGAGAGACAGAGAGACGAGAGCACAGAGACACGAGAGCAGAGAGACAAGAGAGAGAGAGAGAGACAGAGAGAGAGAGAGAGAGAGACAGAGAGACAGAGACGAGACAGAGACAGAGAGAGAGACAGAGAGGACAGAGCAGACAGGTGAGTTTGGAGGGGAAGTGAGCAAAGAGAATGGCTATTTATGCTTTACCACACACAACACACACACACACACAACACACACACACACACAACACACACACACACACACAACACACACACTACAGTATAAATATATAATATATACATATATAGAGATATGGAGGCACTTCCTTATTTACATCATAGATGTGTTCCTGAATATATCGCTTAAATCAAAATAATTTAATTGAATTTCAAAATCCCATTGAGGTTAATGGAGTCAGGGGGGAATGTGTTCATGGAGCAGAAAAAAAATTAAGTGGAAATTTTTCAGAGGAAATGAATTAAACTGGTCATCTTCTTCCCCACCCTGTGCAGCCACAAAACTGCAAGTGACATCATTGACAGGGTGTGTGGCAGTACCCCTGTAGGTTCAAGCAGGAATTGGAACTTGGCTAGGATGCCAGCGATAGCTCCCCTACTACTCTTCACAAAGGCACCACAAAGTGATCTTTAACGTTCACCAACTAATTCTGGCAGATGTGACACGCCAACTTTAACATCAATCTGAGGGACTGCACACACACACACACACACTGATTAAACTCCCTGCCTGTGAAACACCAGGATAACAGTTATTAGCTGGGTTAAGATTCGAACCCAGGCTAGAACAGCTTGGAGCAAGTGTGCATACCTCTCGGCCATCCTGCCATGGTATGGGAGTATGTGTTAATAATAATTAGTCAACAGAGGCTCGAGGTTGTCTGCCCCTTCCTCATGTTTGACAAATCCACAAGAGGACATGTTGGCTTCTTAGATGCTGTTGTTGGTGATGGAGTTGGTGTTGATGTTGTTGAGAATGTTGATGCTGTGTAAGTTAATCATCTGGAGGCCTTTCGACCTTCTGGAAGAAGCGAAAGAGAGTCTTCTGCACTGCTTTCTTCTTTATTTTTTTCAGCAAGTATCGCTTTGTAGCCACTGCAAACATTTCGTCCGTTGCTCCCTTGAACTCGTACTCGTAGTACCTTGTCCCATTGCTTTACTCATTCTAATCCTCCCGTTATGTTAATCATTCTTTTAACTCAATTCTTTAATTTAATTATTTTGCCTTCCTCACCCCGGGATTCCTCCCACCGTGGTTTTTTTAAAATTACGGAGCCAATTTTTTTTGCAGACGCACGTACATCGTGGTTTTACTTGCACGCAAAGCCGAGTGATTTGTTTTTTTTTTTCTGTCGATGTATTTCAGATAAATTGTTGATACATTGTGTTCACCCAAGTGTTTGCAATGTCTTATCAATATATAAGAACATTCGTCAGGTGATGCATTGGCCAGGATATCGACGTAAATAACAGTTAGTTAATTGCCTTGATTGTTGGCCCTACCATAGTGGGGCAGATAACCTCATATATGGAATGTATTGTGCATTTTATGCCTAAAGCATGAAATTTTCAGGCAGTGTTTGTATATACCATAACGTTTATTTCAGACGTGGAGCCACTTCAGATTTGACTTCTGAGCCCTATGAGAGGTCATTGACCTTGTACGATGAAAAATCTTCATTTTTGGCATTATCGCAGGAAAAACCTCAATATACACACTTTTTTTAAAGCTATTTTACCTGTTGCTGCACATACCTCTTACTTAGACTCCACAATATATCCTACAGGTTACATTTTATATGCAAACAATGACCTCAGCCGTGTTTTTTAGGCTGGATTAAACAAGTTTAACTATATGCATCTGTATCAATTATCTGAAGAATATGATGGACAGGGTGATAGTAATATAGTTCAGGCCATGTTTGTCCAGTTTGTCCTCTGTAGATGATCTAACAGTCTCCTGAACATGAGCGCAGGGCAGTGCACATGAGGGCTGCCTTGTTGCATTTGGCAGCGCCCGGTGCACCCCTGCTTGCACCCACAGTGTTATCAGTTCGTAGCAGGATTGTGATGCTTCTGGAAGGGTGTCCAGAGTGGCTGCCATCCTGTTGCATCCTTTACCCATCCCCAATCAGAAGGGTTGCGAGCTCAGGGTCAGGAACTAACGCTGGTTCCAGATGTTGGCCTGGTAGGTGGCACGCATGATGTGTTGCCTCAGAGCAGCCTGTGTGGGTGGGATATTCTCCAGGGTCCTGGACTTCTGAGTGAAGAGCTGTTTCCTCGCTTCATTTACCTCCATGGTGTCGCTGGTTCTGGTCGTACATCAGCACCACGAAGCGCTCCACTAGTGACATGGACAGCTCGCTCACAGCACCTGGCACCCGGAGAGCTCTTCAAAGGCCTCAGTCACTTCAGGAGAGCGTCCCACGTGTCCCAGGCAGTCTTTTTCCCCCTGCCGCAAATGCAGAGACAGTGTCGCATCCTGTGATTGCATGGAAGACTGGGAGAGTGGCACAGGTTCTTGGATCCAGCTTGCCAAACCACTTTGTGTACACCAATGTACCTGAAATCTGACGCCAGCACCAAGAGCTATCCACATTTCTTCCGGCTTTATCTTCAGGAATGCAGCCACAGCAATACCACGACATCAGTGTCGACCGTGCATATGGTCACTTTTGTGCTCCCTTTCTGCACAGCATCTGACACTAATGCAGAGGCAGCCGCGTGTCTGCTTCCTCATGAGAGCATGGGGCGAGGTTGGTCAGTCAGACTGGCCTGTTGAGCAGAGCACCACTCTTCCATGAGTTGCATAGATTTCCTTGTCATTCTCTGTTGGCAAACGTGTGACTTGTTCAAAGAGGAAACTGAACAGCTCAGTTTTTGTTCTCATCAACACGTAGGAATCTTTCCAGTTCTTTGTATCACAGTGGTGGGAACCATCGTTCTCCTGCACCTTTGCCCCTCTCGTCGGGTTTGCCTTTCAGGCTGTCTGGCAGCATACACATCCAGATGACGTCAACACCCTCGTTTCGCCAGTTGAGTTGATACGTAGGGCACAAAGACACATCTGCATAGTCCTGGAAGGTCTTTGATGTACCAGGACTCAACATCTGCACTAATGGCAACACCATCAAGGAACACTGCATCGACCACAGGAAGCTGGTGAGTCAGTCCCTCATTCAAGAACTCTATGCAGCGCAGGAGATCGGCCTTGTTGGTGCAACTTGCAGTTTGCCTCTGTCCGACAAGGATGGTGGTGCTGCCTGGTTTTCATGGGTGAAGAATTGATCCAGATCCCCCATCACGTGTTTGGCAAGACACATACAAGTCGGGAGAAGAGATTGCAATCACTCTTCAGTGCTGCAAGTTGCATCTTTTGCTTTGACTGCGTCTTCACTGTGGACGACTGAAGAGTGGCAGCTTGGTTCTTGGGAAGTGTGTCTGTGATTGGCTTTGTCGGCTGGTCTAGCCGGTCATCCACGAAGCTCTTGTACTGATCTTCTTCCCAAGGACTCCACTTTCTCACAGTTTCTGCCACAGATGCATCCATGATATCCTTGGTGTCAACACCAGAAGAATCTTGGCTCTCCCAGAAATGGGTTGCCCATCTCATCCAGCACTGCTGGTAAATGACCTCACATCTTTCAGGAAGGCTGCTTGCACGCCAAGATGCTGCTCATGGTGACGGTTTCTAGTATCATCAACGCTCCTCTGTGGCTTCCAAGAATTTGAGGCCTCAAATCTTCGGTCATTCTGGCGATTTCTGGACCCGCCACCATCCAGAGTCGCAAGGCCCCAGGATTCTCGGTCAGACCAACTGCTCCACCAGATCCTTTGACTGTTTCATTGTTCTCGTGGCACTGGTCAATTGCCATGGCGGAGAACTTGTTGCTGGTTTTGTGCACGACAAACTTCCCAGCTTGATTCCTCTAGGATTGCTGGGTGTTTCTCAGAGAGAGTCATCATGCCGGACGTGTACTGAGAGCCACCTGGAGTAGTGGGTGTGGTTCTAGGGCAAAACATCCAGGGCAGGACTTGTGCCAGTGAATTCCACATAGAGCTGGAAGTTGCCCTCCAACGCAGGCTCTGACATACAGGAGCATGAGGATCACAAGCGATAGGGTTTTCAGCCAGTAATCGAAGTGGACATTTGATCAACTCGCTGTGAGCACCAGTCCTCAAAAGCCGAAGGAGTGGCTCTGAGGTGCAATGTTCATCGTAGGCTTGATGGAGTAGTGTGTAGAGGCTGGCAAGCTGTGACTTGGTGGCAGGCGGGGTCTTGGTCACATGGCTGGCGCAAATAAAGAATCTGCAGTTCCAGGACTTGCGAATGTCAGCCTGCACCAGGGCACTTGTCCCACCGCTATCCTCAAGCCAGTCTCCCAGCACCTGCAAATAAACACAGATTATTTTTGATGTTGGCCCCATCCTGAATCATGTTCACCAGAGCCAAGAGGTTGGTGGAACCTGCTTTCTGACTATCGGGCTGGAATGATACATCAAAGGCGAACTTGGTGTCGAACATCTCTTTGCGCACCACTGTGCTGCTCGGACCAATGCATGGCATCACTGTCAATGGTCACAGGCCTTCCTGAGAGCATCTCCCCAATTCTTCTGCAAACGTCACAAGTGTGTCTCTCCCTTGTGAATGTGCTCTAGGTCAGGGAAGGCAGACACGAGTCGGATCTTCAATCTGGTGTATGAATCCGAGTCTCCACGTGGGCACCCAGTGTTCCAGTCGGACCTTGTACAGGTCACCCAGGTCTGCCAGCTTGAAAACAGGAGCACAATCGTCGCCACGCGTGTCCTCCATGAATGCCACCAACTCAGCAAAGGCGATGCCATGCAGACGAGCCTCATCCCCATGCTCATTCCTTGAGGCAGCTTGTCTGCTCTGTTGTAGAGAATGCGGAGGGCAGTTGCGGTGATACTCGGCGTCGAGGGAATCATGTCCCGGGGCAAGTTTGGCCAGCAGCTCCGTGTCTCCAGCTCTAAGGCACACTTCCGAACATTCGTGTCTATCTGTTTGGTTGACGCTTCATGTAGGCCTTCAGAGCCAGCTGACTCATTGCAGAAAAACACACAGGCTCTGTGAGCTTCACGTGGCTGTGAGCAGACCGTGTGTGAACAGTCCGAACCACCACTTGAACTCCGCTGTACTAGTCGCTGAAGCTTTGTTTGGTGTACTTTAACGCGGCAGGTTTATGCCACAGAGCACTGTGTGCAATCAGCGTGGCCTCTACGCCACCTCCATCGTCCAATCTGTCCAGATTCAGCTCAGTCGGCATGTGGCCAATGTCCTGAAACTGGAGGAGGTCCTTTGCCAATGACACATAACCGCTACCACAGGTTTCTTGCTGGATTGGCTGGACACTGCAAGCTTCCCATGTTTCTGCTTGCAAAGAATGACAAAGCTTCCAGTTAGTTGGGCAATGTGCTTGGGTTGCTTGGATGTGCTGCAAGTGTGAGTTGGATCTATCAAGACATGGCTTTTGACATGTGACAGCGTCCTACACTACCCTGTGAATATAGTTTCTTCAGGCTTGCCCACCACCAGTTGTTAAATCAGTTCTATAAATCTAAGATAGCTGTTAGCAGAACCTCCAGGAATGAGTCTGACAGGCTATCTGAAACACACAAAGCATAAATTAGTTTAGGCAATCTAAGATGATTTTACGTGAAAATATCATATTGAAATGTGTTGGACCAATGAAAATTAAATATTTAGATCATCAAAGTACCTGAAATTAACCACAAACACTATGTAGGATATATACACATCTTTATTGGAATAAAAATGCATTGTTTACATCGTTCAACATGTTTATATGAAGGATGGGATGGTAAAAAACAGTTATCTTGATGTTCGAGTCATTGACCTCTCAAGGTCATTAAAGGTCAAACACAGAAGGCCTCCACGTCTGAAAAAAACCTTATGGTATGTAGATGGTTGTTAGAAACTTTCATGCTTTAGTCATGAATTGCACAATGATTTGCCTATCTGCCCCACTACCAGTACCCCGGTGATTCGTGGACTCGAACACCGAAAGAATGGCCGAACGCAATACCCGGACGGATGTACACGTATCTAGCAAGACACCAGGTATGTAATTCAATGTTAAACCAAGTTTTAACTGTGTATTATCAACATTACTGTACGGAGTGGTTAATATTTTTTCAATTATTTATGAACTCCGAGCTGACGTGGCTAGTTAACCTCCGCCATCGAAGATGGACGGAGGTTGTTTTCACCCTGTCTGTCGTTTGTTTGTTTGGTGAACAGTATTACGGAAAAACTCCTGGACGGATTTCGACGAAACTTGGTGGGGTTAGTATGGTCCAAGATCATGCCATTAGATTTTGGACTTGGTCAAAGTCCAATTGGCCGCTATGGCGGCCATTTTGAAAAAATATTTGATTTTTTGTTTTGCATTTCTACATGTTTAAAGTGATTTCCAACCAACAAAAAAAAAATTTGTTAGACAAAAAAAACAAAATTTTGCAACTTTTTTCAAAAAATTTCGATTTATTTGAAAAATATTGAATTCTTTTTTTGCATTTCTACATGTTTAAGTGATTTCCAACCCCAAAAAAAAATTGTTAGAGAAAAAAAAAGAAATTTTGCAACTTTTTTTCAAATTTCGATTTTTTTTGGCATTTCTACATGCCGTCGATCATAGTTTAGTTTATTCAATCGTGGTTCAGTAGAGTCTGATCCGTTTTGACCTACAATGAATAGGATATGAGGTTCACTTAATGACCCAGCAGTATGGCGGCGGAGGTTTGCACTCTACCGAGTGCTCCCCCTCTAGTTATAATAGTTTAATTGACCTGCTTGTCTGTACCGTGTGACGGTGGTCATCTGTGCAAGTTGTGGGTCACTCACTGACCCAGCAAGAATGTCAATGAATGATTAAAATATTGCTCACATTCATGTTGTATAAATTCTGTCTTATCCTGATTTAAATTATGTGTATGACTATGTGTATGAGCGTTGCCGTATGTGATGAACATGTGTGCCTGTGTGTCTGTACTTTTGTAATGATGTAGCAGTTAAATAGGAACTACTCCATTTTGTGACATCTGTTTATTAGATTACAAATGATGAAGCTGCATCTGCAAATCACAAGAATAAATGTTTATTACCTTTACCAATGTTGGTTCATACATTATCTCTATCTCCCTCCAAGTCATTGTGATGGACAAGGACAAGGACTGATATATTATGAGCATTTGTAACCTGATGTGTAGACGTAACTGAACGAATGAGAGTTATATGATGTGTAACAAGAAGAGAAATAAACCGTGCGATCATGTGGGTGGACTACCCATCACGCAAACATGGACCGGGGGTTATTCTGCCCCAAACACGACGCTGGTCATGTCGTAGTCACCCGATGTTTGCCATGCAGGTGGACGCCGAGTACGCGAGCTTCTAGCACCGGTGACTGGAGTGGCAGTGTTTTGACCTGTGAGGCAGGTGCTCGTAAATGTGAGGTGTTGAGTGGCGTCCTATAGTCCAAAGGATCGAGTCGTCGTTCATCATTGGTGGGTCCTGTATGCAGGATATCACCAGGGGAGTTGGTGACGATGGCCCATGAGGTCTGTGGAGGGGCGTGTTGATCCGGTGTTAAGTGTTAGATGTTGTCCTGTTTGCACTGGAGCTCTGGGCCATAGTGATAGAGGTCATGTACGATGGAGTGACGTGGAGCCCGAGTGTGGACTGGGACGTATTTCCGGAGAAATTTCCTGTTGGCGGAGCGTCGCTCGCCTGAACCGTCGACACGTAGGACATATTGGTTTGCTGGCGGACTTCAACACTGTGCCTGTTTTGTCCCATTTGCGAGGATTGTGCCAATCTGGTTTTGGATGCGGACGTGGTTCCAACAGTGAGTGGTGGTAGCCTCTTGTGTGCTCTGACCAGCGTTCAGCACTTTCATGTGGTGTTGCGGAGAGCAGCTTCCCGGTTGGCTAAAGTGTCTCTCCATGTTTCATGGGGTCTCTATCTGCCTGGGAGGATAGGTTATGAAGTCCTTTATCGGCCTGCCAAACACGCACATGGCGGGATAGCTTTGTGTCCTTATCAGGACAGTTCCTGTATTGCAGGATCGCACGCTGGAATGAATCTGTGTCCACTCACCATGAGGCCGTGTGTCAGTGATCATGCGCTTCACGGTTTTGACTCCAATTCTGCCCGGCAGTTACTATGGTGGAACGCGACGGATATAGGCGTGGACTCCCCAGTTCAGTAGGAATTGGCGATATTGCCAGTGATGAATTCAGGGCCACCTCGGAAGAGAGTCATCAGGTATGCCATAGGTGACGAAGCAGCGACGCAGGAATCCCCAAGCCAGACGAACCTCCCGATGCCCTCTCAACGACAGGCCAATTGAGTATCTATCGACGATGAGCAAGTATGAAAGCCCTTGTATTGAAAGTAATCGCGCAATATGCATTGGAACGGGTAGTCTGGAAGATCTGTTCATGTTGTGCGCTGGTTGTGAGGGACATGCGGTTGCAGTGGTTGCAATGTTCCTGACTATTGATTGCAGGGGTGATTCCAGGCCAGAACACAGCCAATTCAACTCTGGCAATCATGATGATACACTTTGATGTGCAGCATGAAGAGCTTCCAGGCAGTCCTGTGGGAGGACGGTGGATGACAATGCGATCTTGTAGGTGATTACTCCATCATAGGTATGTAGGTGATCCCGGTATTGGTGTATTCTTGGAGTGTCGATGGGATATCTTGACGAGAGATCGGATCCTGATTCGATGATGTTCACCAACCTGTTCATATTCTCTATCACTACTAGTAGCCAATCGACCTTGTTCCAGGTGATGGTCTCGATGTTTTGAGTGATGAAACTGCAGCGGTGTGCGATGAGATGAATCAGTGTTTGATGTCTCGATGCAACGTATGCCAGCAAGGAAGTCTTGCCGTACTGTAGGGTAAGGAATGGTGTTGCACCTGGGGCGTAGATGAATGCATGGTGATATGTCATCTGTCAGGTGCATCTTCTCGGATTGTCGTCGCTGTAGGGTGCGGAATGGTGCCGCCGCTTTCTTTTTACACAGGACATGGACCATGTTAAACATGTAGCGAAGTGTTTTTTATTTGAGGTTCCGGAGTCGGTTGTTTGGGATTTCATCGAGTGATCTGTCGCCAAAGAGCTTGAGAAGCGGTTAATGGTCGACCGCGATAGTGAGATCCTGCATCCAGGACAAAATAGCGAGCTTTGTCCAATGCGTCAGCACGGCTAAGGCTTCCCCTTCAATAGGCATAACGAATTCTGCTGAGTGTGTGAAACGACTTCCGTAGTGGATCTTCCATCCTGTGGGACGCAGAACAGGGTGGTGATTGCATGGCAATGTTTCTGGAAGAGCCAGGATCCGACGCCGACTTTCGACCAATCTGTGGCGAGCATGTTGGTTTTCTAGACCTTGTTGAATATCTGTACGCCAGACTCGATCTCATTGACAATGACCTTTAGATTCATGAAACAGTTCGTTAAGGCGGTCGTCCCAGGCAAATGTGGTGCCAGGCTTGAGAAGGCTCGAAAAGGTAGCATGCGCTCTGTCATACTGAATGCATATGAAACTTGATTTACCAGCCAAACATGAGCGGATATCCGTATGTTTCTGGGCAGAGGGAATTCCATATAGCCTGTAGGAATGTTTGCAGGGCCGAACGCTATCCGTTGTGATCTGGAATCCAGCGAACTCCACGTCTCCTGCCAAATACGAACTTCTCTGGTTGAGGGTGATGCCGTTTCGTCCACAGATATTCAGCCACTTACAAGCCTGGAAGAAACTTCTTCTAGGTTGTCAGCCCATAGAAGAGTGTCATCTATGCACTTTGTTTGTTTGGAAAGTCAGAGGCTATCTCATCAAACGCCTTGAGTATCCATCGCCAGAGGCAATATATCCTTGTGGACAGTACGTATGCCGGTACCTGCCCAGGAGTGTGAGAGTGTCGTGAGTGTCTGTCACCTTCTTCCAGTGAACTGTGATTCCATTCCTGCATCAAATACGCTTCAGTGTCCTGAGGGTACAGACCGTGCTTGGTGGAAGGGTGATTGTGTGTGATGGGTTTCGGTGTAGCGTGGCAGTTCAGAGGTTGCATGTCTACGTACGACGAGGTTTGCCGTTTTCTTAGCACACACAACCATGGTGGCACCACGTACTGCGCTCTCGATTGGACAGGTCGAGAACACCTAGCCTAACGTCCGATCCAATCCAGCTTTGACTTCATCTGCCAGTGTGGGGACTGGACTGTGTGTGGGCACGGTGTAGCATCTGGGTTGTCGAGATGTAGTGGTGGTCCATCCATCATTGGGGTGTTGATGCTCGCAGTATTAAATGCTTATCTGTAGTGATCCAGGAGGAATTGATGAAGTCTCTCAGGTTCGCTTGACTGGCTGGGAAAGGCAACTTTGTGGGCTATGGTGGTGGCTTCTCCGAGGAGGGCAGTCACATTCAGATGCAAGTCCATTGTCATTTCTGGGAGGGATCTAGTATATCTGAGGTGGCGTTGACTGTGTCTCTGTCCTATCTCACCAACTGTAGGGAAGTGTTGGTGATCAGCCCAGACTGATACATGCATCTCGACTGAGGAAGAACTTGTCTGAATGTCAGTGAGTAGGTAATCTGTCAAGTCCAGTTGCTGCCATCTTTGTCTTCGCCTGATTCTGAGAATCTGGCACCGATGATTTTGATCCCCTTGTTGTTGGCAGCGTGCATCCTCATTGTGACTGATTAGGTCTTTGGTCTTGAAGCCAGGCCGGAGATAGCTTTCATGCCAAGCCAAACAGTTGACAACCAGTATCCCATACAAGTGATGCATTTGACTTGGTCTTGGTGTAGAGATTGTATCCTAGGTGCTTGTAATCAACCTGGAACGCTCCGATCATCAGTTAACGAACTTGGGGCTTTGATGATTCGATCCAGGTGCAGACAGATGGTCTGTAACAGGTGTGGTCCAGGCTCATAGATTGTGGGGAATGTTGCATCAGTTGCGACTGTGCACAGGGAATCAAACCGGCACCTTCTGATTCGTTAGCGTTGCCTTGGGGTTGATTTGTTCTTGTTTTTGACACCTGATCGAAGTGATTGGTCTTCCCACAATGCACGCATGTATGACCATAGGCGGACACTCCTTTCTGAACTTGGCGAGAGATCGGTGCCCGTGTCCTTTCTTTCTACATAGTAGCACTGCTCTGATTTGTCTGTTTGTTTGCGATCATCGTCATGGTAGCCTCTTAGTGTCTCATTCTTGTGACATCGGTAGTATAGGAGCTCTGGCGGATCCATCCATGTGATTGTGACTGGAAGAGGCGTGAGGCTGAGCGTTTGCCAGATTCTTTAGCTTCGACAAACTGGTAGATTCTTCGAGTTTCATGTTCTGGTTACGGTCGCCTATTAGGTCGAGTTGAATGTCCTGGTCATGAGCCCATGGGTTACAGAGTCACAGAGGACCGGTTCTGTGTAATTCACATCTTGATTGCAGTGAGGGCATTGAATGATGAGTTTACATACACCGCTTGACCATGGCAGACTGCCCCGAATATCTGACGGTTCGTTGTGGTCCTGGTGCATATCATGTAGTGTAGCGCGAGCAACAATGATGTTCTCTCTCTACACTGCAAGTCGCTTGATAGCCTTAAGGACATCGTCCTCTGAGTTGTCTTAGTGTGCCGCCAGCATTGCGAGTCAAGTCTTTCTTAATTGTTCATGCAACATTCCAGCAGTGGATGACCTTGTCTTTGCCTGTCACTTGGTTGCAGCGCATAGTCGGACCATCGCGATTGGAAATAGCCCATTCCTCACTTGTCCAGCAGATGAGATCGTGGACGTTTCACCTGCTTAACTTTAGCTGTAACGACGTTGACATTGCAGCTGTGTGAGTTGTGGCATGATCGTGATGAGCGCCGCAGCCAGGACTGCTTCACATCGGGGTGGAGTACTCGCAGTCAGTGATAGGACAGTTTACGGGGCATCCTGGGTTGGTTGTCTCAGTGGTGATGTTCAATGCTCACTTTTCATCATAAATAGGACTACTCCATTTGTGACATCGTTTATTAGATTACAGTACTAATGAGAAGCTGCTCTGCAAATACACAAGAATATAACTGTTATACCTTTACAATTTCGTGTTCAAACATACTCTCTAGCAGTGCGGGCTATTTCTTGTGGCTGCTGAGTTAAGCGCCTGGACTAGGAAAGACTGCAGTGAACTTAAAGGAAGGCGACACTTGTCATTGCATTAGTTTGCAATTCTAATCCTATAATGGCAATCAAGGCCAAGGCATTAATGTTTTGCATGATGTACCATTGCTAATACCCTGGTACTATTTTAATAACTAACCACAGAATATATTTTTCTTTTTAATCTCAGGAGTGTTTACACATAGGCAATGAAAAACTACCGATCACTGAAGCCCACAAATTTTTGTCTTCTGGTTGGTGCAGACTGTGCTGCACAAAAATGTTGGAGGTAACCATGTTAGAGCCTCTAACATTGTTTGATCAACCATCAAACTCTAACATTGATAGAAATTGATGCCACGATTGATGGCTCCAAGCCACAGAAGTCTCCTCTCTGGTTCAGTAGCCCGACTTGGTATGAGAAAAAGCAGAGTTCTGAATTTTTTGCCTTGTTATTAGTACAACTCAAAATACAGCAACTTTCGGCATTGTTGCAAATAATAATGTGTAATAAGGCTACGAAAGAAACAAACTTGTAACAGGTACAAGTCGAGTGCCGGCGATAGCGGAGCGCTACATACACAGGGCGATCCGAGCGAACGAGGTACTGTTTTTTCCCTTTCGCCAGCGTGTGTTATGCGGACATTGCATTATGGGTCGGCGAAGTTCCGGATGTCCGACCCCGTCCTGATCGATCCGTTGTTCCAGGTTTCTGCGTTGTATACAGCAAGTACTGCAGTTGGTAATCACACGACTCCAACAACCTGCTGATTCCAGAAAAATTGCCAAAATTGGCCAGCGTGTGTGTGTGTGTGTGTGTGTGTGTGTGTGTTTTTCATAAAGCATAACATATTCTTCTGCTAACTCCCCTTCCCCCACCCCTCTCTTTCTGTCCCATCCTTGCTCCACCCCTCCCACCCACATCCTCCTCTCTCATTTTTCCCATTCTTGCTCTACCCCTCTCAATGCAGTGCAGTCCCCTCCTCCCTCTTCTCTCTCTCTCTCTCTCTCCTCTCTCCTCTCTCCCTCTCTCCTCTCTCTTCTCCTCTCTCGATTATCTGGATGGAAGTTTGTCTCCGGACGTATCCGAGAGGTGTGTTCTTCTCCAGACATGTCCGGGCGGTGTTTGTCTCCGGACGTGTCTGGGTGGTGTTTGTCTCCGGACAGCTTGGCTCTGGTTGCGTCTGGGCGGTATTTATATCTAGACGAGAGTTTGTCTCCCGAATTGTCCAGACAGGAGTTTGTCTTTGGGCTGTGTTTATAGTATTAGCGGTACAAAATGGATTTCAGACATTATTTTGTTTCCATATTCACTGTTATTCTATGCCGAATAATTTTGATGAGACGGTCTAAATCATAATTAATGCTCCACCACACGTCTGCCTTCCCTTCCTCTTACATCATGCTGTCTTCCCTTTCCCCACCCCTCATCACTCTCCCTCCCTCCTCTCTCCTTTCCCTTCCACCTCTTCACTCTCCCCGCT
>CM068963.1:49341943-49359215 GCA_035128595.1 Eptatretus atami
TTAGTATTACCATCAGCGAAGCGGCAGGTGGTATTTGCTGGTGAATAATAAAACAATGTGTGAATCGAGTGGTGATGGAGATGGATACAGACAGATCGAAAAGGATGAGCATAAACCGACTGTGGGGTTGAAGGAAAGACTGACGGGATGAAGTTTGGTGAAGCGGGTTGTTGGTGGATTGAGGAGATTAATAGCAGGTGGAGAATGGGGATACATCACACCAGGAAGATTGTTTGGAAGAAAATCATCTCCGGTTCCGGGTTTGGAGCGACGAGAGGTCTCCTTAGGGGCTCTCTGCTGACGTCTTCAAAGTTAAGTTTTTCGGTCGTTATTTGTCCCGTTTTAACTGTTTAATTTTTCTCACCTACATGTTACTGTGTGTTCCTAGTTCGGTTTTGTTTCAAAAATCGTGCTATTTTGTGAGTTTTTTTGTCGACGTTCTTACCGGGTGTTTGAGGCCTAGGCCTTGGCCTAGGCTTGAGGCCTACCAGTTTCCCTCGGTGTTCGATCGTTTTTTTTGTTTTTTTCTCCCCATTACTTTCAATTCTATTCCTCCCCACTTTACTAACGTCCCCCATTCTCCCAACTAATCTCTCTATTTCTTATCTCAAAAAAAATAAAAAACAACCAACAACAACAACAACACGCTAACCTTCTCCCGATTCTGCTTCTTCTTCTTCTCTTATCTTCCTCGTCTTCTT
Organism: Eptatretus atami; assembly: GCA_035128595.1. Lineage (NCBI taxonomy): Eukaryota > Metazoa > Chordata > Myxini > Myxiniformes > Myxinidae > Eptatretus > Eptatretus atami. The sequence continues at coordinate 49,342,645 of CM068963.1, forward strand.
CCTCGATTTTTTTCTACAACACTTCCATGACCTAATCTGTTGAAAACTTCTCAAACATTAATAATAACAACAAAACGATCTTATAATGCTTCATCTTCCTCTCTCACACATGTGGTACTCTTTACTGTTTCATAATGCACTACTCTTCTGCTATTTTAACAGACTGCTCTCATTTCGACCTCTCCTTCATTTCTTGCCTAAAAAATCCAACTATTACAGCGCTTCTTTCTCTCCATTCTCTGAATTCGCCTTCATTGCATCCATCAAGAATTGTGTTAAATCGCATCTCTGACCTAAAACTTTTAAAAACACAGTTTGCTATGAATGTTCCTTTCCATAAAACCATTCTTTTTTTTTCCACTTCAGTGCCAACTCACCCCCCTCACCCTCACTCTCACTCTCAAGCAACCATCCCACTCTTCTCCCTCCAAGCCTCCTCTCACTCTCTCAAAAATTCCCCCTCACCTTTCTCCCACCTTTCATCCCCTCACTCATCCCTCAAAGTTTCCCCCCCTCTTATCACAAAGCTGCCTTCCTCCACTGCCCTCTCACTCCATCTCTTCACTCACCTCCTCAAATCCTCAACTGCCTTCTTCCCCTCTCTTGTCCCCCTCTCCCCCAGCACCACAGAGCCTTTTCTCCTCCTCATTCGGCCCCCTCCCTAGCTATTCTGCAATCCCCCACACTCTTTCAACAACCCTTCTACCTCCCCCCCTCACCCTTGTCCTACCCTCCCCTCCCCCCCACCCCCTGCACCCAAAGCCTCCTCCCCTACCTCTTCATTAAAAGTGTGGGACCTCAAATATCTGGGGCCTTTCGCTCAAACCTTTCAGATCTTTCCATACAGGTTGCACTGACAAACAGACATAATCTGCCTAACAGAAACTTTCCTCCCAAGACGTGTCTGACTCCCAAGTATCTCTCCCCGGTTACTCCCTCCTCCGGTATGACAGACCTGAGCCTCGTCCTGGTGGAGGTGTTGCTCTCTTCATCAAAGACTCTATTCCTCATCTCCATGCACTGCTCTCACGCCCCCACACCCCAGAATACTCTGGCTACGGCTTCCCCTCCATCCCACCTCATGTTTTATGTGTACTTTACCGTCCACCGAACAGTGATGACTCCATCCACACCTCACTATCTGAAAACATGACCATCTTCTATCTTCTCATCCAAACTCTCTTCCTCTTATGTAGTGACTTCAATTGTCATCATGCCAGTTGGCTAGGTGTGGTACCTCTCTCACCAGTCATGGCACCTCAGCAAAAACTTTCTGCGACTCATTGGGACTGACTCAATCGGTCAACTTCCCGACCCGGATCTCAACCAATGGTACTCATCTCTTCTGGATCTGATTTTGACAAATTTCCCTGACAATATCTGCTGCTCTTCTTCCGCTCAATCGGTTCTTCTGACCACGTCTTGTCAAAGTGACATCTCTCTGGCTATTATCAGAGAACCACCTCACCGCCGTCGAGTCTGCCATTTCACTCAAGCAACTGGCAGGGTCTCCAAGCATCCATCAAACTTACAGACTGGTCTCCTATCAACTAACTTCTACAATCAACTCTCCTGGGATTCTTTCAAAGAAACTTGCTCTCCCTCATGCACAGATTTATCCTTCTCGTGTTCAGTTGTCCTACCCTTCCTCCACCCTTGTTACTGAAGCTTATGGCGAGGCAGTTGTCCTGAAAACAACTTGCCTTTGCCTCATGGAAAGCAAACCCAACTGAGGGAATCTCAGTTCCTTCACCAAAGCTCGGAACAAGTGTGTATCTACCCTCAGGAGAGCCAGAAAACACCATCTTTCTCATCTCAAGTCTGAACTCTTAAACTCTCTCCCTCCTCAAATCCTGGTGGCATTTAATCAAATCTGTTTCTGGTGATGTTCCCCCCCATCCCCTCCCTTACCTCAAATGGCCGCACTGCTGATACCGAACTGATAAAGCTGAATCCCTAAACTCGGTGTTTGCAGCTAAATCTTGTGTCCTAAACCCATCACTTTCTCTACACCTTACCCAGTCGCACCCAACTGTCCCTGGACTCTGTGTCCTTTTCTCCTAACAAGGTGGAGAGCTTGCTTTCAAACCTCGACTCAGGTTCTGCAACCGTCCAGACGGCATCAGCCCACGTGTCCTCAAAGCTTGCTTTCCGCTCTTGCTCACCCCTCTCTGTTCTATCACCCTCTCATTTGCTCAGTCATCTGCCATCTGCTGGAAATCTGCCAACATCACTGCCCTGCATAAAAAGGTGCAAAAACAGATCCCTGCAACTACAGACCAATCAGCCTTCTCCAATCATCAGCAAGGTTATGGAATCCATCATGCTTCAGACATGAAATCCTTCCTCTTCTCCAATGGCTTGATTTTCCGATCATCAATTTGGTTTCAGACCAGGTCACTCTACCCTGATATGCTGCTTCTGCTCTCCCATCAATGTATGGAGGTCCTCAATGCCAGACAGAAATCCGAGCCGTATCCCTGGACATATCACGTGCTTTTGACACAGTCTGGCACCTGCCCTGCTTCACCAAACTCTCTTCCTATGGTATCCAAGGCCACCTCCATCATGGCTCGAGACATTCCTCTTCTGTCGCAGTCAACGTGTGGCCCTAAATGGAGTTCTTTCATCCCCTCTTCCTGTCCAGGCTAGAGTCCCTCAAGGTAGCGTTCTGGGCCCTGTTCTTTTTCTCTCCGACATCAATGATCTCTCCGACTCTCTGGAAAATCCTCTATATCTATTTGCTGATGACTCTACCCTCTGCTGTACCATCTGTCATCCCTCAGACCGGCAAGCAGCAGCTTCTTCGCTCACTGCAGATCTGGATAAAATCACTAACTGGTCCAACACGTGGACATGTCTTTCAATCCAGACAAATCTCACACTCTCACTATGTCTCTTCGAAAGACCATTTAGAAAACCCCCCCATCCACTTTCTCAACAATCCTCTAGAGAATCTTTTCTTTCAAGCTTCTGGGTCTCACTATCTGCCATGACCTTTCCTGGGAAAGTCACATTTCCAACCTCGCCTCAAAAGCCAGTCGCCGACTGGGAATCCTCCGTCTGCAAAGTCCTTCCTCGGCCCTCTTGAGCTCCTGACCACTTACAAAGCTTTTGCCGTAGCCTGATGGAGTACTGCTCTCCCCTCTGGGCTGATGCTCCTGCCTCTCACCTTCTCGGCTTCACGCTGTGGAAACCAAGGCATTTCGGATCATTGGCATGTCCCGCGATGAAGCTAAATCTTTGGACTCTCACTCTCTCACCACAGGCAGGTTGTTCGTCTTTCTATCTTCTACATTCTCCTCTCCGGTCTCGCCCCACCTGCTCTGTATAAGATGTCCCCCCCCCCATATTTACGCAAGGCGTCAAGGTCCCCAGGAACCCTTTCTTGGTAAAAACCACCAAAATCACGAATCACTGCTCACCTTCACTCTTTCATTCCTCTTTTTTCCCCACCTTTGGAATAAACTCCCACTCTCTCTTCAATCCCATTCTTCCCTACAGGTCTTCAAAACGGCTGTTCACCACCTCCTATCTTCCCCCATCCAAAACCACAATTTTTTCTACCCCTGTTAATCCACCCCAAACCCACCTTCTTCAAATTCTCTGCCATCCTTCCTGAAAGTTCCCTGTCATGTAAGGTCCTGAAAGTCCCTATAATGTCCACCCCGTGTTCCCCGCCCCATCCCTCTCCCTTCCACGGATCTCCTAATGTCTCTGTTCCCCACTGTATTGTCCTTCCCTCTCCCACTTCTCTTGTCTCCTGCCCCCCTTGCTGTGCTTTGTGTGTTAGCTGTCATAAGAGCCTCGACAATGCATACAATTTTTTTTTTTAACATTGAAACTATTTCTTCTCGAAATATACCACAGCCATTTCTACGATGTATATAATTGTGATCTTCATTGACATGCAATGCCAAATCAGATTTTCTATTTGCAGCATGTCATTCATGAGAAAATTCACGTTTTATTTGTTTACCTGTAGAGACATACAAGTATAATAAGGCTCAGAGGTAGCATGCTGTATTATCAATGGCTCAACTAATGATGAGCTCATTGTGACAGGAGGTTAAAATCTTGCGATGTACCGAACAGTTTTAACAGCTGTGGAGATGTTCGAAATTAATGGCGGGTTTGCGCGCGCAAGAACTGAGGAGAGACATGAGAATCTTAGCTATTAAAACTAACGGGTTTATTCCCAAACCACAAGCAATAAATCAGGGAATAGTGATCACGAGGAGACGACTGTGGGTTTGGATAGGGTGCGGAGCAGCTACAAGCATGTGATGAGGAGATGATGAGCAGGATGATGAGATGAAAACACACGACCAGGTCGATGAATGGGGCAAGGCAGGCAGGCAGGACAACCTTCTCTCCTCAGCAGTCTTTTCTCCTCAAACTATTTTTCCTCCATTTTTACCTGACAAGGCTCTCCTCATGTTCGCCATTCTCAGACCAACCATTCTATTAGCTCCTACCTCTTCTCCCTGGGCAATGCTCCACCCCTCGGGAGGTAACAAAATGCTCCTCCCCTCGCTCTCGAGGCGATCCAAGCTCCACACCTCTCTCTTACAAAGTCTCCCGGTACCTGTGGTTTACATTGGGGTTTATACACACAATTCCTTTACCATAATCCCTAACTAATTATTACCATGCACCACCCCCTGTATGGTACACATACAAACAAGACATTCTTTTAGCTGACATGTCCCTACTTGTTACGTCGAGATGTGCTAACTACTCGTACACGGAGCATGCTACTCTATACATTCCCACCTGTTCTAAGATGATATCTAACCCTCCACACCTCCCCCCCCCACACACACACACACAAACATAACAATACTTACTTTTCAGCTATCACGTCTTAGTTCAATCCTTGGATTATATATGTACAATAAACTGGGTGGCCTGTCTGCAAGCATTAACCAATAGAAGTTCAAGATTACATGGTGTCTTTTGAGAAGAGTAGACAAGTTATCGCTGGCATCCTAAATAAATTTCTGCCACCTTAAGAGGAGCATCAAGTTTGGCCAGCCACTTCGTGAAAGACTTGTGCCACAAACAAAACTTTTCAGGAATGACCCTCGCACAAGGTGGTAATAACTGCGTAGTAGTAGTAGCAGTAGTAGTAGTCGGAGTAATAAAAATAATAGTAGTAGTAGTAGTTGTCGTGTAAATACGAGATAAAACCTTTCCATCCCAAAATGTTGATTTTAAAGTTGATGAAGATTTTAAAGTGAAAATTTTGATTGAGGAAGAAGATGCTGGAATGGGAGCTTCATATAGCAGTTTCAACGGTCACCTTTATTATTCTAAAACAGCAGAAACCCTTTCGGACATGGGAGCACACAAAATTAGATATAGTAACACTTCTCAAGGCAATAGAAAAATATATAAGAGGACACGGAAGGAACACACAAACAACCAAAGCCATGACAACAACAATTATGTGTTATAAAATATCTCTTTTTCACGTGTATCAATTCATTTTTACATCGTCATTGACACTCACAGAGAGAGACATGCAGTATGTTTCTCATGAAGCACAACATACCTTCTTTTGATGAAATCTGTTAGCGAAGCGACAGGTAAGTACACCTGGTTCAACAGAAACGCACAAACGTTGACTTTTAAATATGACGTCATCCTTGTAAAGTATCACCTCGTAAACCTAACAGCCTAACTCCTCATAAAAAGACCCATGTCCTTTGTCTTGTGTATGTAGATGTGCAGCCGGTTCTGTGTTCTGCACAAATATTTATCCCATAGTGATCCCCCGCGTGCTGTTTATCAGTAACTTAAGCCTCACTTGGGTATGGACAGCTGCAAGCGGACAATGAAAGAATTTATTTTTGTTTTCAGTTACACGAGCTCACAGAGAAGCAATCCATCCATGTGACTTACTGGATTGTTTCAAGTTGAACCTACACTTCTTGATCTTGAACGTTCAAAGGTAAGGTGAAGTAACAAAATTGTCCTATTTGTCAAGGTATTCGCCGACTACACGTGGGTATATGAACATTATTGTGGTAATCAAATGGAAGACGAAATACTGCATTAGAATCATCAGAAAGAACCAGAATAAGTAAAGAGCAAAGATGGAGTCATCAGGAGGAACCTGGATAGGATTCGGGTTTCAGCCGCTACTCCTCAACCCCCAAACCCATCCAGGTGCAGCCAAGTGAGCCTTACAGAAAAATTTCTGCAAAAATTCACTTCTCTTAAGAGAGACAGATGATGAAAGAGAGGAATAGAGAGTGAAAAGGTTGAAAGAGAATAAAAAGCAAGAATTAGATTGAATTTAAAGAGAAGTGTGAAATTTTTTTTAGAAAGAAACGTGAAAGGAACAAAGAACAAAGATGTCGGGAAGAACCCGGACAGATATATTTCAGCAGTTACTTCCCAGGCTCAAACACAGCAACAGGTACAACCTACCAGAGGTCCGTCAGTGGGGAATCACAGTCCACCCAGTATTAGGATATGGTACAAACATAACCAAACGGAAAACCAAATCCTGCATCGGAGTCATCAGAAGGAACCCGAATGAGTAAAGAGCAAAGATGGAGTCATCAGGAGGAACCTGGACAGGATTCAGCATGTCATCATGCGATTATAATCATTATGCAACACGAGTATAAAAGCCCGTCAAAAATGATGGGTTGGAATTATTTTATTTGAAATATTCAGAGACCGGAAGAGATGATGTTTTGTAGCAAGAAAAAGCGTTATTTTAAAACACGACATGTACAAATGTTACCCTATTTTCTTTATCTTCTGGGACCTTTCATTTTGAGGGTACAGCCTCGTGAGCGTGCCAAAGCCTGAAGCCTCGGCCTAGCGTCAGGTGTGCTTATATCTTCTTTATTTTGTAGACACCGCACGTATATAAATGAACACTCATTTTAGTCTGCACGAGTTACACATCACATGCAGCGAATTTCACCTCCCTGTGCCTTGTATTTTTTGTTATTTTTAGCTCGCCTGTTCGAAGAACAGAGAGCTATAATGATACCCCCGGCGTGAGCGTCAGCGTCAGCGTGAGCGTGAAAATGTTAAAGTTTTTGGTGCAAGTTATTTCCTTTCTAATGTTTTTATCTACCACACTATTTTTTACTGATTACAATATACAAATACATATATTGCTTTAATATTATTTGGATCAGACTTCACTGCAATGCTTTATAAAAAATATTATTAGACTAGTCTTTTAAAAACGATAAATGTATAAACAGGCGAGCATTGCGTGGCTTTGACACCAACTCTCTGGTTTTGAACGCTTCTGTACACCACCAGTGAGGCACAGATGTAAGTCACCGTCTACATTTCCAAAAGAAGAGACCTAATTACTCTTTATGGAAAATGTTTTTCGAGTTTTATTATCCTGAAAAAATAGACCGTAGTGAACACACAGTCGCATTAAAAGATTGGCCTTTGAAACCCTTCTTAAATCGTGCTTTTGAAGGGGGACAGACATCACACAAACAAATACACAAACACACATTGTGTTTTACATGGTAGATCGATGAACCAGACTCGGTGGCATTTTCCCTGTCTGTGGCATTTTGAACCGTTGCTCATATCCATACATGTTCGAGGCATTACGTCATAACAACTTAATGCCTGGAACATGTATACATCTTTACAAGTACACACATTCCATGACGTCTGCTTTCACATCCTCATCACTTTGAAACTCAATGCCAATCAGATGTTGTTGATTGCCCCCATAAAGATGGAAATCACACATTGACAAATCTGACTTGAGGCGTGTCTGAAACCTTCCACATCAGCAAAGGTTGAAGTTGTCACATTAGCTATACGAGGGAATCCTACTATTAATTTGCAATTGGTCACTGGCTTTGACACCAAAACAAATTTTTATTACAGACACGAGGCATCAAAAATCTACACATATTGAACAAACAGTTTCAAATAGAAGACCTAGCCGCCATTAGAGCATTTGAATTGATCAGATGTGGCAATAAATGGGAAATGTTGCTCCGAGCTTGCCGGCTCGATGACAGAAGATGCCGTTTGCATTTTTGCCTCCTCCGTCCCTATACCGTTTAGAATCCCGTGCGGCAGAGTCAACTTGTTTGTGTTATTAAGAAGCAAGCATTGTGACACATTTGGCAGCAAACCCGGCCGTCATTTGCATATTGAATGTAAAATGTCATTGTGTAACGGATGACTGTATTGCTTTCTATGCATGGGTCGAGAGGATGGTGCTGAAATTTTGAGCTATCCCAGTCTGGATTCGACTAAAAACTTTCATTTTTAGTGTATCGCAGGTAGAACATTGCATCACAAAGTGCACCATCCCTCGAATGCATGTTAAGCTGGGTGTCTTGTCTGATAGCGGTAAAACAAACAAACAAACAAAAAAATCAAACTGTGTTATTCGTGAAGAGTAGGTAATCGCTGGCACCCTGGATAAATTTCAAACTCCTGCCAATTTCAGTAGAATTTCATGGTGTTCCAGCTGGTTCGTGAAAGACTTGGGCCAAAGGTAGTAAGTTAATGGACAATGCGTTAGTGTGGCAGATAACGCTTGTTGGTCACAAATCGTGCAGCAATGGCTGTAATTGGACACGATTTTTCTTGCCATTACTATACAAAGTTAGAGGGTCTTACAAAGCTTAGATTCCAAAAGGAATTTCATTCCAAACAGCCGATTTTAAACATTACGCTTTATTGATTTTAAACCAGATTCGGTGGTGTCATAGTTAGAGTGTCTGCTCTGAATCTGGGAGGTCGGTGGTTTAAACTCCGTCCGAGTCATACCAAAGACTTTAAAAATGGTACGTGCTACTTTCTTGCTTGGTGTTCAGCATGAGGATAGAGCACGCACAAACAACGCTGGGACGGCAAAATAACCCTTGCCAAGAAACTGCTTCGGCAGCATCAATGCTCTGCGAAGAGTATGGTACGTCACATCAAATCAAATACTGATGAGCTCCGACAAGGGTGAAACACGTCTGCAGAGATTTGCTGTTTTCTCTGCTTATGGCATTTTTAACCGTTGCCCATGAGGCTTCATTCACGCTGTGAGATGCCCTCTATGTACATGCCGTTTGACATACCCCCAAGGTATACATTTGAGACGCTGTTTGCAGTCTAGCCCAGCGCAATGTGACATCACAATGTTGCTGCAGGTTAGAGAACGGACCATCATCACGTGATGCTTCACCCTGCATAATTCGAGCATGGATCAAAAAGGGCTACTACATTTGATCAGGCTGATATTTTCTTAGAATTCGGCTGTGAATAAATTTCAAATTGCCTGTGACAATTTATTTTATTTTTTATAATTTTTACAAGTATTAAAAATAATGGGGCAATTTAATATGGAACAGCGCATCTTTATTTATGACATGTACATTGAAACAAAGTCACCGAAGAGTGCAGAGAGTGTTTCAGAGAACATTCCCAGCATCTCATGTACCTGCTTACAAAACAATAAAGGTATTCGTGTGAAAGGTGAACTGTGCTGAACTATTTATCTTTTAAAGACATGAATAAGGGCTGTTCAGGATGGCATGTACTAGTGCTCATGTCCTAAGACTATTGAACCTGCACAGTAACGCATGGAGAGAGATCCACGCAAATCAACAAGGCGACTCTCAGCTGAAACTGGAATCAGTCACACATCAGTACAAGGAAGATGTTTGGCTTTTTCTTTACAAATTCAGCTTTTCCAGGCACTTAATGAAAATGATCACAGAAGATGGGATGGATTGTGTAACCGCCTTTCTGAAGCACTGGAAAATGAAGATATAAGAATCGATGACATCATTTTCTCTGTTGAGAGTCATATTTACATGAATGGGATGATCAATAAAGAGCATTGTAGATTTTGAGGATTGGAAAAGACACAAGAACATGAAGAAGCCTCACTTCCTTGTCCGAAAATCACTGTCTGGTGTGGATTGAGATCGTCACAATTCTACGAACCCTATTTTTGAAGACCCAAAATACCGAAACGGCAGTAAATGTGACATCAGATCGATATCTTCACATGCTGAAGACTTACCTATGGAACAGGGTGAGATATAATGAGAATCTGTTAAATTAAAAATGGGACCACATCCCACACCTCGAACGAATGTCTCGCTTGGCTGAGGGAAAACTTTCCTAATTGCCTTATCAGTCACAGAAGTGAATTTCACTGTGCCCCCCCCCCCCCCCAGAATCCCTGACTTGATCAATTTTTTCTAGGATGAGCCAAAGGGAGAGTATTTCAGTTGGAACGGAAACACAATTGCTGATTTGAAAGGAGCAGTATTTCGATCTATGCTGGACGTTATGCACAGACGTTTTCACCGAAAGCTCGACATGACAGTAACCCTGTTGTCGTGCGGCATATCTAAAAAAAAAATCAATAGAACAGAGAGGAGGTCATATTGAGAACTTAGTTTATGAATTGAGACTTGAGAATTGTACAAATATTTCAGGTAAAAAAAAACAATCCTTCATATCTGTCACAGGTGTCAAGTTAAGATTATTTTTGTTTTATTTACCTTTTTATGGCACCCTGTGTGGTTTATAGTGGTTTTTCCAACCACTTTCATGAGTATTTTAATTGATTTCAAAGATGAGCTTTCAAATTCATGCATTTTCACACCTACTGGACGAATTAACGTTTCAATTTCGAATTTGAAGCATTCAATTTCATTTATGAGCAGGAGTGAATTATTATGCTTTGCCAGTCAAAATCACATTTGCCTCACCTCCGAATGGCACACATTAAAATTATGCCGACACATTAGCGGCATAATTCATGCACATGACGTCAGTGTCATGTCATCAGGTCAGTGTGCTCCTTTCGTTAAATACATATATACAATGTCTTTCCTCACTAGCCCCCATCAGGGAGACTCTACATTCGCTCTCATTGAGGAAGACCAAGAAGAAGGCTTATTTGGCCGAAAGCTTGTCACCATACATAATGATTGTCTAGAAGCTACGTCCGTGATCCTACAGTGATGGTAGAACATTGCATCGCAAAGAATATATATATATATATATATATATATATATATATATATATATATATATATAATATATATTTTTTGTTACGGCTGTGGAAATTCGCATTACACCATAAAGGGCCTCAGGTGAGATATCTCGATAGGTACATGTGTAGTTAGCCCAAACCCGTTGTATAGAGGGAATTATGTGATCCATTGGGGCTGGTGTCTCTCCAGTTAGTCGTTTTTCTTTCTCTATCTTTTATTTCAAACAAACAAAAACCGCCAACGATGCTGGTGGGGCTTTTCCCCGCATTCTTCCCCCGCGCTTGGTGTGAGGGAAGGGGGAGGGGCAGCTCACCGCCGATTGGTGGTGGACAGCGTGAGGCGGTCGGGGTGAGGGAACGCCCCTTTTCGAGAACCCTCTCGAAGGAGGGTGGAGCCGAAAACGGGGCGGAGTGAAGGGTGGAGCCCCGCGCTATAAAAGTCGGACACGGGCGGGGTGCGTTCTCTCCCTCTTCCTCTCGCTCTCTCCCTGACTCATGGAAATCGCCTCCGTCTGAAGTCGTTGTTGGGTCCTCGCCGAGCTGTGTCGTCGTGATCGAGTGTCCCTGCGTCGGTGTGGAGCTCGTGGAGCTCGCGGAGCCCGAGGAGCTCGTCGAAGTCGAGCTGTGTCGTCGTGGTCGAGTGTCCTTGCGTCGGTGTGGAGCTCGTGGAACTCGCGGAGCCCGAGGAGCTCGTTGAAGTCGAGCTGTGTCGTCGTCGAGTCTGGTCGAGTCGGCAGTGGAGCGGACGGAGCTCGGAGTGGAGGTCGTGGGAGGAGGACTCGACGCCGCACCAAGGGAAGTCCTTTCTTTTCTTGGGTTTGTGTAAATGACTGTGGGTGGGCCTGTCCTTAAAGTAGTATTGTTTTAAGTGTTGCCGTGTGTACGGTATTCGGTTTAAACTCTTTCTTTGCTTTTTATGTGCATTTTTTCTTTGCTGTGGATACGTGCTTGTCTGTGTGTGGTGAATAAACGTCTTGTGTGAACTTGTTCCCCGTTTCGCTGCGTCCTTTCCTTCGTTTGAATTTCCATCTTGCATCACGTAAGGGGTTCGTAGTGGGTTTAAAACGCCCGGTAATTAATCGGAACCGTCAAGGCCGACGATACACCGCTCGGTTATCACTGTAGCACGGAACGGACCGCTTAAGCGGTTCGTGTCCTGGGTCGGCCTGTGTGTGGTACGATCGCCCGGTCGACCACTCGCGCAGGTACTTAGGTAGATCGAATTTGGCGAGCAACCCTATCCTGCGCGGGTGGGCAATTGGCACGATCGTGGTGAGGTTAAACCCCCACCCGTGACTAGCTCCGCGGCGTTGTTCCGAGAGGGTCACGACAGAATTGTCCGTCCGGTGGGCGACGTCCGCGATTCGAGTTACGTGGCCGTTCGCACGCCGGCGGGCGCGAATTCGCAACAATATATATATATATATTATTTATTATAATATATTATATTCTCCTCCGCTTGTTAGCAAATCATCAGCGACAATGCGACGAAACATGCACCACTGAGGCTCCCAAGCATGTACCACGTGCAAACATCAAAAAAACCTTGTTCGTGTAACGTCAAAAAAACCAACAGCTCCTCCGCTTGGGCGGCTCAGTTGGGCGGCACGAGTATAGGTGCTTCTCAAGTCTGGTGGTGTCAGGGGCCTCCCTCGCTCTCCGTGCTTCCTCCCTCAGGGGCGTCCTCGTGCTTGCGCATGACACTATAGGGCGGGATCCTCGTTGCCACGGAAGGGGTGAGGTGCACTGCCAGCCAGTCCTAAGAGCTATGCCTTCTGATGACTGTGGTTCTTTCTGATGACTATATAGTGGTAACATTTAGGACAAAATGCATTCAAGAGCAAGAAAAGGCATAACATGAAAAGGCATAACATTTGGTTTGAAATTGAATGGTGAGACGAGGAATTTGTGTGGCATTGAGATTAGGAATCCTGTGGCATTCAAACATTGCTCCACTTTTATCAAGGGGCCAACGTGTGCCATGAAAACACACCCCACACCATCACACCACCACCACCAAGCCTGCAAGGTTGACACACGGCATGATGGATGCATGTACTCATGTGGTTTTCTCATACCCTCGTCCTCCATCAGCGTGAAACAGCAAGAACTGGGATTCATCAACCAGGCAATGTTTTGCCATCCTCCAGTGTCCAATGTTTTCATTCCTTAGCTCACGGCAACCGCAGGTTATTGTGTTTGCTGAAAGAAGTGGAACTCTGTATGGTCACTGGTTGCCCGACCCATTCATGTCAAGGTACAACGAGTTGTACATTCTTTTATGGGTCTTTCGGCACCATTGTTGTACTGGACTGTCAGTTTGACTTACTGTAGCCCTTCTGTTGCTTTGCACAATTCGTGTCAGCCTCCTTTGACCTCTTACATCAATGAGCTGTTTTCGACCACAGGCCCGCCGTTGACTGGATGTCCTTTGGGTGTTGGACCATTCTTGGTACACACACGGAAACTTTAGCAAAGAAAAACCCAGCAGCGTTGCAGTTCTTGACACACTCAAACCAGTGTGCCTGCACCAACGACCATTCCCTGTTCAAAAGGAACCTAAAACTTTTGTCTTGCCCATTCACCCTCCGAATGGCACACGTACACAGTCCATGTCTCAATCGGCTCAAGGCTTTAAAATCCTTCTTTAAACCGTTTCCTCCCTTCATCTACACTGATTGAGAGTGGATTTAACAAGTGCAATCAATCAAGGATCATAGCTTTTACCTGGATTCCCTGATCAGTCTATTTCATGGAAAACAGCAAGTGGTCTTAATGTTTGTACACTGTGTGTATATGTATACATATGTATATACAGTATATACTGTGTGTATATATATATTGTTACGGTGCCGTGCGTCGGCCGCTCGCTGACCGCTCTGACGGAGTCCACAAGTCGAGTCGGCCCGACCGATCGCCCGGAATATAGATCGCCGCCGGATAAGTCCGAGTCGACGGGTCTTTTACAAGAACCGAAATACGCCAATGGGCAGACCACGTGGGGTAGGGTCGATTGCCAATCTTCAATTTACCTAAATACCCACGTGATCCAACTACCGGGTATTCCACCCTCGACGGAACTCGTACGGAACAAGCCGCTGAGGCGAGCCTGTCCGTGCGCGATTCCGAGCGGCTTAATCGCCGAGAACCGTCGGTCCAAATGTCCCCCTTTTACGGCAAACCAACGGCTTTCTAACTACCAACACACGAAATGCTCAATCAAATGAAAGAATCGATGCGACGAGCTGAAAACATTTAACAATTGGGGTATTTATTAATAATAATGGGGAACTAGGGAAGCACGTAAGAGCAGAACTATAAACGACTATTACGAAATGCAATGCAAACATTTACAGCACACAAAGCACTTACCAATTCCTACTTATTAGAGGGCCCACGACATACGTACGCACACACACACCCAAGAAATGGTGGCTGAGGCCTTTAATAAGGGCTCCAGCTCGGAGGACAGGTGATGAAACAGGACTATATCGAACCTCTCCACCTCGTGTGGTCTTCAAATTGTTCGCCCGGGCTCCAGCGAGAGAGATCGAGCTGGACCCAATCGCCGTGAGCTGCGATCCTTCCCGAGCTCCAGCGAATCCTCCCGCGCTTTCACACTGCTGTTGAGACGAGGCGCGATTCCTTCCCGTCGATGCGCCGCTCCCCGAGGAACCACCTCCAAGATGAGGTCGATGAGTCGCACCAAGCCGGGAACCAAACGGAGAACAAAGAGCTCCACGAACCAAGAGAAGAAGCCACCACTAGCAGCTCGAGCCGAGCGACCAGCTCAACTCTCTTTCCAAACAAAGCAGCTCGAGCAAAAAGCTCTCCCGAGCCAAGCAGGACCCGACGGCTGCTGAACAACTACTCAGCAGAAGCAAAAAGCTTCCGAAAGCCTCAACCCTAACCCAGCCAAACGGACCGCGACGGCCTGCTGAACAGCCACTCCACCCGACAAAAAAGATCTCCTCTTTATCCTTCTCCGCCCCTTCCCCCGCGCCGCGTGACTCATCCCTCGTGCTCCATCCCCGCTCAACCACGGGTGGGATGGAGGGTGTTGACGGGTGGGAGGGAGTTGTTGACGTCATGAATCACGGGACGGGAGGGCTCTTCTTCCTCTTCGCAGAAGAGGGGAGGGACGTCTCCATTGTTTCGTGATCGCTCCCTAACAATTGAATTGAATAACACAGCGCACTAATCAATTTTAGCATTTAAAACAATGGAAGGTGAGCTATCTAGGGAACAAGCACTTATTGACATAGCTGACTAAAGGAACCTGTATGTTGTGTGCAATCGAATTCCAATTCGTACAAATATATATAATATATACATATTTCGAACATGTGGAATGTGACGAGCACTTTCCGATCTCTATTGAACATAGTCCTACACAAAAGCATCACCTCCAACCCAGAGGCCTCGCCCAGCGACTATCTGTCAGCCAGACAAAGATTACATGGTCCGTTCAGTTAAACATCAAACGGAGCTGCCTATCTTGGATTCGGGCTTTGTTTTCCCTCATCAGGATGGTCATAACCAATAAATATCTAACCAATGATGAACATAGCAACATGTGCTTGACGCATTTCATTAATTACAGGAATCAATCTCACTTATTCTAACATGTACAATGAAACAAGGAGAAAAGACATAAAATGTCATAGCCCCTGTGATTTAGTGATTTTTGCTGTGCGGCAGTTAAAGGCTAGCCCGTATTTGCAAATTTATGTGTATGTGCAATGACTTGAGTGGTCATGTGACAGCGGAAGATTGCATATGATTGGTTATTCGGTCATGAATATTCATGATGTGTGTGGCATATATGAGTTTTCGATTGGGAATGCAAATTTCGCCACAGAAGGGATTAATGTTCATATATTTTGGGGGAGACATACCGAGTTACACTAACAGTATAACATTTAATAATATTTATTTATTTATGTATAAAATAAATTATATCACTGTAGACAATAGAAATTATCATTTAGTTGAAAATGCTGTCTGATCAGTTTTGTAAACTGACTTAAAGGTGGTTAGGGTGAAATTGAGAAAAGTTTTCTAGAATTTAAAAAATTTTTTTTCATGAAAAGATGCTTCTGGTTATATCTATATACTTCATGGAAAAAAATAATAATAAAAAGTGAGGTGCACGTCATCATGTACTGTGCTTGTGCCAAGTTTGAACAAAATCGGACCATGCATGTCAGAGAAATGGTTGGGACATGTTTAAGTAACAAAATGGCTGCCAGTCAGCATCTGGATCTGACCTCGAAAAAAAATAGTGTGCATATGTAAGCATCATTCTTTACTGTGTACCAAGTTTGAATAACATTGGTCAATGCATGTCCGACAAATGGTTGAGACGTGTTCAACTCGGGTTTTTTGCAACGAAAATTGCGCCAGTATACCAGTCGGCCATCTGTTTGATCAGATCACAAAATAAAGTGAGCTGCACATGTATGCCATCATTTACTGTAACGTGTGCTAAGTTTGAACAAAATCGGACATACATGTCTGCAAATGGTTGGGGACACTTTTAAGTAAACAA
>CM068963.1:49359240-49370180 GCA_035128595.1 Eptatretus atami
AGGGTGGAGCCGAAAACGGGGCGGAGTGAAGGGTGGAGCCCCGCGCTATAAAAGTCGGACACGGGCGGGGTGCGTTCTCTCCCTCTTCCTCTCGCTCTCTCCCTGACTCATGGAAATCGCCTCCGTCTGAAGTCGTTGTTGGGTCCTCGCCGAGCTGTGTCGTCGTAAGAGAGATGCAAACCCACTGAGGGCATCTCAGTTTCTTTTCAACAAAGCGGAAGCAAGTGT
This sequence comes from Eptatretus atami, assembly GCA_035128595.1. Classification (NCBI taxonomy): domain Eukaryota; kingdom Metazoa; phylum Chordata; class Myxini; order Myxiniformes; family Myxinidae; genus Eptatretus; species Eptatretus atami. The sequence goes on from CM068963.1 coordinate 49,359,469, forward strand.
GATCTAACCCTCAGGAGAGCAGAAAACAACCATCTTTACTAATCTCAAGTCTGAACTCTTAAACCTCTCTCCTCATAAATCCTGGTGGCGTTTAATCAAATTCTGTTTTCTGGTGTATGTTCCCGCCTCCAGTCGCCTCCCTATCAAATAGGCCGCACTGCTGATACCATACAACGTGAATAAGCTGAATCCCTAAAACTCGTGATTTGCAGCTAAATTTGTGTCTCTAACCCATCACTTTCTCTACCCACTCTTTTACCATCGCACGGCAACTGTCCCTGGACTCTGTGTCCTTTTCTCCTTAACAGAGGTGGAGAAGCTTGCTTTCATACCTCGACTCAGGTTCTGCACCAGTCCAGACGGCATCTAGCCCACGTGTCTCTCAAGCTTGCTCTTTCCGCTTTGCTCACCTCATCTGTCTTTCACCGCCTCTACAATTTGCTCAAGTCATTCTGCCATTGTCTTGGAATTCTGCTACATCACACTTGCCTCTGCATAAAAATAGGTGCACAAACAGATCCCTGCAACTAAGACAGCAAATCACGCCTTGCCCCAATCATCAGCATAGGGTTATGGAATCATCACTCGCTTCACGACATGAAATCCTTCCTGCTTCTCCAATGGCTTGATTTCTCGATCATTCAAATTTGGTTTCAGAGACCAGGTCACTCTACTTCTGGATATGCTGCTTTGCTCTCCCATCATGGGATGGAGTCCTCAATGCCTAGACAAGGAATCCGAGCCAGTTATTTCCTGGACATTTCACGTGCATTTTGACACAGTCTGGCAACCCTTTTGGTCCCATGCTCACCAAACTCTCTCTCTATGGTATATAGGCCAACCTCCAACCAATGGCTTCGCGACTTCGCTCTTCTGTCGCAGTCAAACGTGTGGCCCTAAATGGAGTTTACTTTCATCCCCTCTTCCTGTCCAGGCTAGAGTCCCTCAAGTAGCGTTCTGGGCCCTGTTTCTTTTTCTCGTCCATGACATCAATTGATTCTCTCCGACTCTCTGGAAAAATCGCTCAATAATCTATTTGCTGAGTGACTTCTACCTCTGCTGTACCTATCTGTCATCCCATACGACCGGCATAGGCAGCAGCTTTCTTCGCTCACTGCAGATCTGGATAAAATCACTAAACTGGTACACAACTGTGGAACATGTCTTTCATTTAATCCAGACAAAATCTCGCACTACTCATCTATGTCTCGTTCGAAAGGATCCTTAGAAAACCCCCCCATTCCACTCTCACAATCCTCTCTAGAGAAGTCTTTTCTTCCAAGCTTCTGGGTCTCACTATCTGCCATGACCTTCCTGGGAAAGTCACATTTCCAACCTCGCCTCAAAAGCCAGTCGCCGACTGGGAATCCTCCGTCATGCAAAGTCCTTCCTCGGCCCCTCTTGAGTCCCTGACCACTACAAAAGCTTTTGCCGTAGCCTGATGGAGTACTGCTCTCCCCTCTGGGCTGATGCTCCTGCCTCTCACCTTTCTCGGCTTCACGCTGTGGAAACCAAGGCATTTCGGATCATTTGGCATGTCCCGCGATGAAGCTAAATCTTTGGGACTCTCACTCTCTCACCACAGGCAGGTTTGTTCGTCTTTCTATCTTCTACATTCTCCTCTCCGGTCTCGCCCACCTGCTCTGTATAAGATGTCCCCCCCCCATATTTTACGCAAGGCGCTCAAGTGTCCACCAGGAACCCCTTTCTGGTAAAACCACCAAAATCACGAATCACTGCTCACCTTCACTCTTTCATTCTCTTTTTTCCCCACCTTTGGAATAAACTCCACTCTCTCTTCAATCCCATTCTTTCCCTACAGGTCTTCACAAAACGGCTGTTTCACACACCCCTCCTATTCTTTCCCCCCATCCAAAACACAATTTTTTTTACCCCTGTTAATCCACCCAAACCCACCTTCTTTCAAATTTCTGCCATCCTTCCTGAAAAGTTTCGCCTGTCATGTAAGGTCCCTGAAAGTCCCTATAATGTCCACCCCGTGTTCCCCGCCCCATCCCTCTCCCTCCACGGATCTCCCTAATGTCTCTGTTCCCCACTGTATTTGTCTTCCCTCTCCCACTTCTCTTGTCTCCTGCCCCTTGCTGTGCTTTGTGTGTTAGCTGTCATAAGAGCCTCGACAATGCATACAATTTTTTTTTTTTAACATTGAAACTATTTCTTCATCGAAATATACCACAGCCATTTCTACGATGTAATAATTGTGATCTTCATTGACATGCAATGCCAAAATCAGATTTTCTATTTGAGCATGTCATTCATGAGAAATTCACGTTTTATTTGTTTTAGCCTGTAGAGACAGTACAAGTATAATAAAGCTCAGAGGTAAGCATGATGTAGATTATTCAATGGCGTCAACTAATGATGAGCTCATTGTGAACAGGAGGTTAAAAATCTTGCGATGTATCCGAACAGTTTTAACAGCTGTGGAGATGTTCGAAATTAATGGCGGGTTTGCGCGCGCAGACTGAGGAGAGACATGAGAATCTTAGCTATTAAAACTAACGGTTTATTCCCAAACCACAAGCAAAAAATCAGGGAATAGTGATCACGAGGAGACGACTGTGGGTTTGGATAGGAGTGGGAGGCCAGCTAACAAGCATGTGATGAGGGAGAATGATGGAGCAGGATGATGAGAATGAAAAGCACACGACCAGGTCGATGAATGGGGCAAGGCAGCAGGCAGGACAACCTTACTCTCCTCAGCAGTCTTTTCTTCCTCAAACTATTTTTCCTCCATTTTTACCTGACAAGGCGTCTCCTCATGTTCGCCATTCTCAGACCAACCATTCTATTAGCTCCTACCTCTTCTCCCTGGGCAAATGCTCCACCCTCGGGAGGTAACAAAATGCTCCTCCCTCGCTCTCGAGGCGATCCAAGCTCCACACCCTCTCTTACAAAGTCTCCCGTACCTGTGGTTTACATTGGGGTTTATACACAACATTCCTTTACCATAATCCCTAACTAATTATTACCATGCACCACCCCTGTATGGTACACATACAAACAGACATTCTTTTAGCTGACATGTCTACTTGTTACGTCGAGATGTGCTAACGTACTCGTACACGAGCATGCTACTCTAATACATTCCCACCTGTTCTAGGATGATATCTAACCCTCCACACGCTCCCCCCCACACAACACAGCACACACAAACATAACAATACTTACTTTTCAGCTATCACGTCTTAGTTCATCCTTGATTATATATGTACAATAAACTGGGTGGCCTGTCTGCAAGCATTAACCATAGAAGTTCAAGATTACATGGTGTCTTTTGAGAAGAGTAGACAAGTTATCGCTGGCATCTAAATAAATTTCTGCACCTTAAGAGGAGCATCAAGTTTGGGCCAGCACTTCGTGAAAGACTTGTGCCACAAACAAAACTTTTCAGAATGACCTCGCACAAGGGTGGTAATAACTGCGTAGTAGTAGTAGCAGTAGTAGTAGTCGGAGTAATAAAAATAATAGTGTAGTAGTAGTTGTCGTGTAAATACGAGATAAAACCTTTCCATCCAAAATGTTGATTTTAAAGTTGATGAAGATTTTAAAAGTGAAAATTTTGATTGAGGAAGAAGAATGCTGGAATGGGAGCTTCAATAAGCAGTTTCAAACGGTCCACCTTTATTATTCTAAAAACAGCAGAACCTCTTTCGGACATGGAGACACAAAAACTTAGATATAGTAACACTTCTCAGGCAATAGAAAAATATATAAGAGGATCACGGAAGGAACACACAAACAACCAAAGCCATGACAACAACAATTATGTGTGTTATAAATATCTCTTTTTCACGTGTATCAATTCATTTTTACATCGTCATTGACACTCACAGAGAGAGACATGCAGTATGTTTCTCATGAGCACAACATACCTTCTTTTGATGAAATCTGTTAGCGAAAGCGACAGGAAGTACACCTGGTTCAACAGAAACGCACAAACGTTGACTTTTAAATATGACGTCATCCTTGTAAAGTATCACCTCGTAAACCTAACAGCCTAACTCCTCATAAAAAGACCCATGTCCTTTGTTTGGTATGTAGAGTGTTGCAGCCGGTTCTGTGTTCTGCACAAATATTTTATCCATAGTGAATCCCCCGCGTGCTGTTTCAGTAACTTAAGCCTCACTTGGGTATGGACAGCTGCAAGCGGACAATGAAGAATTTATTTTTGTTTTCAGTTACACGGCTCACAGAGAAGCAATCCATCCATGTGACTTACTGGATTTGTTTTCAAGTTGAACCTACACTTCTTGATCTTGAACGTTCAAAGGTAAGGTGAAGTAACAAAATTTGTCCTATTTGTCAGGTAATTCGCGACTAGCACGTGGGTATAATGACATTATTTGTGGTAATCAAATGGAAGACGAAATACTGCATTAAGAATCATCAGAAAGAACCAGAATAAGTAAAGAGCAAAGATGGAGTCATCAGGAGGACCTGGATAGGATTCGGGTTTTCAGCCGCTACTCCTCAACCGCCAAACCCATCCAGGTGCAGCCATGTGAGCCTTACAGAAAAATTTCTGCAAAAATTCACTTCTCTTAAGAGAGACAGTTGATGAAAGAGAGGATAGAGAGTGAAAAGGTTGAAAGAGAATAAAAAAGCAAGAATTAGAATTGATTTAAAGAGAAGTGTGAAATTTTTTTTAAGAAAGAAACGTGAAAGGAACAAAGAACAAAGATGTCGGGAAGACCCGGACAGATATATTTCAGCAGTTACTTCCCAGGCTCAAACACAGCAACAGGTACAACCTACCAGAGGGTCCGTCAGTGGGGAATCACAGTCCACCTCAGTATTAGGATATGGTACAACATAACCAAACGGAAAACCAAATCCTGCATCGGAGTCATCAGAAGGAACCCGAATGAGTAAAGAGCAAAGATGGAGTCATCAGAGGAACTGGACAGGATTCAGCATGTCATCATGCGATTATAATCATTATGCAACACGAGTATAAAGCCCGTCAAAAATGATGGGTTGGAATTATTTTATTTGAAATATTCAGAGACCGGAAGAGATGATGTTTTGTAGCAAGAAAAAGCGTTATTTTAAAACACGACATGTACAAATGTTTACCTATTTTTCTTTATCTTCTGGGACTTTCATTTTGAGGGTACAGCCTCGTGAGCGTGCCAAAGCCTGAAGCCTCGGCCTAGCGTCAGGTGTGCTTATATCTTCTTATTTTTGTAGACAACCGCACGTATAATAAATGAACCTCATTTTAGTCTGCACGAGTTACAAACATCACATGCAGCGAATTTCACCTCCCTGTGCCTTGTATTTTTTGTTATTTTAAGCTTCGCCTGTTCGAAGAAAGAGAGCTATAATGATCCCCCGGCGTGAGCGTCAGCGTCAGCGTGAGCGTGAAAATGTTAAAGTTTTTGGTGGCAAGTTATTTCCTTTCTAATGTTTTTATCTACCACACTATTTTTTACTGATTACAATATAACAAATACATATATTGCTTTAATATTATTTGGATCAGACTTCACTGCAATGCTTTATATAAAAAATATTATTAGACTAGTCTTTTAAAAAACGATAAATGTATAACAAAGGCGAGCATTGCGTGGCTTTGACACCAACTCTCTGGTTTTAAGACGCTTCTGTACACCACGCAGTGAGGCACAGATGTAAGTCACCGTCTACATTCCAAAGAAGAGAGACCTAATTACTCTTTATGGAAAATGTTTTTTCGAGTTTTATTATCCTGAAAAAATAAACCGTAGTGAACACACAGTCGCATTAAAGATTGGCCTTTGAAACCCTTCTTAAATCGTGCTTTTGAAGGGGGACAGACATCACACAAACAAATACAACAAACACACATTGTGTTTTACATGGTAGATCGATGAACAGACTCGGTGGCATTTTCCCTGTCTGTGGCATTTTGAACCGTTGCTCATATCCATACATGTTCGAGCATTACGTCATACAACTTAATGCTGGAACATGTATACATCTTTACAAGTACAACACATTCCATGACGTCTGCTTTCACATCCTCATCACTTTGAAACTCAATGCCAATCAGATGTTGTTGATTGCCCCTAAAGATGGAAATCACACATTGACAATCTGACTTGAGGCGTGTCTGAAACCTCCACATCAGCAAAGGTTGAAGTTGTCACATTAGCTATACGAGGGAATCCTACTATTAATTTGCAATTGGTCACTGGCTTTGAACACCAAAACAAATTTTTATTACAGACACGAGGCATCAAAATCTACACATATTGAACAAACAGTTTCAAATAGAAAGACCTAGCCCGCCATTAGAGCATTTGAATTGATCAGATGTGGCAATAAATGGGAAATGTTTGCTCCCGAGCTTGCCGGCTCGATGACAGAAGATGCCGTTTGCCATTTTTGCCTCCTCCGTCCTATAACCGTTTTAGAAATCCCGTGCGGCAGAGTCAACTTGTTTGTGTTATTAAGAAAGCAAGCATTGTGACACATTTGCAGCAAACCGGCCGTCATTTGCATATTGAATGTAAAATGTTCATTGTGTAACGGATGACTGTATTGGCTTTCTATGCATGGGTCGAGAGGATGGTGCTGAAATTTTGAGCTATCCCAGTCCTGGATTCGACTAAAAACTTTCATTTTTAGTGTATCGCAGGTAAGAACATTGCATCACAAGTGCACCATCCTCGAATGCATGTTAAGCTGGGTGTCTTGTCTGATAGCGGAAAAACAAACAACAACAAAATCAAACTGTGTTATTCGTGAAGAGTAGGTAATCGCTGGCACCCTGGATAAATTTCAAACTCCTGCATTTCAGTAGAATTTCATGGTGTTCCAGCTGGTTCGTGAAAGACTTGGCCAAAGGTAGTAAGTTAATGGACAATGCGTTAGTGTGGCAGATAACGCTTGTTGGTCACAAATCGTGCAGCAATGGCTGTAATTGGACACGATTTTTTCTTGCCATTACTATACAAAGTTAGAGGGTCTTACAAAGCTTAGATTCCAAAAGGAATTTCATTCCAAACAGCCGATTTTAAACATTACGTCTTTATTGATTTAAACCAGATTCGGTGGTGTCATAGTTAGAGTGTCTGCTCTGAATCTGGGAGGTCGGTGGTTTAAACTCCGTCCGAGTCATACCAAAGACTTTAAAAATGGTACGTGCTACTTTTCTTGCTTGGTGTTCAGCATGAGGATAGAGCACGCACAAACAACGCTGGGACGGCAAAATAACCCTTGCCAAGAAACTGCTTCGGCAGCATCAATGCTCTGCGAAGAGTATGGTACGTCACAATCAAATCAAAATACTGATGAGCTCCGACACAAGGGTGAAACACGTCTGCAGAGATTTGCTGTTTTCTCTGCTTATGGCATTTTAACCCGTTGCCCATGAGGCTTCATTCACGCTGTGAGATGCCCTCTATGTACATGCCGTTTGGACATACCCCCAAGGTATACATTTGAGACGCCTGTTTGCAGTCTAGCCCAGCGCAATGTGACATCACAATGTTGCTGCAGGTTAGAGAACGGACCAATCATCACGTGATGCTTCACCCTGCATAATTCGAGCATGGATCAAAAAAGGGCTACTACATTTGATCAGGCTGATATTTTCTTAGAATTCGGCTGTGAATAAATTTCAAAATTGCCTGTGACAATTTATTTTATTTTTTATAATTTTTTACAAGTATTAAAAATAATGGGGCAATTTAATATGGAACAGCGCATCTTTATTTTATGACATGTACATTGAAACAAAGTCACCGAAGAGTGCAGAGAGTGTTTCAGAGAACATTCCCAGCATCTCATGTACCTGCTTACAAAACAATAAAGGTATTCGTGTGAAAGGTGAACTGTGCTGAACTATTTATCTTTTAAAGACATGAATAAGGGCTGTTCAGGATGGCATGTACTAGTGCTCAATGTCCTAAGACTATTGAACCTGCACAGTAACGCATGGAGAGAGATCCACGCAAATCAACAAGGCGACTCTCAGCTGAAACTGGAATCAGTCACACATCAGTAAAGGAAGATGTTTGGCTTTTTCTTTACAAATTCAGCTTTTCCAGGCACTTAATGAAAATGATCACAGAAGATGGATGGATTGTGTAACGCGCTTTCTGAAGCACTGGAAAATGAAGATATTAAGAATCGATGACATCATTTTCTCTGTTGAGAGTCATATTTACATGAATGGGATGATCAATAAAGAGCATTGTAGATTTTGAGGATTGGAAAAAGACACAAGAACATGAAGAAGCCTCACTTCCTTGTCCGAAAATCACTGTCTGGTGTGGATTGAGATCGTCACAATTCTACGAACCCTATTTTTGAGGACCCAAATACGAAACGGCAGTAAATGTGACATCAGATCGATATCTTACATGCTGAAGACTTACCTATGGAACAGGGTGAGATATAATGAGAATCTGTTAAATTAAAAATGGGACCACATCCCACACCTCGAACGAATGTCTCGCTTGGCTGAGGGAAAACTTTCCTAATCGCCTTATCAGTCACAGAAGTGAATTCACGTGCCCCCCCCCCAGAATCCCTGACTTGATCAATTTTTTCTAGGGATGAGCCAAAGGGAGAGTATTTCAGTTGGAACGAAACACAATTGCTGATTTGAAAGATGCAGTTTTTCAGATTATCTGAGGAGTTATGCAAGACGTTTTCAGAAAGTGATGCGTACCTGTTGCTGCGTATAAAAAAAAAATCAATAGAACAGAGAGGAGGTCATATTGAGAACTTAGTTTATGAATTGAGACTTGAGAATTGTACAAATATTTCAGGTAAAAAAAAAATCCTTCATATCTGTCACAGGTGTCAAGTTAAGATTATTTTTTTTTATTTACCTTTTTATGGCACCCTGTGTGGTTTATAGTGGTTTTTCCAACCACTTTCATGAGTATTTTAATTGATTTCAAAGATGAGCTTTCAATTCATGCATTTTCACACCTACTGGAACGAATTAACGTTTCAATTTCGAATTTGAAGCATTCAATTTCATTTATGAGCAGGAGTGAATTATTATGCTTTGCCAGTCAAAATCACATTTGCCTCACCTCCCGAATGGCACACATTAAAATTATGCCGACACATTAGCGGCATAATTCATGCACATGACGTGCAGTGTCATGTCATCAGGTCAGTGTGCTCCTTTCGTTAAATACATATATACAATGTCTTTCCTCACTAGCCCCCATCAGGGAGACTGTAACATTCGCTCTTCATTGAGGAAGACCAAGAAGAAGGCTTATTTGGCCGAAAGCTTGTCACCATACATAATGATTGTCTAGAAGCTACGTCCGTGACTCTACAGTGATGGTAGAACATTGCATCGCAAAGAAATATATATATAATATATAATATATATATATATATATATATATATATATATATATATTATGTTTACGGCTGTGGAAATTCGCATTAACACATAAAGGGCCTCAGGTGAGATATCTCGATAGGTACATGTGTAGTTAGCCCAAACCCGTTGTATAGAGGGAATTATGTGATCCATTCGGGCTGTGATCCTCCAGTTAGTCGTTTTTCTTTCTCTATCTTTTATTTCAAACAAACAAAAACCGCCAACGATGCTGGTGGGCTTTTCCGCCATTCTTCCCACGCTTGGTGTGAGGGAAGGGGGAGGGGCAGCTCACCGCCGATTGGTGGATGGACAGCGTGAGGCGGTCGGGGTGAGGGAACGCCCCTTTTCGAGAACCCTCTCGAAGGAGGGTGGAGCCGAAAACGGGGCGGAGTGAAGGGTGGAGCCCCGCGCTATAAAGTCGGACACGGGCGGGGTGCGTTCTCTCCCTCTTCCTCTCGCTCTCTCCCTGACTCATGGAAATCGCCTCCGTCTGAAGTCGTTGTTGGGTCCTCGCCGAGCTGTGTCGTCGTGATTGAGTGTCCCTGCGTCGGTGTGGAGCTCGTGGAGGCTCGCGGAGCCCGAGGAGTCGTCGAAGTCGAGTGTGTGTCGTCGTGGTCGAGTGTCTCTGCGTCGGTGTGGAGCTCGTGGAACTCGCGGAGCCCGAGGAGCTCGTTGAAGTCGAGCTGTGTCGTCGTCGAGTCTGGTCGAGTCGGCAGTGGAGGACTGCGAGGAGCGGAGCTCGGAGTGGAGGTCGTGGAGGAGGACTCGACGGCCGCACCAAGGGAAGTCCTTTCTTTTCTTTGGGTTTGTGTAAATGACTGTGGGTGGTGCCTGTCCTTAAAGTAGTATTTTTTAAGTGTTGCCGTGTGTACGGTATTCGGTTTTAACTCTTTCTTTGCTTTTTATGTGCATTTTTCTTTTGCTGTGGATACGTGCTTGTCTGTGTGTGTGTGAATAAACGTTCTTGTGTGAACTTGTTCCCCGTTTCGCTGCGTCCTTTCCTTCGTTTGAATTTCCATCTTGCATCACGTAAGGGGTTCGTAGTGGGTTTAAAACGCCCGGTAATTAATCGGAACCGTCAGGCCGACGATAACACCGCTCGGTTATCACTGTAGCACGGAACGGACCGCTTAAGCGGTTCGTGTCCGGGTCGGCCTGTGACGTGGTTACGATCGCCCGGTCGACCACTCGCGCAGGTACTTAGGTAGATCGAATTTGGCGAGCAACCCTATCCTGCGCGGGTGGGCAATTGGCACGATCGTGGTGAGGTTAAACCCCCACCCGTGACTAGCTCCCGGCGTTGTTCCGAGAGGGTCACGACAGAATTGTCCGTCCGGTGGGCGACGTG
>CM068963.1:49396221-49428139 GCA_035128595.1 Eptatretus atami
TTTTTTCCCATTTTTCCTCACTGGCCTCCTCACCTTCTTCACATGCTTCCTTCCGCAATTCTTCCATTTCATTACCGTATATCTCTCTAGGCCTTCCAGGCGTTTCTCTTTTATTTCTATCGTCCCTTCTAGGCTCTCTTTTCCGAATGCCTTCTTCTACCTCTCGCTTCAGTTTTTTAAATTCCAAATCGTGTTTCCGTTTTCCTCTTCCAGCTTTGTTTGCCTTTGTTCTTCCTCCCTCCTTTCTTCCTGTACATCGGCCCATCGTTGTGACTCCGTTCGCACGTAATCCTCATGAACCCTGTCTATGTGCCGCCGTGCCTCGTCCAATTCAAAGGAAACGAATGCAATTCCCCTATACAGTTGTCATCATTCCTCCACCGCTGCACGGACTTCGACACTTGTCTCAGAAGCCGTCAATGCATGCTCCCATCCTGCCACGCCTGCCATGACCCCGTGGTTTGAAACGGTGGCTGGGAGCACCCGCTCGTGTCGTGCCGTTAGTTGTGCTAATAATAGCAGCTCGCTCCGTGTTGCGCTGAGATGCGGAGCGCGCTATTTTGCGGCAAAGTTCGTGCTCAGTATAGGGTGATCGGCCCCATGATTACCATTAGTGGTGGGGTGATAATAAAAGAAACCGTCGGGGCATGGATCCTACATCAATACACATTTCTAATCCACCCTGCACCCGTTCGCTTTGAACGCCATCTTGCTTCTCGGAATAATTTAAAAGCTCGTATTTTGGTGGGAATCGAGGGTCGCTCTACACACCCTTGATCCGATTCCGTTAATTTAGTTGGAGGCGGATGGATTTGAATCCCACACTCCTGACACCAGTGTTACGAATTTGCACCCGTCGGCGTGCGAAGCGGCGCTTTCACTAATAGTAGCCGCTCGCCCACCGGACGGACAATTCAGTCGTGACCTTCCGGAGCAACGCCGGAACCCTGTCACGGGTGGGTCTTCAACCCCCACGGCCTAGCCAATTTTCTACCCGCGCAGAATAGGGTCAATCGCCGAATCTCGATATACCTAAGTACCCGCGGCGGTAGCCTACCGGGAGACCGTACCTCGGCGCAGGTCGGCTTGGACACGAACCGCTCAAGCGGTCCTTTCCATTCTTCAGTGATAACCGAGCGGGTATTATCGCCCGTCCTCGCCGGATCCGATTCTATTTACCGGGTATTTAACAACCCCAACTCTTATTCCGAGATGCAAGATGGCATTTCAATGTGGTGAAAGGAGGACGCAACGAACGGGGTACATTCACACAAACACATTTATTTGCACATGCACATATACAGTCAATCATGCAGGTATGGAAGCAAATAAAGCGAAAGCACTACGACCGACTATTATTTATAATTTACAGGCACTTAAACAGGTTTTACTTATGGAGACTCGGTGCCACATCATTCACACAAAAGAAAAGAAAAGGCCACCCCCAAAGACGAGGACACCAGACAGGGTCCGTAGACCTTTATGGTGTGGAGCCTGGATGACCGAACGGACCCCACGAGACCGTTGCTGGTTACCTGCACCCTCGTGGTGCGATGGTGGGCGAGCTCTCTCCGGCGCTCTCCACACGGATGCGCAGACTTGCGCGACACAGCTGCAAAGCGGCGCCTCCCTTCCGCGTCTGTCGTGCCACGCCCGGACTCCCCACCGACTCGACCCGAACCACCGAACCCAAGACTCTCCGACCGACCAAGCCAACGAAGGAGAAGAAGCCCCACACACCACCGAAAACCACCACGAAGAAGACAAAACAAAGTCCCCGATGAAAAACACACACGAAGGAGAAGAAGGCCCCGAGCTGGCGTCCTGCGCGGCCTTATATCCCCCCGTTCCAACGCCTTGCTCCTCCCCTTTTATTGCTCCGCCCACCTTCCAGCTCCTGCAGGAAGCTTCCAGAAAAGGGGCGTGCCTCTCGCCCCCCTCCCCGCACGCCTCACGGGCCGAAGATATCTTTTCGGCACAGGTCCAGGGAATTCATTCCCCAAAATCAGGCCCCACCTTTTTTCACCTTTGACCTCTGGCTCAAATCGCACCTCCCCCATACAAAGCGCGGGAAAGCAGAGGGAAAATCCGCGCGCCATCGGTAGAGAGTTGTGGTTGGTTTGTGGAGAAGGGGATCGGCAGTTGGCGTAGCAGGGAAGGTGGTTGAAATGTGGTTGAGTGATCGTGGTTGTTTGATGGTGCGTTGTAAAGGTGGTTGTGGTGGTTTGGAGGCGTCGTGGTTGTTGTGGGTTTTGAAGTCGGTTGAAATGTGGTTGATGAGGTTTGAGGCGATTGTGGTTGTTGTGGTTTGAGGCGACTGAAATGTGGTTGTTGGTCCAAAATAACGATAGTAAAGAAAAACGGCTATCTCAAAGGATCGCAGCCCTGTGACACGAATAAATCCCATTAAACAACGGTGGGGAAATCTAACTGAACACAGACTTATCGATCTAACTGAACTACGGACCTTTATGGTGTTCTACGAATTTCCACAGCCGTAACAATATATATAGTCAGTGGGTATCCTCCATAACTCCAAAACCATGAAACCTAGCAGCCCAACACTTTGCATGCATACATGAAGTACATATATAAACATGTGTTCCATTGTCGCCTCGCCAAAAGTTTAAAATGTCACCTCGCCACAGAGGGTTCCATTTCCAGAGCGGGTAAACAGGGTGGCAGCTACAGTTCGAGGAAGGGGAAGGGGTGGGAGTCTTGATGGAGGTGGTGTGGGATAGGAGGGAAGGGGTGTGGGGTCAGAGGAGTGAGGAGAAGGGGTGGGATGAGGGACCCAGGTACCTTTACTGGTATTGAATAAAAGGTATCAATGAATAAACAAAACCCATCCAGAGTGTAATATGTTTAATGTTGTTCAGAAATGCACAACGTTAGTTCATATCACATGTGGACACTGCTGTAGCTGATGGCAGATTGAGAAGCAAGAGAGATGATGGTGGACACGATTCCATGAGGTTGACAAATTGACATTCACCACAGTGGATACATAATAAAAAGATATCTTCGATTGATCTGCAGCAAAATTGTCAATTTTAAAAAAAGTTGAAAAGCATGAGCATAACAAGGCAAATTCATGCATAGAATAAATGCCGATGCCAAATAAAAGAAAATACAATAACCAGAAAGCCTTCGCTCAAAAGTCACATCTCAAAAGTAATTTCTCTCGTTGCTGGAATGAATTGTTTTGACAAATACCGCAATCACTCGTGTATAATATAATATGCAGGGCACTTTTCAGATAAAATTCTCAGGAAAATGCCAGTTTATATTAATAACCCACACCACAAAAATCAACTCCAGTCAAACTTAACTCCAGCAGCTCAGGACTAGAAATGTAGTCAAAACTTAAACACAGTGTTTCACCCATCTATGGAGAGAGCCATTTTAGATGGTGTTTCATTCAGCATAACAGATGACTTCCAACTTGTATGGAACTCAATATGATGAACGACATGGCATGTTGAATGCACCGAACAACTCTTACTGACATGTGACGTCGATCAGATTCGCACAGTAAGAGCTCGTTCATAACTCTCAAGTCTTTAACGAATTGTTAGCTGATGGTAGTTCTTAAGCAGTCTAGTGTGCCGCAATGCAAGTGTTAACCCCCAAGCTTATTTTGCTGCTCTGGCACTGTATAGTGTATATATTTAAAAGTTTAGATAAAAGGTTATAAAAGCAAAATCATGTATTTTAACTGAACAATTTTAATTCTTCTATCGAAATTATTCTTCTTCTTCAGAACAACAAAAAAAATTCACGTTCATGTTGCATAGGATATCTCACAATGCACTGCATTTTTGAGATGGCGGCACCCAGTAACGAAGGTCAGTCTTGTGTGGTTGCGAGAAATCTGGAGAAATAGAGCTTTCACTTTTGTTCTCGTGGATAATACGCACCCCAAATTTTGATCAAATATTTCTGGGAAAAAGGTGCGGCGTATACATGAGTGATTACGGGATATAAAAAGTAACTGAGCACACTTTATCCAAAATGAGGAATGCTCTTTCCATTATCCATCAACAGGATGCAATCATGCAAAATACCATGGACGTGTAAGATCATCAGAAGCAAGATGGAGAGAGCATGTTTCAATGTTGAAGGAAATAGCTTTTGACTGGATTCTTGGGAAAGCTAGTATAAATCCTAGCAAAAAAACAAAATCAGATAAAAGGTCATCTACATATCAAAAAGAGGGGGAAGGAGGGAGGGTGAAAAAGGGATATGGGATAAGTAAATTGAGAAATTAGAGGGGAGGAGCTACAAAAGTTGGGGAGGAATGGGGATAAACAGGAAAGAGTGGTGGGAGATGCATGGCATAAAGCAAGGAGGGAGGTGAGGTAGGGGGGTGGACGGGACTTCCATTTCACATTTAAAAGTAGATGGCCCCTTCATATCATCACGGCAGCTACTATCGAAGTTGGCCTCGAAATTTGTCAAATGACAAGAAAGGCAGTGAAGTGAAAGGCAAAAATACTTGCCTGTGATATTTAACTACTAAGCACGTGCTATTACACTCCCATAGACCTGGCAAAGGCAAAACAAAAATGTAGCTGAAATCGCATAGAAGTGAACGAATGCAACTACGAGCAATATGTTTTGACAATACATCCATGTGGAATAAGCATACAGATTAGCAAATAAAATTTTCTCCAAATTACCACATCATAAAGATCTATTTAATATCTACATATCATAACAGGGTTTGTTAAGACTTTCAAACGACACATGACACTGTGACATGCATTTGCGATATGCTCGCAAACAAACACTACATTACCGGACGGAATACAATAGTCTAATAAATAAGCCGATATGTACGAAATGCCCGTACCGGCAGATTGCTTTTTTCCTACAGAATCGGACGTGGAGCCAAACGATCCATGTACAGCTTCAATTTTTTTTTCCCTTCAACACATGGTGAAGAAACAGGCAAAAAATAAAATAAAATAAATCACACCGACACCAGGCACCGCAAACGCACAATCAGAGCCTCGACAAAGCAAACAAGCGGAAAAGCCCGACTGAACTTCAGACGGAGTTCTACTCGTACTTGGAAGCCAGAAGGACAAGCGGACAAAATGTCATATTCATAAAGTGTCGGGACTTGGAAAGAGGCAGATCAGGGTGATCCGACTCAGAGATTTTGGCAGCATTGGAGGCGGTTGGTTTTGCCATTATCAGCAGTTGGTGGGACGGTGATATCCACAACGTTGTTACTCGGAGAGTCATCATGCGCAGCTCTATCTGCAATCTGCTTCTGTGAAACGATGCGGTAGATCTCTGCAGTGAAAAAAACACAAGATGCCGTTGTGAGGCCAGCAAAAAGCATACGCTGGAATTGCAATGATCGATGATAATCAAATAACTAACCAAATACAGCATTGGAGTATCAGAAGGAACAAACAGACAAAGATGGAGTCATCAGGAGGAACCTGGATAGGATTTAGGTTTCGGCTGCTACTCTACCCTCAACCCCACCCAGGCGCAGCCAAGTGAACCCTACAAAAACTATTTGCAAGATTCACCCCTCCATAAACAAAGCAAGAGATGGAGAACAGAAAGCGAGATGGAGAACAGAAAGAAAGAAAGGGAGATGGAGAACAGAAATAAAGAAAGAGATGGAGGACAGGAAAAAAAAACACACACCAACAGAAAACACCCACACTACATACCAACAAAAAGCACCCCCTCCCCCACACCCACTCACACCAGAAATACCTGAACACTTCTTACCTTACCACCACAGAATGTACAAAGGAATCCCCGAGCACACACAGCAATACACAGGCCCTCTTTTTCTAATGAAGGCCTCATCAATACACAGGCCCTCCATATAAACCACTTGAAATTTATTTTTTGTATACCTTGTCAAGGCTCGTATGAGTGCTAACACACAATGCACAGCAAGGGGGGGCATGAGACAAGAGGGGCGGGAGTGGGAAGGACAAAACGGTGGGGAACAGAGACATTAGGAGATCCGTGGAAGGAGAGGGATGGGGCGGGGAACACGGGGTGGACATTACAGGGACTTTCAGGACCTTACATGACAGGGAACTTTCAGGAAGGATGGCAGAGAATTTGAAGAAGGTGGGTTTGGGGTGGATTAACGGGGTAGAAAAGATTGAGGATTTGGATGGGGGAAGATAAGAGGTGGTGGTGAACAGCTGTTTGAAGGCCTGGAGGAAGAATGGATTGAAGGTGTGGAAGTTTATTCCAAAGGTGGGAAAAAGGAATGAAAGAGTGAAGGTGAGCAGTGATTCGTGATTTGGTAGTTTTACCAGAAGGGGGTTGTTGGTGGACCTTGAGCGCCCTGCGGAAATATGGTGGGGCAAATCGCAGACAGCAGGGGGGGGGGCCGCAGAGGAGACGGTAGAAGACAGAAAGACCACCGACCTGCCTGCGGTGAGGGAGTGAGAGGCCCAAAGACTCGGCCTCATCGCGGGAGATGCCAATGATCTAAAATGCTTGCTTTCCACAGCGTGAAGCCGAGAAAGGTGGGAGGCAGGAGCACCAGCTAAGAGGGGAAAGCATTACTCCATCAGGCTGCGGACGAAAGCTTTGTATGTGGTCTGGAGCTCAGGTGGGCCGAGTAAGGACTTTGCACGATGGAGGATTCCCAGTCGGCGACTGGCTTTGGAGGCCAGGTTGGAAATGTGGCTTTCCCAGGAATGATCACGACAGAGAGTGAGACCCAGAAGCTTGAATGAAAGAACTTCTTCCAGAGGATTGTTGAGAAAGTAGATGAGGAGGTTTTCCAAACGGTCCTTTGGGAGAGACATAGTGAGAGTGTGAGGTTTGTCAGGATTGAAAGACATGTTCCACATGTTGCACCAGTTTGTAATTTTATCCAGATCTGCAGAGAGCGAAGAAGCTGTGGCTTGCTGGTCTGAGGGATGACAGATAGTACGGCAGAGGGTGGAGTCATCAGCAAAGAGATAAAGAGGATTTTCCAGAGTCGGAGAGATCATTGATGAAAACCAGAAAAAGAACAGAGCCCAGAACGCCACCTTGAGGAACTCCAGCCTGGACGGGAGGATATCTGTTTGACTGAAACAGACAGGAGGCAATTAAGTCACTTGATTACGTAATAACCTATACCCACCTTCACAACCTTTCAAGCTGTTATCTTTATGCTTTTATACTTGGAGCAAATAACCACAAAGTAAATCAAATGAAGGGAAATGCCATAAAACCTGAAGCACACAACCTGCCATGTTGTCTGGTTTTGCTGCTCAAGGCAGTTTCCAAAATATGTGGAGCATGGTCGATTATATTCTTGGTGATTTTTTCAAAATATAACTGAATTTTTTATCAAAAAAACATTAATCATGCACATTAAAATCCCCCTTTCATTGTATCATAGATCAAGCTATACTTATGGAGAGGACATGGTTGTTTTTTTCAGCATGTTTAAGCTTATGGATGTTAAAGATCCCAACGTGCCTTTTGAAAAAAATCTGCAACGCCCCCTCCACCCACTCCCCAAGCCAAATCACAAAATTAGTCCGAAGTTACGGGGAGAGTGCATGAGACATCGTTTCACTTCCACCACAGGGTGGCCTGAAAGTCACTTTACACCTCCCCAGTAAAGCATTAGTTCTTAAACTTTTAATGTACAGGTTTTATGGTGCAGTACTTTCAATAATTAATCAATCATTGTATCTGTTTGTGCTCCATCATTCTCCTTGCACCATTGAATTAGTCACCGTGTTCTCTAAGACATCTTGTGTAGCATTTGTTGAGTCCTCTGTGAGAAAGAGGCCACGACTGTAGAGCTCAATTCTTCAATCGTCCAACCCTGGTTTGTCGACACTTTCTTCTTGATGAAGCCCCATAAAGTTGTCTGGAATCGTTATATCTGGACTATGTGGTGGCCACGGAAGAGGAACTGGTAATGTTGGTGACCCGCATCCAATCCATTGTTGAGGAACGTTTCATCGAGATAGTACCGGACATGCAATTCAAAATGCACAGGCGTGCTGTCTTGTTGAAAGCAGAAACTTTCAGTTCTTCCTGGAGTAAAAAGTTGTGGTATCAGCCAGTTTCTTAACATATGCTTGTAAGCCATGCCGTTTACCAGTCTATCAAATAATAGGGACCAAATGTCTTGAGGTCGTTCCTGCCCATTTCATCATGTGTGGAGGATGATGCTCCAATTCCAATGTGAAATGTGGATTTCCTTTGGACCAGAACATCACATTTCATGCCGTGTGCTTCAATAGATGGCACATTCAACCAAAAACACTTTTCCTCGAGACAGAGCAGTAGGAAAAGTGTCAAGCAATACATCGCATGATGCACAGCTCTGATCCATGTCGGCACAACTCAGTTCACTCACAAATGATGGATGCCAGGGTTTCAACTGAAGATCTTTTTTCATGTGAATTTGCATAGTGATTTGTGGTATGCCAAGTTCACTGGCTCTCTTTATTGTTAACTTTCTCGGCCGCCAGTCAACTGATGGCAACACAGAATTGCACGTGTTTCTTCTTGTGACTGGTCTTCCACTGCACTTCTTGTCCTTCACACATCTCGTTTCAAAGTACTGTTGTTCCCTCATTAACGTCTGCTTTGGTAGAGAAGTTTTTCCAAAGCATTCCACGAAAGCTGTCTGTACTTGCTTGAGCAATTGTTTGGCCTGTGTATGCCTTTTAATGGACCCCAAAACAAGCAACCAATTACTTTGTCATTTTAACAACTTGTATCCACCATGCCCTCTAACTTCCTCTTGACTTCTGCGGCAGTGAGTTGGCGTTTCCGCATACCATGGTGGGCAGAAAGAGGAGGATGACCAACAGAGCAGAAAGAGGATGAGCAAGAGCAGCAGAGCAGGTTTTTAGAACAGATGCACCGATGCAATCTGGGCCTGACGCAGAATCAGAGTCGAGGTTTGCCAGAAACCTCTCCACATTCTCAGGTGAGAAAGATCCAGAAGTAGTTGGGTATGAGAGGGTAGGATAGGTGTAGGGAGTGAAAGGTTGGGCGCACAAGATTTTGAAGCAAACACATATGGTAACTGAGGCATTCAGCCTTCTCCTAAGCAGTGAACTGTGATGCTATGTGAAGCAAGAGATGGGATGGAGGGGGAGCATATACCAGAAAATGCTGTGACGAGGTAACACCAGGTAATTGGAAGAAACAGGTTTGAGAGTTCAGCCTTGAGGTTTGCCATATGTTGTTTTCTGGCTTTCGGGCTTTGTTGAACAATCTGACCTCGCCTTCAATCAGATTTGCCTTCCAAGAGAAGGCAAGTTGTTTGAAGGCAACTGCTGCAACACAGGATCCTGTGTATGAGGATAAGAGGACGGTATGATTAACTACATATGAGATGGTATAAATCTGTACATTAGGGAAAGCAAGCTTGTGTGGAAGGATTTCCAGGCAGTATTAATATGAAGAAAAGTGGAAATTAAGCAGTCTTGACACGAGGGCAGCTTGAGGAAATCATCATTGCCATCCCAATCTTGATGTCTTTCTTTATCTCTCTGCCCTTGGAATCCTTAAATCCAGCCCTTTTTGATGGAGGACTTGGCTGTCCAACTTAGACATAGATCTGTGAGCTGTAATTTGTCATACGCAAGATTAGAGATCAGCTTGATTGGACTGCCAGACTCGACAGTGCTGAGTCAGCTATTTGACAATAGCCACAGAGATGTTGACTCTCACGAGCACATGATCAAATGAACATCGTAGAGCAGAAGAGGAACAGGAGACAGTAAGAAAATTCATCATTACCAAGCCCAGAAGGGAGAACATGCCACTGGGAGAAAAACGGGTTAGACCATTTACGGATTGGGTGAGGCCCATGTTGTCACATCGGTCCTTTGCTACAATGCCATAGCTGGTTGAAAAGGTACAAACACTGAGCACAGATAAACAGGTGGTGGTTGCAGAGGGGAAAGGGCAGCTAAAGGTACTCCTGAGGGGATAGGAAGGGGAAGGTTAGTACAAGGACAATGGAAAATGGAGCTCTTGACGAAAACTGCCATTCTGCCACCGGAAAGGGGTTCGGGTCTGTCAAACTGGGAAAGACAATACCCAAAGAGACACACAAAGGAAATGGGGACATCCTGTGGGAAGCACGATTCTGTTCGGTAGATAAGAAAAGGTGGCAGCTTGGGTTGAGATCTGTCAAATTGGAGTACTTAAATTGGGACGCTGGGGAGCGGGCGGGATGCTGGGGGCCGGGCGGATGCTTGGGGGGGCGGGCGGGACGCTGGGGGCGGGCGGGACGGCTGGACCAGGGGAGAGTGCTGGAGACGCTGGACCAGGGAAGAGCGCTGGGGACGCTGGCCAGGGAGAGCGCTGGGAACGCTGGGCCAGGGGAGAGCGCTGGGGACGCTGGGCCAGGGGAGAGCGCTGGGGACGCTGGGCCAGGGAGAGCGCTGGGGACGCTGGGCCAGGGGAGAGCGCTGGAGACGCTGGGCCAGGGGAGAGCACTGGGGACGCTGGACGAGGGGGGGGGAGCGCTGGGGACGCTGGGCCACGGGAGAGCGCTGGGGACGCTGGGCATGGGGGGGGGCGCTGGGGACACTGGGCGGGGGGGAGCGTTGGGGGCGCTGGGCCAGGGGGGAGCGTTGGGGGCGCTGGGCCAGGGGGGACGTTGGGGGTGCTGGCCAGGGGGAGCGGTCATGGCGCTGGCCAGGGGGGAGCGGGCGGGACGCTGGGCCAGGGGGAAGCGGGCGGGAGCTGGGCCAGGGGGGAGCGGGCGGGACGTGGGCCAGGGGGAGCGGGCGGGACGCTGGGCCAGGGGAGCGGGCGGGACGCTGGGCCAGGGGGGAGCGGGCGGGACGCTGGGCCAGGGGGGAGCGGCGGGACGCTGGGCCAGGGGGAGCGGGCGGGACGCTGGGCCAGGGGGGAGCGGGCGGGACGCTGGCCAGGGGGGAGGGGCGGGACGCTGGGCCAGGGGGGAGCGGGCGGGACGCTGGGCCAGGGGGGAGCGGGCGGACGCTGGGCAGGGGGGAGCGGGCGGGACGCTGGCAGGGGGGCGGGCGGGACGCTGGCCAGGGGGAGCGGGCGGACGCTGGGCAGGGGGAGCGGGCGGACGCTGGGCCAGGGGGGAGCGGGCGGGACGCTGGCCAGGGGGAGCGGGCGGACGCTGGGCCAGGGGGGAGCGGGCGGGACGCTGGCCAGGGGGAGCGGCGGGACGCTGGGCCAGGGGGAGCGGGCGGGACGCTGGCCAGAGGGGAGCGGGGGACGCTGGGCAGAGGGGAGCGGGCGGGACGCTGGGCCAGAGGGGAGCGGGCGGGACGCTGGGCCAGAGGGGAGCGGCGGGACGCTGGCCAGAGGGGAGGGGCGGGACGCTGGCCAGAGGGAGCGGCGGGACGCTGGGCCAGAGGGGAGCGGGCAGGACGCTGGGCCAGAGGGGGCAGGCAGGATGCTGGGCCAGAGGGAGCAGGCGGATGCTGGGCCAGAGGGAGTGGGCGGGACCTGGCAGAGCAAGGAGGGACGGGGTATGGAGGATGCAAGGAGGGGGCATGGAATGGAGGACGCAAGGAGGGAGGAGCAGCTGGAATTGAATGTCACTCTGGATCGTGGATCGTTGAAAATCCTTTTCACTCCTTCAGTGCAACATGCTTCAATGATGCTATCAAAAATTGCAAGGTTCCCAAGCACAATTCTCAGCTGCACATTAGTGTGTCTGCTCATAGCCCAGTTCCCACATTTGGGCACATATCCGCACGGGACTCTATAAAAAGGCCCCCAACACAATACATACACAAAAGTGGTATAATTAATTCTCTCTCTCTCTCTCTCTCTCTCTCTCTCTCTCTCTCTCTCTCTCTCTCTCTCTCTCTCTCTCTCTCATCATATATCAAACAACATGTCAGAAATACCAGATCTATTCAATCATTAACCAATATACACAGCAATTTCTTCGTTCTCCATTTGGAACACAAAGCAGCAACACCTACCGGCCAGTATGTTCTGAAAGGCAGCTTCTACATTGGTGGAGTCAAGAGCTGATGTCTCAATAAATGACAAATTGTTCTTTTCTACAGGAACACAGATGGGATAAAAATAAAACGAGAGCAAAGTAGATGGCATACAATCTCAAATCCCCACATTTACTACCAAAAGCAAGGTTGAAAGATGGCAAAGAGCTCCAGTAGGAATGACCCAATGTCAAATTTTGAGTTTTTAAACTCAAATCCCCAAAAAATCATTACATATTTTATACGTCCCCCAATGTTGATTTCATAGACAAAGTTTCATTAATAAATGTTTAAAAATTGGCCATAATTGCATTTTTTGGTGGTTGACCTTTTGACCATGCCCAGTGGGCAGAGTCCAAAAGTGAAACTGCTCTTGCAACTTCTTGCCATGTGGTGATCATAATTCATAACTACAAAGTTTGGTGAATTTCTACACAACCGTTTAAGAGGAGACAGTATGACGGACAGACAGACAGAGACAACACAGATGGATGGAGACAGACAAACCTGATCACAATATCACCCCTGTTTTTATTAAAAAGCATTGTGCAGTCTACTAGCATGCAAATGCATGACCCAACGACTGTCGGTTCTTGTAAAAGCACAAGAACGAAATATTAGAAATTCAAAAATCTACTATATAATTGCAGTCCTTCTGTCCGTGTCTGTCTGTTTTTTTGTGACGAATAAGCTCCTAGACCAGTGAACCGATCTTGATGAAACTTTACACATATATAGAACTAACATTCAGCTCCAGGATGCGCTAAGTGGCTTCTCATAAAAATGAAAAAAATATATATATTAAAAAAAAAAATATATATATATATAAATAAAATAAATAAAATTTCCATTAGAAAAAAAAAATGGCTTTCGAATAGTGCGCGCGGCGTATTAATCATAACAAAGGCTTCATGGTTAAAAACGCTCGGGTTTTTGAATACAAAATGTTCGTATTCGTTGACTTTTTAAACATACACATTCTCCTCCTGTTATTTGAATTCTCGAACTGCACGCGCACGGCAACAGCTAACTGCTGATCGATCTGCTCATGAAAGAGCCAGGCAAGCAGAGTCAGCTGCAGAGAGAGAGAGAGAGAGAGAGCGAGTCGTCTTACTGCTGATATATCTGCTCATGAACGAGCCAGGCAAGCAGAGTCGGCTGCAGAGAGAGAGCGTCGCCTAACTGCAAATAGAGCGTCACACCGACGGGCGAGAGAAGCACAAAACTCACGTTCCAGCTTTCTAGGTCTGGGTTTTGGCAGGACATCAAGGACAGTTGCCACTGCTGCTAGAAACATTGAGTG
This sequence comes from Eptatretus atami, assembly GCA_035128595.1. NCBI lineage: Eukaryota > Metazoa > Chordata > Myxini > Myxiniformes > Myxinidae > Eptatretus > Eptatretus atami. The sequence goes on from CM068963.1 coordinate 49,409,485, forward strand.
GCTCAAGCCACCTCAACTATGACCTATCTGAGGATTACGGCAGCATAAAGCCTTCCTTCCATAAATCTGAGGAATAAAAGAAGCCTTCCTTTTCTCCATACAACTAATGCCTCAGTCCTAACTAGCGTGAGGAAAATAGGGCAAATTTCCTGGGTATTACCGGGTACTTCAGCTAGTAAGTAAATAAAAGCATGAAATATGAGAAATAGACCACAAACTTTTTGGGCTTTTCAAACCGAGTGCTCAATATGCACACACTGTGGTTTTGAGAAATTCATTTACTTATGTAAATGATCTCAAGACTAAGATTCACATTTGTACAAGTTTCAAACGTTTGCCGTACAGAATAATGAAGGCTCAGTGCGTGCACGAAGATAAAACAAATCATGGTGTCTTTAAGCTAAGACAAATGCAGACGTTTGCAGGGATAAATGCAGCGAAAGACTCCTCCATGACTATCATCCTAACTATCCTTTCTTCACTCTGCAACTGTGGCCCATGATTCTGAAAAGCACCACATCCACACTTATTTTGTCTGTACCCTTCATCCTACGATATAAAATAAGGTGTGTGTATATATATACATATATATATATATATATATTATATATATATATATATATATATGTATATATATATATTGCTGTGGCTTCTCCGCCCGCCGGCGTGCGAACGACCGCGTTTAACTAATAGCGGCCACTTCGCCCACCAAACGGACAATCCAGTCGCGGCTTTCTGGATCAACGCCGGAAACCAGCCACGGGTGTGTTTTAAGCACACCACAGCCTAGTCAATATTCTACCCGCGCGCGACAGGGTCAATCGCCGAATTGTCGATATACCTAATTATTCGCGCGGGCAGACTACCGAGAGATTGTACCTCAACGGGGCCGCTTGGAAACGAGCCGCTTAAGCAGCTCGCTTCCTTTTGGGATAACCGAACGGGGTAATCGCGCAGCCCGTTGGACCCGATCACTTTATCGGCTATTAAAAAGCCAGCTACTATTCCGAACTCAATATGGCAGTTCAATTAGGGAAAGAGGACGCTACGAACGGGTTAACATTTAAACAAGCACATTTATTGAATAAGCACATATGCAGGCATGCACGTAATCAGGTGAGGCAAATAAAATCAATACACTGTACAAGCACGTAATGAATGGGGTAGGGACAAGACGCGAGCAAGAAACAACTACCACCGTTCTATTAATTACGTACACTTATACAGTTCTACTTACGGACATGGCCCCACAACGTTCATACAAAGAAAAGCAAGGAAAACCCCATCAAAGACAAGGGGGTAGACTGGACCTCTTGGGTCTTTATTTCACGGAGCTTGGAGACCGAAGGAGCTCCGCGAGGCCGCGCTGGTTACCTTCACCTAGCTGGGGCGACCCGCGACGTCCCGTCCCACAGCAGCTGTCGTGACCACGGTCCGGCCCAGGCCTCGTCTGACGGCCTGGTGATTCGGGCCCAGCAGGCAACGTCTCAGAGGAACGAACGGGCCTTATGCTCTTTCAGAGTTGATGCTCTCTTTAAGAGCCGTCCGCCCTCCGGCTGCTCGGACTGTCCCGAAGCCCGATCACCTCGGACCGTTCGCTGTGGCTGGCAACCTCTCCACGTCCCACACGAACGCGCCGTTATGCGTGGACAGACCGGCCTGCCGGTGCTCCCCGCTCCGTCTCCTCGGCGAACCCGGACTTCCACTGCCCTCCCCTGGACTCGAACTCCGCTCCTACACCGCTCCAAACCCGACCGACTCGACTTTCGCGCTCTGCACGCTTTTTTTATAGGGTTCGTGAGGCGAGATCTGATCTCCGCTCTTTCACCTCTGACCCCACTGCCTCCGCCCCTCTCGCTCTCCTGATCCGAATTCCGAGGCGAAGCTTGGAGCAAGCGGACGTGGTAGGAATCATCGACGCTGAAGGGAGAGCGGACGTGGTAGAAATCACCGTCGCTAGCAACGAGGAAACCCCGCGTCTGTTTGCAGTGATCTCGCCATTGCCGGCGCAAAGATGGCGGCGCCCGCGGAGTTGAAGGTGAAGTGATGTTGTTTCGTTGTTGGGTATTGGGGGAGATGCGGTTAAGGAGATGGTGGCTGTGGTTGGCATCGTGGAGAAGGTGGTTGTGTGAGGGCGGTTGTGGAGAGCAATGTTGGTGGTGGAGGTGTTTGTTGGAAGCGGTTGATGAGAGCGATGTTGGTGGTGGAGGTGGTTGTTGTGAAGCGGTTGGTCCATGATGGAGCGATGTTGGTGGTGGAGGTGGTTGTGTTGAAGCTTGGTTCCAAAATAACGATAGCAAAAGAATAACGGCTAACTCAAAGATCACAGCCCTGATCACACGAATAATTCCCTTTGACATCGGTGGGGAAATCTATCTGAACCAGACTTATCGGCATAACTGATCTAAGGACCTATATGGTGCTCTGCGAATTTCCACAGCCGGAAACAACATATATATATATGCTATAAATAAATATTTGATGCACTCGGTGCACCTGGTACGTAAAACGTCAAACGTACTTGTTAGGAAGGAGTAGAGTAGGTTTTAACTTTAAACCTCAGCAGCGTACAAGCGATCACGTTTCCTTTGTCCTCTCAGCACCTTTTCGAAAGCAAATGGTTATTTTATATGAATCAGGTATGCTTTAGAAAGGTATCCCACCCCCCCCCCTCTCCTGCTCTCTACCACCCCACCCCAATCTCCCCTCTCTCTCCACCCATATCTATCTGTCTCTGTCTCTCTCTCTCTCAGCCACCGACTGGGCATCCTCCATCTACAAAAGTCCTTCCCTGGCACACCTGAACTCATCCACCACCTTCAAGGCTTTCCTCCACAGCTTGGGGTGAGTACTGCTCACCCCTCCGGGCTGGCTCCCCTGTCTCATATCTTGCTCAGCTTGATGCCGTGGAAAACAAGGCCTTCAAGATTATTGAGATCTCCCTCAAAGATGTTGAGTCTATGGGCTTAACACTTCACCATCGCAGACAGTTCGGTGGTCTCTCTGTCTTCTACCATCTTCTTGCTGGTCTTGCACCCTATGTTCTTTCCGTGCTTTGCACGTACCCCTCCCCCCAAGTTTCTGCAGGGCTCAAGGTTCACCATCACCCCCTTTTGGTGAAACTACCTAAATCCAGGATCACTGCTCAACTCTACTCATTGTTCCTCTTTCTTCCCCAACTGTGGAATCAACTTCCACATCCACAAATATCGGGGATGCCTCTTCACGGTGGTTGTACTCCTCAGTGCAAGTCGGGGGCCAAATCTTTCCCATTCTTCCCTGCTGCCTGGACTTGTCAGAGCAACGCAGTCACAGTCAAAGAGACGACTGGTCCCCATAGACCGGCCCTTTCCCTCGTCTGTCTGTCTCTCTCTGTCCTGACTTTGTGAAGGCAGGGATACACCATCCTGGTTGTGGGGGATCTCTGGGTCCATCTTGGGAGATAGATCGGCTGTTTCTGTGTCACGGGCTTGTTTGAGAGAACTGCCCGAGGCTGTACAACAACATCAATAACTTCCCCATCTTCTTCAATCCCACTCTTCCCTTCAGGTCTTCAAGACAGCTGTTCACCACCATCTCAGAATGTCGCCAAAATCAAAACCATGATCTTTTCTACCCACTTAACCTCACCCAAATCCTTCCTCCTTCCAATTTTCCCTCCTTGGAGTTTTCTTCTGTATCCCCTTGTTAACCCCATTGCATCCTCTGTATCCATCTTGTCCACCCCATGCATCCTCTGTATCCATCTGTCCACCCCATGCATCCTCTGTATCCATCTTGTCCACCCCATGCATCCTCTGTATCCATCTTGTCCACCCCATGCATCCTCTGTATCCATCTTGTCACCCCCATGCATCCCTCTGTATCCATCTTGTCCACCCCATGCATCCTCTGTATCCATCTTGTCCACCCCATGCATCTCTGTATCCATCCCCTTGTATTCTTTCCACCACCCCATGCATCCTCCTGTATCCATCTTGTCCACCCCATGCATCCTCTGTATCCATCTTGTCCACCCCATGCATCCTCTGTATCCACCTTGTACAGCCCATACATCCTGTGTATCAATCTTGTCCATCTCTTGCATCCTCTGTATCCACCTTGTACACCCCATGAATCCTCTGTGTCCATCATGTCCACCCCATGCATGCGTGTTTTACATCCTGTTTTTTGCCGTTCCATCCTGATCCATTCAGTGTACGCACTCTTCCACAAGCCTCGACAATGTAAACAAAAACATAAAAATAAAAGTCAGCCTGGTGGAGCTATATGCTCTACCGAGTGCTGTCATCGTCATTTTTGAAACCACCCTGACCAAACAGCTCACAGAGGGAGGGCATCCCCTTGGAATGGAATGATCAGTCATCATAATGAAGAATTTCTTTTCAGATGCACTCAAGAATGTGTACAACTGTTTGTTTTCGGCATTCTCTCAGTAGCATGCCAAAGCACATACATTGTGGCAGCACAATAAAATGGTGAATAATTAGAAGCAGGAGTAAGCAAATGCAATCCTCCTCCAAATGTCCGACAGTGTTCATCAATGCTTTAGGGCTTGTACCTGCAAAGGCACGAGCCTCATCTGTGGGCACAGCACGCAAATGCCGCAGGTCGCTCTTGTTACCAACAAGCATGATGATGATGTTCGAGTCTGCATGGTCACGCAGCTCCTTGAGCCAACGCTCAACATTTTCATACGTCAGGTGTTTGGCAATATCGTACACCAGCAAAGCACCCACTGCCCCACGGTAATACCTGGTTGAAATAGGAATGAAAAAAACAAACAAACAGGAGCAACAGCCACTTTGGTGTTTTGCCAGAACAATCATTTTGACCATTATGTTGTGGTGTGAGCAGAAAGAATGACGCATAAAATAAAAAAGCAAATGGTTGCAAGCAACTTCAACTATAGATCAAAAGAAAATGCGCGCACACGCACACAATGACGACATAAATACCATAATAAGGAAACACTATCATATGGTAACACAAAAACTCAAGACTTTTTAAATTGGCCGTGCCTTTCCCATGAATCCCTTTCCACGAATTATGAACATTCCACCTCAACCCTCCCCATTGCCTCTTACGCAGACGTGATGGCCCGGTAGCGTTCCTGCCCAGCCGTGTCCCAGATCTGTGCCTTGATAGTCTTGCCGTCTACTTGGATGCTACGAGTTGCAAACTCCACCCCGATGGTGCTCTTACTCTCCAAGTTGAACTCGTTGCGCGTGAAGCGAGATAGCAAGTTGCTCTTGCCAACACCAGAGTCTCCGATCAGAACGACTGCAAAGATACAGGATGTCACGTCATCGAAATATAGATTTAACTGAAACGGCACTCAACACACATTCATTCGGAACAAAAATACCATCGTTAACTGAACACGCTACTATTATGGCTCACTGCTCTTATGGCCCATACACCCATATCATCCATGCACCCTATTATGTCACATAGTTTCTTGGCATGAGTTATGAATGTCATAAATTTAATTCTTTACTCACATGCGATCATAGATCAAATATAAGAAGTTTCAGACTTTTTGGATAAGGATTTCAATTCAACCAATTGTGGTTGGAATAACACTTCACCGATGACATCATCGTTATCACCCTATATACCCGATGGGGATTAATGACATATGCCAAGTTTCAATTTTTTTTATTGTTGAGCGGTTTTGGAGAAAATGATGTGCAATTATTTCCATTAAATCCAATATGGCTGCCATACCATGTGACTTATGGCATCAGAGTTATCAATAAAATCATTTCCATGGGGAGTCCGTCCTATGTTGAAAGTTTTGCATCAATCGGACAAGCAGTTGCAGAGAAAAAACATTTTTAACGTGAAAATATATAGAGCGGACACAGACAGACAGGCACGTGCATTGCAATCGTCTCGCATCTCCTTCGGGGAGAGAAGAAACAAAACATAACAATGATAGGCCCATTGAAATGAGCCAACTATCACCAATCTAGTTTATTAAAAGTGTTGCTAGTAATAGGTTTTTGTAATGTGGGAGAAAGGCCTGACAAGATGTGTCTGGAAAAGGCTGGAAATAACAATTTACTAGTTTGGAAAGTTTCGTTGCTAGTTTGGAATATAAACTTTAGAGGAAATAAAATATAAATGGGCAGTTCAATTCTGACCATATTTAAGTCAGAGCAACAACTCAAAATGGTACGTGCTGCTTCCCTCGCTAGACATTCAGCATTTTGAAGGATAGAGCACAGACAAACACCTTAAAGTTGGCATCCTTAACTTTCCGATTCAGATTTCTCTCAATGGCACGTCCTCCCTGCTGGACTTATTAATGACGAATTTTCCCATTCATGTCTCCCGTTCCTCTTCTGCTCCAATGGGTTCATCTGGTCATGTGCTTGTGACAGTCAACATCTCTCTGGCTGTTGTCAAGAGTGCCGTAGAGTCTGGCAGTTCACACAAGCTGACAGACAGGGACTGTAAGCAGCCATTTCATGTCAAGACTTCTTTCATTTCCACCTCTCCTAATATTAATACTGCTGAGGAATCCTTCCACACAAGCTTGCCTTCCCTTATATTATGAACAGATTTACACGATGTTGTCTGCAGTTATAATGTTGCGAATTTGGAAGCTTACTGCACACAACAGCCAGGTCCTGTAGATCAGCTATATCGGTAAGTATGCGTTTCTAGTTAGGGTCCGTCCTATGTTTAATGGTGATTAATTGTACGTGCGCTGTGAGTTATTTTGATAGTTAGGATTTAAATTACCAACAAACGACCCTGCCCTCGCTTCCTTCCCACCATCATCACCGGCACCATTGCACACGTGCGTGTCAGCACGTACGTTGGCGGAGTCCAGTGTGCTGGCGGGGCTTCTCTGGACGTTGGTGTGCTGGCTTCGCCCCAAATACTGGGCACAAGCGGTTACCGCTCTGGCTTCGCCCCAAATATGGGCACAAGCGTTTCGCTCTGGCTTCGCCCCAAATATGGGCACAAGCGTTTCGTTCTGGCTGGCTCCAAATATGGGCATAGAGCGTTCTCTTGCCCAAAGAGGGAGTGCGAGCGTGGGATAAGAGATCGCGCGTGGCCAAACGTGAGAGTTGAGAGTTGTCTTCTGGTCTTCGGGGAGAGTTGTCTTCTGGTCTTCAAAGAGTGGTTGTCTTCTGGTCTTCGAAAGAGAGTGGTTGTCTTCTGGTCTTCGAAGAGTGGTTGTCTTCTGGTTCGAAGAGTGGTTGTCTTCTGGTCTTCGGACGTCTGGTGGTTTCTGTGAAGCCAGTCGCCGTCTTCCTGGGGTCCCACCAACAGAGCGTCTTCTCTTGTGGCCTGTGTGCCTGCGAGCCTGTCCCGCGAGGATCGCCTGCCTGGGCTTGGAGTGGCATTGTGTGGCGGGTTCGAGTCCTGCCACACCGGATCGTCGAAGACCGCAAGAGGCGGAAAGTCCAAGAATAGGCTCTGACCTCCAGCTCGCCTTTCCTCGAGCTGGAGGCCTCCAATAAAGACCTGACGGGTCCGTTTCTTTTTGGGTGTACGTGTGTGTGTTTGTGGCCCAGTCTATTAAGTAAAACTGCATAAATGCTTGTACATAAATTGCTATTCCTTCATTATTCAGTTAACTCTGCCTTCTTGCGTGCTCCCCTGCCCCATTATAAATAAATATCCCTTTTGTTAAATGTTCCAGCTCGTTTTTGTGTTTCTTTCATTGGCTTGGCACGGTGTGTGTTGAGAAATAGCGAGGCCGTTCGGGCCAGTAAATTGTTAATTTGGTCCGACGGGCCTTGGTAATCTCCGCTCGGGTTACATACGGTTCGGGCTCGTAACGGCTCGTTCCGCTCGAGGTCCGTCGAGGTGTTGAATTCCCTGGTAGCTTTGTCCGCGTGGGTAATTAGGTATATTGAAGTTTGGCAATTGACCCTACCCCACGCGGTCAAATTATTGGCGATCATGGTCCAGTAAGGGACCCGTGCCTTTCGGACTTATCCAAAAGGCACGACCTCAATTCCGGTGTGTTCTGTGGAGCCGACTCTACTGCTCCCTCTAGCGGTCATGCTCGCCACCGATACCCGGCCCCGCAACAATAATACCGAGCCTCTCGTCCTTGTACACAGGATCCTGTGGTTAGGCAGTTGCCTTCAAACAACTTGCCCTCTCTTCATGGATGGCAAATCTGACTGATGGCAATCTATATATTACTAAAACTCTCATCTTGTATGTATGTATGTTCCCAAAATACAGCCAAAACGGTACACGATAGCGCAAAATTTTTAGGGCCATCTTACTCACCATTCGCCTGCGGTGTGCAGTATCAAGTTTCGTTCAAATTGGGCACCGAAAAAAATTATTAAAAAATCAATTCCCGAATCAGTCAAGTACTCTTCGGGAGAATTTGATCAATGCAAACAACCTCAGTGGTATAGTTTGCTGGAGCTGTCTTTTTTCATGATTTTTTTCTTCAACCGCTGTCACAGCGGGAACCCAACGGGTTCACGGTTCGTCTAGTCTCCCATAACATTCCACAAACATATGACAAGTGTGTGTCCACTTCCAGGAAAGCCAGAAAACAACATCTGGCCAACCCTCGAGGATGAACTCTCAAACCTGTTCCCTTCTTCAAAGACCCAGTGGCACCCTGTCAAGTCCGTCTTTGGTGTATGCCCCTGCTCCATCCCTTCCCCCACTTCAAATGGCACCAAAGCCGACTCTGCCCGTGAGAAGGCAGAATGCCTCAATTTTGTGTTTGCTTTGAAACCTTGTCTCCCCAACCCCTACCCTACCCTCTCATACCCAACTGCTCCTGGATACTGTGTCTCTTATTTGAGGAGGTGGAGTTTTCTAGAAAACTTCACGTCTGATTCTGCGACAGCTCCAAATGGCATCAAAGCACTTATCATAAAAACCTGCCCTGCTGCTCTTGCTCATCCTCTTTCTGATCTGTTCACTCGATCATTCTCTCTGTGTCCGTTTCAGTTTCCCTGTAAACTAGCCAACATCACTGCAATACACAAACATTGTGCAAAAACAGATCCTCTTAACTACATGCCTATTTAAAGCTTGCTCCAATTATAAAGCAGGGTCACATAATCTATCGCTGCAGTTGACATAAAATCCTTCCTTTTTTCCCCAATTCCCTGATCTCAGATCATCAGTTCGGTTTCAGACCCAGCCATTATACCCTCGACATGATGCTTCTACTCTTTCAACAATGCATGGAAGCCTTCACTGTCAGACATTAGATCAGGGCCGTCTCTCTGGAAATATGTCGAGCATTTGATATAATCTGGTACCCTGCATTGATCTCCAAACTCTGCTTATGGTATCCAAGGCTGCTTCCTCATGGATCACTGACTTCCTCTACTCCTGTAATCAGTGTGTACCTCTTAAAAGGATCCTCTAATTCCCTCTCCATGTCAATGTTGGAGTGCTGCAAGGCAGTGTCTTGGCCCAAGTCTTGTTCCTCAACTTCATCAAAGATACAATTCCCTGGAAAATCCTGCCCATCTCTTTGCTGATGATTCCACCCTCTGTTGCATCATTTATTATCATTAAGATGGACAGGCAGCAGCCTCTTCTCGCTTTGGAGACATTGATATAATCAGGAGCTGGACAACACTTGGAATACATCTTTCAAACCCGCCAAATCCCACCTCACCTTGTTTCACCGAAAGAACCATCTGGCAAACCCTCTCATTTACTTCCAAAACAAACCAGTTGAAGAGGTTGTCACTCAAACTTTTGGGATTCACATTCAGCCATGATCTTTTTTGGAGAGACCATATTTCCAAGTTATCCTCCAAAAGGAATCCTTGGTCGCACAATGTATTTCTTTGGCCAATCTGAACTTTTGACAACCGACAAGGCCTTCATTTGGAGCATGATGGAGTATTCCATCCATTGGGATGTGCAGAGCGACGGTGCTGCCTAAGCAGTCTCCTTGGCTATTGGGCACTATCCTGGACGGGGCGCCACTCCGACACAGGATACCAGCAAGCTGGCACTCATTATGCCAACCTCAGAAGGATGACAGGCAGAGTCAACCCCACCTGGTATTAATTGAACAACCGAGCAGGATTTTAACTCAGGATCCTTGGATCCCAAGCCCACCACGCTAACCATTAAGCCAACACCAGGCGTGTGATGGAGTATTGCTCTCCCATTTGGGCTGGTGCACCTGCCCCACAAATTGCCCTTCTTAATGCCGGGGAAAGCAAGACCCTAAAAATCATTGGGATCTTCCACAACAAAGCTGAGTATCAAGGTAGTGGCAGACAGTTTTGTGGTTCACATCACAGAAAAGTTGCACACACATCACAGACAGGTTGGTGGCCTCTCTGTTCTACCGCCTCCTTTTTGATCTTGCACCCTCTGCCCTCTCTTGGCTCTGTCCCTCCCAGGTTTCTGCATGGCGCACATGTTCTTCCAGTAACCCTATCAAAATCCAGGCTCACTGCTCACCTCCACTGAAATATTCCTCTTTGATCCCACCTGTGGAACCAACTTCGCCAATGTTTTTAGTCCCATTCTTCTCTCCAGGAATTCAACACAGCTGTTAACCACTACCTCAAGTCATCCCACATCAATCCTCGCTATCTCTGCTATCCAAAATGACACCATTGCGAAGAACTCACCTTTTCCAGTTTAATGTGCTTTTCCCCCACCTCTTTTCGTTTCTTAGTTGCCGGTTGATTTGTTCCGTTTCTGTTTATCCCTGCTTCCCCCTTCCTCTTCTTGCAATGTTTCATTCAGTTTGTGTACAGTTCACCCCCATGTGTGCTTCTCCTCCTCCCCTTGATCTCATGTCCTCCTATCTATCCCTCTCCCTCTCTCCCTCTCTCCCTCTCTCTCGTTTCCCCAGTTCCATTTTTCTCTCGCTCTTTCACAAGCCTCAATCATACAGGAAACAAAAATAAAATCCTATTAAGGTGGCAGGGGAGATGAGGAGTATTTTTTACTCAATTGCACCAATTATTGTGGAGAGAAAAGCGACGATACAAAGATGGCACAGCCAGTACATAGGCGTGCTCTGTAAAGTTACATCACTTCACCCAAGGTCAACGGTAGTCTTTGTCTGAAATGAAGTTCGGTTTGAGTCTTTGTCTGCACGTATTACAGCTCTTCCACGACCGAGGCGATGTCAAAAGAAAGTAAAAGTAAAACAAATCCAAACACAATCTGAGAAAAGGAAAGCATTATTTTCAGTACGAGGCAGTTAAATGAGAAGCTTAACAAAGTCATTTGATTGTGAATATAGAGGTGAGAAGACCAAAATGTTGACCGAGGTAACAAAAGTAGCATGCATTACAGTGACAATCTAATAGAGACAAGCTCGAGAAAACAAGGTAAGATGACACCATGCACGTGGTGAATGAAAACTGATCCTTGTAAGGGGGCTAGGCTCAACTACATTTGCAAACTCTCACTGCCGCAACATTTTTGCCGAAAGAACAGCACAGCATCTAAATCAAACAAAGTGTGCACAAGGAAAAGAGCCACAAAACAGAGCATTCAACAAAGTAGAGTCTCACTGGGATGTGTGGATTACATTAGATCAGAGAATTTGAATGATCTACATTAAAACGTACGCACTTGCACGCACTCCTTCCCTTCCCTTCAATAATGTGCAAGGCCCAAGATAGTTTTTGCCAATTTCATCTTGCACATAACAAAAAGACGAATTGACATCAATATCAATGAGGTTGGAAATTTTATTATAATTTATTCCGCAATTGTTTTAGCCAAACCTGTGAAACAGGCGTTCATTCAATCTATCCCAAAAGTGATGGGAGTTGAGTTACACTCACAGAGGAAGAGTTTTCAATCACCCTTTGATCTTAAACTCATGCAGATATTGAAGAGTCTACTGGCTGTATCAACCATGCTTAAAGGGGGAGGGGGGGGGGATGTTGAAAAGTGGTTTTAATAGGTCCAAAAAGCACCTTAAAGCAAAAACGAACCAAGTAGGATGCAAATATGGACAGGAAATCCCATTTTTTCTCAAATGATGAATTCAAAAGGGTTCCGTTTGTGAAATCTTATGGGACCAAAGTGACGTCTCGATTATATGCCATATGTTTCAAACATTCTGGTTGAGATAAACTGAAAATGCGGGGATAATCAAATTCTTCAAATCTCAAGTTATCTGGTGGAGAAGTTTTTAAAGGACCAAAGCACACAGAATAGTGTAGCAATGGGGTGGGGGTAAAGGAGAAACAGGAAGACTGGACACTGCAGATGCACCACAGCACGAGGACAGGAGTTGCATACTAAAGGAGTACTTGTCTCATCACGTGAAGTGAAGCTCAGATATAAAATTGGGGGAAAGGGGAACAAGTTGAGGGTTGCTCGGAAAAAGTTTGTAACCTGGACGGGCAGGGGTTGCACAGGGAGATAAAGGACTGCAAGGCCACCAACCTAACTGCAGTCACCATGAAGCAGAGCAGAAGACTCAGGCTCCTCCTGCTAGAGGTCAATGACTTGGAAGGCCTGAAATTCCATAGCCTAAAAGGGAGTGGGACGAGGGGTGTCATGCTGGGAAGCAGCAGCAGCAGCAGTAACTTTGACACTGCAACTCTGACATAAGCTGGGGAACACAAAATAAGGACTTGGCCCTGCAGAGAATTTCAAGATCAGTGATTCTTTGGAGATGAACTTGGAGATACGATCTGCCCAAGACAGCTTCGAGCTGGCGGTGAAGTCAAGGGAACGCCAGAGACCGTACCTCTCCAAGAGGATGAACACAAACTAAATTGTGGGATTTACGATTCAGTTCTTGTGGAAGCACAAAGTGAGAGTGTGGGTCTTCCCTGTACTGTATAAAAAGACAAGTTTCATTTTTTCTTGAGATGGACAGAGGTGAGCTGCTGCAGTCTAACTGTGGGAGGGTAGAGGAGCAATCTTACACAGCTCGAGATCATCGGTAAAGTGACACACTGAATTTTTGAGCAACCAGGAGATGTTACTGTAAACCAAGAAAAACATTACCACAGAATGGCATGTTGAGGGACACCAGCCTTAGCAAGTAGACGCCGGCCTATTTCAACATCTATTTCCTTTGTGTAAATGCGTAGCAAAACAGTCAAAAGATTTTTGCTCTACTCTTAGAAAACTGTCATTCAGTTTTGAAATTCTGAACTGATTTCCTTGCAATAAAAACTAGCATCCGTCGAAGACAAAGTCTTCGATATCCCCCGCCATAGTAAATGAGGACAAGTAGCAAAAGGCACCAGTTCAATTTATTCTTGATGTGTGTACCAAATTTCATAAAGAAATAGTTAATAGTTTTGCAACTATGCTCTGGAAACAAAGGTTAACCTCAATTATTTCTTAATACCCAACTTGTTTCCATGGAAAGTGACAGAAATGTTTTTGGGGGAAATCTCTAAATATCAAAAGGCACCAGTTCACGACTTGCTTGATATGTGTACCAAATTTCGTAAATATATCTTGAGGGGATTTGTAGTTAAGCTCCGGAAACGAAATGTGATGGACGGACGGAAGCACGGACGGAACCCATTTCTATATCCCCGCCAACTTTGTTGGTTGGCGGGGGATAATAAGTAAACTGTAATATTACAAAACAATTATTTCCATCAAGTTGACCTGTTCATTAACCTCCGCCATCGAAGATGGATGGAGGTTACCGTTTTCACCCTTTGTTTGTTTGTTGTTTGTGAACAGTATTATACGGAAAAACTCCTCGACGGATTTCGACGAAACTTGGTGGGGGGTTAGGTCTGGTCCAAGGATCATGCCATTAGATTTTGGACTTGGTCCAAAATCCAAATGGCCACTATGGCGGCCAATTTGAAAAAATTTGAATTTTTTTTTTTTGCATTTCTACATGTTTTAAGTGATTTCCAACCCCCCCCCCCCCCCAAAAAAATTGTTAGAGAAAAAAAATTTTTTGCAACTTTTTTTCAACAAAATTTCGATTTTTTTTTGCATTTCTACATGTATAAGTGATTTCCAACAAAAAACATGCCAAAATTATAATTGCGGCTGATTTTGGAACTTCAGGTGGATATATCCACGTAAAATCAATTTCTGTCTCAAGGAATCTAGTTATGACGAATGAATTGAGTATGTAAAAGTTAAAAGTAAAAGGGAAAGTTGCAAACTATAACTCTGTGAGCACTGTTGACGTCAAATTGAATGAATAGGATATCAGGTTCACTTGAGTGACCTAGCAGTATTGGCGGCGGAGGTTTTGCACTCTACCGAGTGCTCCCCTCTCAGTTGACCTGTAATGGTGAACTTGAAGATTTGTACTTTATTCAGAAAATAAATAAATTCTGACGCGGATTGCACGTCGCCTGTGGGGCAGAGCGACGCGGATGCACGTCGCCTGTGGGGCAGAGCGACGCGGATTGCACGTCGTCCATGGGCAGAGCGACGCAGTCGTTACGTCGCCATGGGCAGAGCGACGCGGATTGCACGTCGCCGGTGGGGCAGAGCGACGTAGGTGTATGTCGTCCATGGGGCAGAGCGACGCAGGTCGTACGTCGTCCATGGGCAGAGCGACGTAGTCGTACGTCGTCCATGGGGCAGAGCGACGCAGGTCGTACGTCGTCCATGGGCAGAGCGACGCGGATTGCACGTCGCCTGTGGGCAGAGCGACGCGGATTTCACGTCGCCGTGGGAGACGCGGGTCTAGGTCGCCCGTGGGGAGAGCGGCACGGGTCGCACTCGCCCGTGGGGCAGAGCGCACGGGTCGCACGTCGCCGTGGGCAGAGCGCACGGGTCGCACGTCGCCCGTGGGGCAGAGCGGCACGGGTCGCACGTCGCCCGTGGGCAGAGCGGCACGGGTCGCACGTCGCCCGTGGGCAGAGCGGCAGCGGTCGCACGTCGCCCGTGGGGCAGAGCGCACGGGTCGCACGTCGCCGGGGCAGAGCGGCACGGGTCGCACGTCGCCCGTGGGGCAGAGCGGACGGGTCGCACGTCGCCGCTGGGGCAGAGCGGCACGGGTCGCACGTCGCCCGTGGGCAGAGCGCACGGGTCGCACGTCGCCCGTGGGGCAGAGCGGCACGGGTCGCACGTCGCCCGTGGGGCAGAGCGCACGGGTCGCACGTCGCGTGGGCAGAGCGGCCGCGGTCGCACGTCGCCCGTGGGCAGAGCGGGCACGGGTCGCACGTCGCCCGTGGGGCAGAGCGGCACGGGTCGCACGTCGCCCGTGGGGGCAGAGCGGCACGGGTCGCACGTCGCCCGTGGGGCAGAGCGCACGGGTCGCACGTCGCCCGTGGGGCAGAGCGGCACGGGTCGCACGTCGCCCGTGGGCAGAGCGGCACGGGTCGCACGTCGCCCGTGGGGCAGAGCGGCACGGGTCGCACGTCGCCCGTGGGGCAGAGCGGCACGGGTCGCACGTCGCCCGTGGGCAGAGCGGCACGGGTCGCACGTCGCCCGTGGGGCAGAGCGGCACGGTCGCACGTCGCCCGTGGGCAGAGCACGGGTCGCACGTCGCCCTGGGCAGAGCGGCACGGTCGCACGTCGCCCGTGGGGCAGAGCGGCACGGGTCGCACGTCGCCGTGGGGCAGAGGCGCACGGGTTCGCACGTCGCCCGTGGGCAGAGCGATGCGGGTCGCACGTCCCGTGGGGCAGAGCGATGCGGTCGCACGTCGCCCGTGGGGCAGGCGATCGGGTCGCACGTCGCCCGTGGGCAGAGCGATGCGGGTCGCACGTCGCCCGTGGGGCAGAGCGGCACGGGTCGCACGTCGCCCGGGGGCAGAGCGATGCGGTCGCACGTCGCCCGTGGGGCAGGAGGATGCGCGGTTGACAAGGATTTGGGAAATATATTCTTTGCATCTTTTATCATTTCAAGCGGTAATTATTCAGGCCAAAATTGTCGTAATGTCAGGCGAAGTGAATCCAAGACCTGTTTCGTTGTTATCTCAGACAGAAGGCAAAGCAGTTGCAGATAAATTTAAAAGGCAATGGAATGGGTGCGGAGACGGCGTTTACAAAGTACATTTAAAACGCGCCGTATCCGAACCCCACGATGCTGCCTTTTAATTGTTTATCCGTCGTTTGTGACTCCTCCGAAAATACCTTTGAATAGATAATCATACTCATCATCCCTGGCTCCCATCTTGGCCGACATGGAGCGTCAAACACTTCCGGTTACCACAGCGTCGTCTTCTTCTTCCTCCGACGTTGTCTTCTTCTTCTTTTTGAATTTTAATAGGGTTTCAAAGCCTGTAGGCTCTATACACGC
The DNA here is from genome assembly GCA_035128595.1 of Eptatretus atami. Taxonomy (NCBI): domain Eukaryota; kingdom Metazoa; phylum Chordata; class Myxini; order Myxiniformes; family Myxinidae; genus Eptatretus; species Eptatretus atami. Next base: position 49,425,671 of record CM068963.1, read on the forward strand.
CACGCACCGGAACGTGATCGAAATAGTTTCTGAGCCCATCGAGGGTAAAGGAATTTAAATGGATTTCCCACATTCCTTCAGGAATTTTAGTACCAGCTCACAGAGTTGAGGGTGATTCTGGATCATCATCCTCAACGCTCCCGGTGGATCCAACACCTTGATCCCCATTATACTCCTACATTCTGCACAAGACGCTGCCTGGGCTTTCCCCTTACTCATCCTATGTTTCTATTGAAATGCAATATTTGATTTGTTTTAACCTTTATTATCAAAATTATGATGTCTAATACAACACAGTGAATAAAAATAGAAAATGTGCATTTTTATTTTATTTCATAGCGTTCTAAAGCTGTTATTAATTCACCGTGATTTAAATATACTGTGTCGTTGTGTTTAACTTACAAATCAAATGGTGTCGTTCCTTCCTCGGGTGAATTCACGCATTAAGGGAGAGTATAAAAACGGGGATGTTATGAACCACTGTGATCATGAGCTGTTGTGTTTTTTTTTCCTCAAACTAGCAGCGAGTACCCGCCTTACGGGCTATCTTGTTCCAAAAGCATGTAACACGTTCTTGTGACGCGTACCTTTATTTCGGCGGTGTATAGGTAACTGACAGCTGCTTCAATCGCTCCCCCCTCAAAAAAGCTTCGGGTTTCGTGCACACAACCACACACACACACAAACACCGGTCCGTAAATTATAATAAGGATTACCGAGGAATTCGAAACCCGTGGAGCAAACAGTGAATGTTTTAACCATCAAAACTCTCTCTCTCTCTCTCTCTCTCACGGCAGATGATACCGTGTGCTGAATCTCACCCCCCCTTTCCGATTCCTTCAGGAATGAATGAACACCGCACAGAATTTTTTTTTTTTAATATTCAATCCGCGATCAGATTCCTTCCAAATCGTATATGAGAAGTAAATTATCAACTATTAAGTCTATTTCTTGTGCAAAATGTGTTAAAAGTTTGAACAAAGAATGCACGACGCCGGAAAATTATATACGTCAACGTGATTGGCTGTTCTTCATCATGTGCCCCTGGCCTGCGAGAGGCGGGAACGATACGAGTCTTGGCAGCGCTGGGGACGTGAGTACAAAATACAAATGCGAATGATTTGGAAATTTGATTGCAAACAGAGTTCAGAGAAGGATTTGTACTACTCTAGTTATCGTGCACACGTTGTACTTGTTTGTATACAAGGCTTTGAAGCCTTGGATACAAGGTTTGTACACAAGGCCTTGGAATATTAAGCCAGCTTTGCGCCTCACTTAACGGTGTTCATGTTGATGTTCTGAAAAGTGAAAGTGCTTTCACTCTGTGCTTGTATTCGTGACCAGAAATCTAAATTTGATGAGGTAACTCATGAATGATTATTTCATCCCGCGATCAGTTCCTATCCAATCGAATGAGAAAGTAAAATTATCAACTATTAGTCGTATTTATTGCAAAATGTTTGTTAAAGTATCTGAACAAAGAATGCACGGACGCCGGAAAATTATATACGGCAACGTGATGGCGTGTTCTTCATCATGGGCCCTGCGCCTGCCGAGAGGCGGGAACGATACGAAGTCTTTGCAGCCTGGGGACGTGAGTACAAAATACAAATGCGAAATGATTTGGAAATGTTGATTGCAAACAGATTCATGAGAAGGATTTGTATACTTAGTTATTCTGTGCCACGTTGTACTTGTTCTGTTACAAGGCTTTTGAGCTTGGATACAACGTTTGTTAACCAAGGCCTTGGATATTAAGCCAAGCGTTTTGCGCCTCACTTAACGGTTTCATTTTGATGTTCTGAAAGTGAGTTGCTTTCCTTCTGTGCTGTATTTCGTGACCAGAAATTAAATTTGTGAGTAACTCAATGAATTGAATTTTTCTGTTGTGAGGTACCATGAATGGAAAAATAAAAAAAAAATTTGCTCGAGGTAACTCACGACAGGTTTTTTTTTTTTCTGACTATATCGACTATGAATTTTTTTTTTTTTACTTGAGGTATCACTCAGAATGAATATTTTTTTGATGAATATGTTCAGGGCTGGACAACCTTGAATACATTCTTCAAACCCTATTTTGTAATAATCAATTCGATGAGTATTACTCAGATATGAAAAATAAAAAACAGATTGCTGAGGTAACTCATGAATGAAGTTATGTTTTTTTGATAGGTGTCTAACTCATGTGAATGAATTTTTTTTTTTTGCTGAGATGCTACTCCTGTGAATAAAATTTTTTTTGCTGAGGTGAACTCATGCATGCATTTTTTTTGCTGAGGATATCATTGAATGATTTTTTTTTTGCTGAGGTAACTCAGGAATGAAAATTTTTGTTTTTTCTGTAACTCATGATGATTGGTAGTAGTCATAATGAATTTTTTTTTTGCTGAGGTAACTCATGAATGAATTTTTTTTTTGGCTGAGTAACTCATGAATGAATTTTTTTTGTGGGTAACTCCCATGATGAAT
>CM068963.1:49439719-49455018 GCA_035128595.1 Eptatretus atami
AATCCTGCTGGGCTGTTGAATTAATACCAGGTGGGGTTGACTCAGCCTGTCATCGTTCTGAGGTGGGCAAAATGAGTACCAGCTTGCTGGTATCCTGTGTCGGAGTGGCGACCTGTCCAGGATTGTGCCCAAATAGCCCAGGAGACTGCTTTGGCAGCACCAACGCTCTGCACAGAGGATGGTCCCGATGGATGGATGGCAATGCTTCCACGTCTGCAAACGTACTTCATGAATGTGCATGTGTTGATCAATTCTAATGGGTATACAATAGGATGCAATGCGTCCATGGATCCAGTTTCCCCTTTTTCCAAATTTCCACTAGTAATCCTCCTGTTTATTAAAAAACAAAAAAATCTCATTACAGGGGTGATTCCAAATTGCCCCAAGGGCAAACTCACTGTCCCAAGGAACGGGGAGGGGTGCAACGTCATGGAAGGACGTTCTGCCAGTAGAGCTGTGCTTTGAGACACCCCCTGAAATGCCAAAGTTGAGGGGTGCAGTGAACAGTTAAAGTAGCTCGCCAGTCTCATTGGGTGTGAGTTACAGTGGCAGAGAGCCCATCGGCATCAGTTGGAATGTTGGTGTGACCAACACGACTGTTCCTCTGGAGAGATGTTTTTGGAGAGTAAGCTCAGTTGGTATCGGGGTTTTTTGTTTCTTTTTTCTTTTCCCCCCCAATTATTGATATATCGGTGGGCTCATGCAGGTATATACCGGATTACCGGTATATCAATATCATCAGTCTTTTTATGGGTGAGATGAAGGATACAGCTGGTAAGGCTGCCATGCATTTTACATTGGCACACTTTGTGTGTAAAATACACACACAGTGTGCACCTGCTTCTCACTGAATATAATGTATGTTCTTACTGACCGAGTGTGTGCTGCTCACCAAGAAATAGCACATGCAATGACAACATATTATATACGCACAGATGTTGGCACACGCGATGACATGTGCAGTATTGATATCAGTAATTGGCACAGGCCGATATCGGTATTGCATCGGTCATCGACTCAGGCTTTCTATAGCACATCCGATTAATATGAATTATCAATTGCCTTCGAAACAACCACAAGGACAAAGGAAAACTCGATTGCTCGTACACTGATGAGGTTAAAAGTTCAAACCTACTGTACCTACAGTACTTCCTGGCCAAGTACATCCTTACGTCATACATTCCAGGCGTACCAGAGTGCATCAAAGCATTGGTTAAATTTGTATTGTGGGCTCCCGAGCAAAAGGGGCACATTTTACATGCAGTCTTTAACAGCCCCATCAGAGAGTGTACCAGCTGAAAAAAATGCCTGTCCCACCCGCTGCATACAAAACTAAAGGTGGAGTATCTTCTCTAAAAAAAAGTTGCTTTGGCTACATATGAGAGTCTACCCGGTCTGTTCAGCTGATTATGTAGGCAGGGATCACTTTTCATGACTCCAGGCCATGGCAAAAGATAAAAAATAAAAAAAAGCAAAAAACAGATCGGTCAAAACTGGCAAATCTTCTCCTTCATCATCTTATTAATAATAACTAGTGCGTGGCCGTACGTGCAAAAAAAATAGAAAAAAGAAGAAGAATTGTGACGTCGTAGCACCGTGTCCTGTCATTGGTTTGGTAAATAAATGGCCATAGCTTGGGAACCACTTGTCCGATTAATATCAAACCTTGAAAAGGCACGTACTCAGGTCCCCAGCAATATACCTGGCAAGTTTCAATTAGATCGGACCGGTGGTTGGCGAGAAACAGCGGTCACAGAGAGACAGACAGACGGACACACAGAGATTGCTGGAATTATAGATAGATAATAATCATCATCCTTATCATCGTCGTCGTCAGCAGCTTCAGACGACGTGTTTCCGAGCTTTCCGAGCTCCGAGCTGATTTGACTACAACTGCCAATCAGCCTGATGGGGTTGGGGCCTCAAGACACAATTGCCGGAAGGCCAATCAGACCTATATGGGTGTGGTTAATGGTGGAATATTATCAGGAACTCGGTGAGTGGAATATTATCAGGAAGTTGGTGACAGCAACAACCCACACATTATTTATATAAAGTACTTGCTATTTAGAATGCTAGATTGTCAGTAAAGTATGTATTGGACTATTACAATGCGAGGCCGTATATAAAGTTTGTATTGTAACATTTTAAAATCAGTCGAACATCTATATGCATTTCCAAAAAAATGTAAAGAAACAAGTAATAATAATATAAACATTTTTTAAAATGATACACACATACACACATACACACATACACACACAGTCTTTTTTTGTTACAACCAAAATAAAGATGTAGGGATGGTTTCACACGATGATTTCTTGTGACCATGCCATCCTTGTTTACATACATTTGGAGTAACATCCCTACATCCTTTTGTACTTTTGCCTACACCACCGAAGGTGAAGGAGGTTATGTTTTCAGCCTTGTCTGTCTTGTTACTTACGAAATCTTTAGATTTCGTAAGTATATTGATGACTTCCGTCATCTGTTTGTGTGTTTGTTTGTTTGTGTGTGTTTTTGTGCGTGTTTGTTTGTTTGTAGGCACGATAGCTCGAACGGAAGAAGCTACCAATGTCAAATTACACCACGTGATTCAGGAGGGTGATGCCTAGTGCTGATTAGATTTTGGTCAAAATCGGTCAAAGGTCAAGGTCACAGTGAGGTCAAACATTCGATTTTTGATGGTGTGGTACAGAATCATCGTAGAAACTTCTGGTTTGCGTCGCTACCTTCTCTAGAGACAGCTTTTATTAGACAAGGTCAGAGGTCAAGTTGACGATTTCGTAAGCACCAGTCTATGACTGCTTGTTTATCTGTTTGTGTGCCGGATATCTCATAAAGTTGTGGACGGATTTGGATGAAATTTTGTGGACAGGTTGTGTGTGTGTGACAAGGATGAACTGATTAGATTTTGGTGAAGATCCAAGACCAAGACCAAGACCAAGACATCAACCAAGAGCATCAGTAACCAAGTGCCAAGCCAACATCGACGCCGTGCGGGATTCTGCAGTGGACAATCCCAAGAAGTCCCACCGCCGGCGCTTCCGGGAGCTAGGCATCAAATCAACATCAGTCTGGACTTTGGCATATCCTCATTAAGGAACTGAAGCTTTTCCCATACGTCATCTTTATTAGGTATAAACTGAGTCAAGATGACATGAGAAGGAGACTTTATAGGTGCAATTGGCTCAGTGACAGAATGGAGCGGTACCCAAACTGGATCAACCTGATCTGGTTCAGTGGTGAAGCCCATTTCCACTTTAACGGTGCCGTCAACAACCACAACAACATTTTCTGGTGGACAGAACCACCTGAGATCACAGACGTACCTGAAAGGGCCTTAGGTCACATGCTTCTGCACCTTCAATGTCAGATGGGGAACGATCGGGCCTTACTGGTTTGACGATCAACAGTGAGCGCTATCGGGCCATGCTCCAGAAGTTCCATAAAGATCTTGCCCAAAAGGTCACCCCAAACCAGCTCAGCATGACCTGTTTTTTGCAGAATGGTGCACCCCCGCATACAGCTGGTGACACCATCACTTTCCTGCAGCAGCTTTTCAGAAACCGCCTCGTTGCCCTGGGCACCCCATAGCCTAGACTTGAACCCTCTGGACTATTGGTTCTGGGGGGACGCCAAGGGCTCTGTCTATGCCAACCGCCCTGCTTCAGATCATCCAGTGTAGCAGGAGGTGTCAGACTACCTCCAGGCAGTGCCACATGAAACCTACAGGAAAGTTGGACAATCCCTTTGAGTCAGGATTAATGTCTGTCTGAACCGAGGAGAGGCCACCAAGAACGTCAATTTCAGGGATTTTGCGTAAATGCCATTTCAGACCTTGGGCTCTCACGAACTCCAGCAGTGACTTACTGCAATAGCAATCGGTGATAGAAAATACGATGTCATAACATTTCAAGAAATGTTTGTTTCCTTGTGAATAAACATTTAAAGTTGAATCACTCCTTTTGAAACACCCTGTTTCTACCCCAGCAAGGATAATAACATGACCTTTCCTGCTGCTCCCATGAAGAGTGGGTGTACTCGTATCAACAAAATTGACGTTTTGTTTTATGGGCACACTATGCACGTGGTTAAAAAGTTCTGCGTAATATTGAACCCTGTTGTATGTATATCGAAGAGAACAGGTCATCATCATATCTTTAGCATGAATGGTTAAAGGTAAAAACATTGCAATGTGAACCACTCGCTTGTCTCATTGAGCAGCACAAATGAAATCTGTGGCACTGGAACTACACCATTTTACAAGAGAAATGATTTTTGTTTTTCAAGAAGATGAGAAGTCTAACCACTCAAGTACCATATCATGCAATGACATGCCTTACCCTACAGCACCTTAAATGTATGAGCAGCTGCTGCCACTTCTGATTTACTTGTCCTTTTTTAAACGATGTTTCCAGTTGGAGGAGCTGCTGACACAAACTGCGCTGAGCACGAGTCCAAATCTTCCTGCTTTTCTTCGTGCCATATTCTTGGGTGAGTCCGGAAGTAATTGGCAATGAAAATAACAATTCTGGGTTTGTCAGCATTGTGAAGTGGAAGTTTGTATGTTCAAAAAGATAGCAATCTGTGATTATAAGTGCCGAGATCGATAGCTCACACTGGAAGCTGGGTGTTTTGTTCATATTGAGTTTTGTTTTCACTGAAGCACAACTTTTTCATCGAAAGTTCAAATTTGCTTGAAACAATTTTAATCAAAGTTAACTTCTTTGATTGCTTCCTTGGTTGTCCATGCATTTGCTGCGTATGATAATTCTCTGCTGATATGTTTTCCAGGTTAAAGCTCGAACATACTTTTTAAATGCTGAAGAATGAATGACAAATTTGGAATATCGTAACGCACGAGAAAACAACCCATCGTTACGTACGGGTTAATTCCCCCACTTTTATGATTTATGCCTTTTAATACAGGCTTCCATCAGGTCACCCCATACGATGCACATTTTGCTTCGAGATAATCGGGGTCCTCCACTTCCCTAAACTTCCAGGACTATTACTTTTTTTGTTAACCCCCTGACACTCCCGCCCCTCCCCCTCCCTGTGCATCCCGTGAGTACAACCACCAGTTTTCAACTCATTACGTCCAGCAGTTCAGTTATTGTAATATTCCCATTTCCGGGAGTACAATTTATTTTTTATTAATTTATTTTAACCATAAAAAAAACCTTCCCATGTACAGCACACCCAAATTTTGATGCCCATCCAAACTTCCCTTTCGAGCATAAAGAGTCAACCACAGGGGATGTTTGGAAATCACATATCTATGAGATGTTTCAGTTGCAGGCTGATTACTCCCTTCCCTGAAGGACATTAATGAATCATCAGGGTTTTATCACTGACCTGATGGTGACATGATAATTATGTGGGGATTAGTTCTGTTTGTAGAAAACATAGAATCTAGAACAATAATCATGCTGCCTTTTGCCTGGAGATGTCATTCCGGTATACTCACTGCTTGGCCACCATCATATGTCAGTCGGTACGTGTTATCACTATGAGCCATGTCAGACCACAAATGATGACTCGTTGATAAATGCTACTCAAATTTGCAGTCAATGTGTCATTATCTCCTCCTCCTCTCTTCAACCTTTTTTTTTGTATACATAGTCTAGGCTCATGGAGAAGCTAGTGCAATAAAAACTGTGTTATCCGGCACCTACGGGACTTTGACCTTGCCGGTGAATCAAATATGCCGGTTATCTAAATGTTACATAGAATGGTACAAAAGAGCAACTTATTGAACTTTGCCTGTGAAAAATAGACAAAATATTAACAGTACAGTATAAAGGTAATTACCAATGAATTGTGCAAAACAATTAGGTACCTATTTTATATAACCTGTATGTATTATAAAACCTGTAATAACGTACCTGTATATTATAAAATACTAGTCTTTTGAAGTTGATAGACGGAGTGTCAACGTCCACTTTCTCAGACTCATCGGGCTCATCTTGTTGAATTACAGAGGCTTTCTTGAATCATCTCCTTCTGTGAGACTGCTGCATTGTTTATTTTCCTCTTCCTCATGAAATGTTCCTGTATGAGGTCAAGCTGCATCACTTCCTCGGTGCTTGAAGCTTTCTGCCTTTCAATAAACTTCACATGCATGTCAAGACCTTTAACAGGGGTGTAGCTATTCCTTGTCAACCGTTTCGTTAGTGCATGCTTGAGTGCTTAAGGCACTTGGTGAGTGCTATACAAGCTGATTGGTAGTGGAGCACACCCCACCAATAGCCCAGGTGATATGTTCAAGTGAAAGGTCATCTTATTCTGAGTCATCTTTTGTTGTTCAACTTCCTTCTGTGGATTAACAACACTGTCGATGATTTCGGAGTCAGTCATAACACGGTCCACTTCACAACACTCTTCAAAGTTTTACTGAAGCCGAAATTGAAGTGGATTATCATCACTTGCTTGCGTCACCATATTGGAAATTTATTGGATCGTGATCTGCAGACTTTTGTTCTTCTGATGATCCGATGTTGTACTCCTGCATCAACACATTTATATTGTCTCCCTTCTCCAGTCTCCTGCATGTGTCAGTCTTCTAGTTTGTTGCTTCCTCTTCCTACCAATACCGCTCGGCGGTATCCATGATGTTTTGGAAAGCGAGCTTCTTCTTCTTCCCCTGAGTTTTCACTTGCTTGTTGTATCCACGATTTGGGATCACGTGATTGGTCTTTCGGTGGGGAGAGCCGGATGCGTCATGGTGACTATTCGGACATGGAATTGTTCCCGATATTTTGGTACGTTGAACCTTAACTCAGCAAACATCACCGAAGGGTTTTCAAAGCAAGGAAGTTAATGTCTGTCCTTTTGAGAAGCCAAGAGATTTTCGTGGCTCCTCCGATGGTGTGGATTTACGATGGATGGACACTGCTCTTGAACCATGAGACTGCGGCAGTTAAGGTTGTTAAGACCAAGACCAAGACAAGACATCAACCAAGAGCATCAGTAACCAAGTGCCAAGCCACATCGACGCCGTGCGGGATTCTGCAGTGGACAATCCAAGAAGTCCACCGCCGGCGCTTCGGGAGCTAGGCATCAAATCAACATCAGTCTGGACTTTGGCATATCCTCATTAAGGAACTGAAGCTTTTCCCATACGTCATCTTTATTAGGTATAAACTGAGTCAAGATGACATGAGAAGGAGACTTTATAGGTGCAATTGGCTCAGTGACAGAATGGAGCGGTACCCAAACTGGATCAACCTGATCTGGTTCAGTGGTGAAGCCCATTTCCACTTTAACGGTGCCGTCAACAACCACAACAACATTTTCTGGTGGACAGAACCACCTGAGATCACAGACGTACCTGAAAGGCCTTAGGTCACATGCTTCTGCACCTTCAATGTCAGATGGGGAACGATCGGGCCTTACTGGTTTGACGATCAACAGTGAGCGCTATCGGGCCATGCTCCAGAAGTTCATAAAGATCTTGCCAAAAGGTCACCCAAACCAGCTCAGCATGACCTGTTTTTTGCAGAATGGTGCACCCGCATACAGCTGGTGACACCATCATTTTCCTGCAGCAGCTTTTCAGAAACCGCCTCGTTGCCCTGGGTACGTCTGACTGGGCCCCATAGCCTAGACTTGAACCCTCTGGACTATTGGTTCTGGGGGACGCCAAGGGCTCTGTCTATGCAACCGCCTGCTTCAGATCATCCAGTGTAGCAGGAGGTGTCAGACTACCTCCAGGCAGTGCACATGAAACTACAGGAAGTTGGACAATCCCTTTGAGTCAGGATTAATGTCTGTCTGAACCGAGGAGAGGCACCAAGAACGTCAATTTCAGGGATTTTGCGTAAATGCCATTTCAGACCTTGGTTCTCACGAACTCCAGCAGTGACTTACTGCAATAGCAATCGGTGATAGAAAATACGATGTCATAACATTTCAAGAAATGTTGTTTCCTTGTGAATAAACATTTAAAGTTGAATCACTCCTTTTGAAACACCCTGTTTCTACCCCAGCAAGGATAATAACATGACCTTTCCTGCTGCTCCCATGAAAGTGGGTGTACTCGTATCAACAAAATTGACGTTTTGTTATGGGCACACTATGCACGTGGTTAAAAAGTTCTGCGTAATATTGAACCCTGTTGTATGTATATCGAAGAGAACAGGTCATCATCATATCTTTAGCATGAATGGTTAAAGGTAAAAACATTGCAATGTGAACACTCGCTTGTCTCATTGAGCAGCACAAATGAAATCTGTGGCACTGGAACTACACCATTTTACAAGAGAAATGATTTTTGTTTTTCAAGAAGATGAGAAGTCTAACCACTCAAGTACCATATCATGCAATGACATGCCTTACCCTACAGCACCTTAAATGTATGAGCAGCTGCTGCCACTTCTGATTTACTTGTCCTTTTTTAAACGATGTTTCCAGTTGGAGGAGCTGCTGACCTGCTTGTGTGCAGGATATCTCAAGAAGTTGTGGACAGATCTGGATGAAATTTTGTGGATAGGTTCGGTGTATGACAAGGACAAACTGATTACATTTTGGTGAAGATCCGGATCTGGATCTGATGACCTGCATTTTTAAAGTGATTCTTCACCATTGAGAGATAGAGCCAAAAACGACATATAGCACAATGTCTCAAAAAATTGTGGACCAGATCAGATGAAAACTGGTGGATATGTTGGGTGTGTGACAAGGAAGAATTCGATTCAATTTGGTGAGATCAGATCTGGATCCGGATCTAATTTTTATGTGATTCTTCACCATTGAGAGATAGTGCTAAAGCGATATAAGCACGATACCTCAAAAAGTTGGGGACGGATTCGGACGAACCTTGCTGGACAGGTTGGGTGTGTGGCAAGGAAGAATTGATTCGAATTTTGGTGAGGATCGAATCCAGATCTGGATACGAGAATTATTTAATTTTTAAAGTGATTCTTCACCAAAAGGCCAAATCCTTGCTTCACCAGAGATAGGGCAAAAAACGATATAGTAATGTATACCATGATATTTCAAAATTATTGGCCCGAAATGTTCTTGTGGATCAGGCATTACTTGGTGGAGTATGCGCTTTACAGTGACCTAGTTTTTTTTTTCTGATTTGATGGGGTAATCAAAATCAGTGTGTCAGGTCAGGAATGGAGCATGCGCCAGAGCAGCACGTCACTGCATCCACTTTCCGCCGACTCCAGGGGCCTCCGTCTGGCCATCCCCTAGGCAGATACCTGGCACATCCCCATCTCCTTGAGGCTGATCAACCTGCTACAACCACAGAGGCATTGTGGTTGGTCCATTACCTCCTCCACTCACGAGTTCCTCGCTGAGAAATTTGTGAGGCAGGATCAGCATGAGGAAAACAAGCCACATGTCCATACAGGCCTCAGCTGACACAGACGATGCAAAGTAATAAATCCCATTTGAGTCTCAGCAATCCGCTCGTTGGAACACACAGTCCGACAGCGTAGCCAAGGATTCTCGAAAGACCTGGTACCAAAGAATTAAGTCTACATCCAGCCTGACCGGGAGAGAATATGAAAGGATTCCGATGAGTCTATGACCCTCTGGATGCATCTATGTCCTTCCTGAGTTATGACCAAAAACTGCACACCAATATTCCGATGTGGCCCTCACTGAATTCCTGAACAATGTTAACGACCACCTCTTTATTTATTATGATCGCCCCTCCGAATACAACCTAAAACCCTATTTGCTCTACCTCTCGCTCCCTGGCACTTTGCAGCCTGCTTACTCTCCAATATCTATTACACCCCAGACCTTCTCCTGTGTGACACACTCCAAAATTACCGCCTTGCATCTGTAATCTCTATTATCATTGTTTCTTTCCACCCCAACACTTACACTTGCTCAGGTTAAAATTCCATCTGCAATATTATGGCTCAATCTATGCAAGTACAATATTTCCTAATCTGATCACCACCCCCTCTGCTATCCACCTTACCTCCAAGCTTTGTTCATCCGCAAATTTGGAAAAGCCTACTCTTTACCCATTAATCAAATCATTTATGTAAATAATGAATCGTAATGGCCGAGTTACTGATCCCTGAGGTACCCCACTACTTACATCCTCCCAGCAAGACATCTCCCACTCAGCCACTCTTTGCTTCCACCACTAAGCCAGTTTGCAATCCAATTAGCTACCTGAACAGCCCACCAACAAGCCCTCACTTTGGCCAACAACCTCCGATGTGGTACCTTATCAAATGCCTTCTTAAAGTCTAGATATACTATTCCCACTGCTTTCCCTCATACAACCAATCAAGACACTGCCTCATAGAACTCTTAAAGATTTGTTAAACAGGAACTACCATTGGAACCCATGCTGACTTCCTTTAATTAGTTTGTATTTATTTAAATGTTCCTCATTTGGTCCTTGATAATGTCTCCAACCCTTCCCCACAATGAAGTCTAACTAACAGGTCTAATAGTTTCCCAATCTTCTCTGGATCCTTTCTTAAATAATGGTGTTACATTTGCTACTCACAAATCCTCCGTAACTGTCCTGACTCCAGGGAACTATTAAAAATATCCGTTAACATCTCACTTACCTGCTCAGCCACCTCCATCAATACTCTCGTTGCATATATCTGGACCGGAGCCTTATCTATCTTAGATACCTAGCTGTTCCTTTACTTCCTCCACTCCAACCTGGATCTTCTGTAAAAGCCCTTCCTCACCTCCTCGAAGATACTCTCAGCTATTTGGCAATTCTCCTGAACTGTTCTTGTGTAAAAGGTTGAAGAAAATACTGTTTAATAAGCCTGCCATCTCACTTCATCACAAACCACTCTCCCGGTGCTATCCTCAATGGGCCACACTGTGCTCACCTGTTCTTTTCCCCTGATTATACTTAAAGAAAGCCTTGCTATTATCTTTTAAATATTCTTAGCCACGTCTTCTCATACTCTCTTTGGCTTGCCAAGTTATTTCTTAACTGCCTCTGTTTACTCCGATTATTTTACAATTTTATTTTAAACTTGCAGATACCCGCCCAATGGGCGATGTTGTTCCAAAGCATGTACGCGTTCTTCTGACGCATGCCTTTTATTTGGCTTTATAGGCAACTGACAGTCCTGTATCGGCAAAAAATAATAATAATAACCCGGGTTACGTGGATGAAGTAAAAACACACACAACTGTTATAATTCAAAACCCCTCACTGCACTGGAAAACGTGGGGACAGGAACACTTGTACTGTAAATGGATGGAGGCTTGTAATACGCTCCTCCACCTTGAAGGCGTGACACGATGCACATTACATAGAGAATTTGCTCACCCCCTCACCCCCCCACCCAAGATGACTGGCAAAGATAAACCACCCCTATTATATATTTAATTAGGGTCATGCTGATCCTCTGCATCAATGTCTAGATGTAATTGGCTAGAACTGTAGGAGAAGTAGTGATACAAACAAGCAAACACACACACAAACACCGGTCCATGAATTATAGCAAGGATTATAATTGATTGAAACACGTTTATATCAATTAACTGTGGTTAAAGTTGGCTATATTGGAAGATTTTTTGAATGCCAGTAAAATCTTCTCTTGGATAGTAATACTTGGCAAACCTGTTTAAGTTGTAAAAGTGCTGCAGTTTATCTTTTATCATCATTAATTGGATGTGCCATACAGATGGATTTCAGTCAAAAGCATTCTCACTGCTTGTTTGATGAAGTACAAATATATTCACTGAAAGTGCATTGTTTTTTTTGTTTTGTTTTTTTAAACCTGGGTGTTTATACATATGTTTGTTTTTTCTAATTTGGCTTATATCTATAACTCGTAATCTGTTGGTTTGAGGCCCTCTTTTGTTGCGTTTGGAGCTCAATTTTTTTTTTTTCCTGAGATTGAAAGAACAGGAACCAATAACAGTAAATTATACGTGTTAAAGGCATGAATGTATTGATGCAAAATGGTGTATTGATGTACTTGCCAGGAGCCAATTGCAGTGCACCTTGCCTGGCACCGGCCCTGTCTTGCAACTTGTAGCCAGCCACCGAAGCATAGTTCATGTTTGCTTTGTGTCAGAATTTAATCAATGTGAATAATGAAAATGTTTTTGTCGCAAATCAATTTTGCCCTGGATTTGTGGTGATTAATATGGTGCCAATCTCAACTTTGTGCCAACAGTGGTTTTGGAGGGATGCAAAACTGACATTACAGCATTGGATGCCATTATAATAGATAAATATTGCGACGTTGTCTGTCCTTTCATTTGCCACGATTGCCATCTGGCTCTCTCCACTTCACACATCATCGCCAAACTTCATCGAATAATTACCAATGTCTTATAATTCTGCTTGCAGAATAATAAATTACTTGCATACTTTATTCCTTTTGCCAAAGTGATCACTATGCGGGTGATGCACGCAACCCCCAAATGTCACAAGATGGTTTGTTGTTGTTCTGTATCTCCTCCCATCTTTTCAAATGCCATTCCAACCCATCACCCATCCTGATGGTATATCTGCTAGTATTTCATAATTTAAAGTTTATTGATGATCATGTAATTGAAGCACTGTCAGAAGGCAGTGGATTGCTCACTCAAGGTAGCTAATAATTTTTTGCAGATTTCAAATGTTTCGAATTTTCTCAAAAAATGGTGTTTTTGTGGCCAATGATTGACCGTTATCCTTGCTCTTCGGGTTCCTCACCGGATGCAGATGAGTTTAGGCAGGCTGCTTGCAACCTATGTTTGATCTCTTGCAAAAGCGTTTGACTCGGTGAATTGGGATTCCTCTGGAGGTTTCTTGGTCTTCATGGGGTGCCACCAAAACTGATCAAGCTGATGTCTGAACTATACTCTGGTACTGAGAGTGCTGTGAGATGGGGTGATACCATCTCTAACTATTTCCAGTTGTAACTGAGTTCGTCAGGGGTGTGTGCTATGCTGTCACACTTTTCAGCACTTGTATGAACTGGATTATGGGGAGGATATCGGGGAGATCAAGCTGCGGTCAATCATTTGGGAGTGTCAAAGATTTCGGACTTTATTTCGCAGATGATGCAGTCTCTTGCAGAGACTCTGGATATCCTTTTGGGGGCCCTCGAATGCTGATGAGGAGGCGGAGCCCTGGGATTACGGGTTCCTGGTCATAATTAAGATCCAGGCTTTCAATGACATCATGGATGCTGCTATCCTGTCTGTACCTGTTTTGTGACGAGGATGTTGAGGTCATGGAGAGATTCACTTACCTTGGCAGTGTACTTATGTCTCTGCTGGCTGTGAGCCAGAGGTCAATAGACGTCTGGGTCGGGCTGGGGAGTCATGGATTCACTGGATCATGAGGTGTGGCACTGTCGGTTCGTGTTGGGGAGATCGAAAAATCCGAGTCTTCAGGTCCTTGGTGCTTCCAGTCTCCACGGTCTATACGGATGTGAGACTTGGACTCTGACCACGTATCTGAGATGGCGACTTAATTCCTTGTACCAGGTTTTCTCAGAGAATCTTTGGCTACGCTGTCGGAATTTTAGTCCAACGAGCGGTTGCTGAGAGAGACTCAAATGACATTTGTTACCTGCATCGTCCGTGATCGTCAGCTGCAGCTCTATGGACATATGGCTCATTTCCTGGCGCTGATCCTGCTCACCAGATTCTTCTCATCGAGGAGTCCCCGTGTGTGGAGGAGGCCAATGGGCCAACTACGTGCTTCGTGTTGCAGCAGGTTGATCGCAACTAATCAAGAGATGGGACGGGCCAGGCATCTGCCTGGGGGATGCCAGACTGAGGCCCCCTGGAGTACTGGCGAAAAATGGACGCAGCGACCGCGCTGCTCGGCACAAGCTCCATACGTACCTGACCTGAATTCTGATTGCTAATGATTTTTGTTTTTCTTCATGTAGATATAGATTGGTTTTAACCCCCCCCCCCTACCACGCCCTTACACTCTCCACATACTCTCTTGTGTTCTGTTTCTTTGAACCCCCTGTAGGCCCCGTGTCAGCAGGAAGGTGGTGTACACGACGCAGGAAGTTTATGAGCATTGTATCGGCCTTGCTGAGTCTGGGGACATGCAGCGCAGAGTGTCACCGAATGGTGCCTGCTCATGTTGGAGGTATTTTTGTTGCACATTACCCAAGATGGAGTGTTTTTTACTTTTTTAAGTTTACATGGGTTTATTTGGATCATAGACCTGAGTATCTTCAGAGGATTTAAGTATTTATTGCTGATGCATATTTTTTGCTGTATCATAGAGAAGCTTGCACAATATAAGTACAAGTATGACAAGTTGTATACAAATGCAGGGATAGCAGTGTTTCATTTTCACTCAGACCATAGACATCCTTATTAAATTATGCTAAATTTCTTAAAATTCTTAGTATAGATATAGTAAAGGACATTTTGGAAGCTGACTGTGCATGTTCATCTTCCCTTTTTTATATGGTCCTTGTGGACACGTAGTTTCTGGGGATTTGAATAATATTAGTAATCATGGAATTGTGGATCTGATGAGAATGGGAGCTAAAATACAGGGAACCAGTAACTCAACCTTGGAGCTGCATTGGTCTTCAAATTGTGGATTCTGTCTAATTTTGTTCACTACATTTGGTGCACATTTTGGTTTCTGTAAACAGTTTTATGCATGTTCTACAGGAATTGTGTGAGTCCTGGATAATAGAATTAATTTTTCAGTAGTCGCGCTTGCTTTCAACTGGCGAGTCCTAACAGTGTTGAACAAGCCAGTTCTGAAGACTTCGGGATCTTCATGACAGCTACATAATAGCTCCAGCAAATAAGGCTGCTAATATTTGTTGTTTTTAAAAAGTTTAATGAAAGGTTGTCTTAAGAGAGTTCCATGGATACGGTTACTTCCTAGTTATGAATAACTATGTTCTTGTCATAAGTCACTCCAAGCTTTATGTCTGAGCATCAGGGAAGTTTGAGTTTTATTCAGTTTTTAATGTAAGATAAAATCTTTTATTCTCTTTTCTGATTCCTAAGCTTCAGAAAAACCCGTGCAAGTATAGTTTTATAGCGTCCAGGCCAGTTTCACCAATCCAGGTTATTGGTTATAGTTTAACTTCGGCTTAACAATTGGGGAACGTCCGAAGTTTGTTTAGCATTGGAGAATTCTGGTATTACCTTCTGAGCAATTATGGTTCCGAAATATGTGCCTATATCGTTTATTGTGTGTCTGTATTGTCTGTGTTCTTTGTCTGTCCCGGCTATAGCTCCTTGGCCTTTTATTGCCGATCCTGATAAATTTTTGGTGGAGTTTATCATGATCTATGTTGTGTTTCCCTGAGATGGGCGTGGTGCGCCCATTAGTGGTCAGAGCCAACGCCCAA
>CM068963.1:49509342-49537769 GCA_035128595.1 Eptatretus atami
AATGACATGTACAGCATGGCCTTTTTCATCCTTGTCTTGATTTATGCACCTGCACCTTGGCCATGCAAAAGACATTAGTGTAACACCATCCAGGTAAGATAAATTTTCGTGTTTGCATAGATTTGCTTTCTTTCTGAATGTCTGAGTCAAGATTTGTGTAAATGAATGGTGTTTTACTTCTTTGCAATTTGTTTGTGATTGTGTTTTTATCCCCGCGCACGGGGGCCCCCCCCCCCCCCCCCTGGCGGAAGGGGGTCTGTTTGTCACGGTGTCCGACTGTCGGTCCGTACTTTTATGATGGAGTGGTAATCATATGTTCGCCATATTCGATTTGAATTGGGTCACCATGTTACCACCTGAAAAGGAGACTATTGTTTTGGCGTGGGGCCGGATCCAGATGGCTGACTGGGGCGGCCAATTTGAAAATGTTTTTTGTCATAAATGGAAAAACCGTTATCTGTTTCATTATTTTTGGTTTGTACTATTCTCACCCTTGGGGAATTTTTCGAGATGATGACCAATGGTGTCTTGTGTTCCAATTACTCCTCGTTATCTGGAATATGTATGACCTTTTTCATTCAATGGCGGGGGATTCCCCATCTCTGATGGTATATTAAGTTTTATTCAATCCTGAACCGCTGGATGGAATGGTTTGAATACTGGTGGTTGTACTTGCAGGGTGCACGGAAGGGTTTTATGTGGTAAAAAAAAATTAGCACCAAAGTGGTTTAGGATGGGGTGATGCTCCAATTTGCTCAGTAAATATGTATTGCGCAGGACCACTTGGTGGAAGCCATTATACACATCATAATAAATACGCCATATACATCATAGAAGTGGGGGGAATTGATGGACGGGTTCTTTGCTAGTCTTGGAAAAATTGCTTTGCTTGCATCACCAGCCCTTCGAGGCAGACAGTTAATATCTGAAAACCATGGAAAACTATCGATGATCTCTTCAAGATATTGAATCTTACAAATAGAAAAGCCAAAAGACAAGTTCAGCAGAACCAATTGCAAACTTACAGATACCGTGGATTTACTTTATTTTATCTGCTGAATAATAAATTTGAAATTGCATTGAATATTGGAAGCATTTCTTTGGAAAACTGAACAATAAAAATGAACCACAAACTATTTTCATTGAATGAGGCCTCAGTGGTGTGAAAGGTGGAAAACCACCCTTTACAGTAAACCACTCTTACTTTTATCCCTTTACAGTAAACCCTCAAATATCGCAGGAGTTAGGTTCCTGCAAAATGCCATGATAGAACCATGATCGTGGAAACCAAAGGCCAATTGAAAAAGGGGGCTTTGTTTCCTGGGCTTCAAGAAAATATCGAGGAAGGGGTCGGGAGGAAGGGGGCTTCAAAAAAATATAACTTGGGAGAGCGCGTTCCTCCGCCACGTAATGCCTGATCCACAAGAACATATTGGGCCCAATACATTTTTGAAATATCATGCTATACAGTACTATATCGTTTTTGGCCCTATCTCTCAATGGTGAAGAATCACTTAAAAAATTAAATAATTCTCTTATCCAGATCCGGATTCGTATCTTCACCAAAATCGAATCAATTCGTCCTTGCCACACACCCAACCTGTCAATCAAGTTTCATCCGAATCCGTCCACAACTTTTTGAGATATCGTGCTATATATCAGTTTAGCCCGATCTCTCAATGGTGAAGAATCACTTAAAATATTCTCGTAGTCGGATCCGGATCCGGATCTTCACCAAAATCTAATCAGTTCGTCCTTGTCACACACCCAACCTGTCAACAAATTTCATCCGGATCCGTCAAAAACTTTTTGAGATATCCTGCACATAAAGAAACAGACAGAAAGGGGTGAAAACATACCTCCTTCACCTTCGGTGGTGGAGGTACTAAACATGTAAAAAAATATATATATATTGTTGCGAATTCGCGCCCGCCGGCGTGCGATCGGCCACGTAACTCGAATCGCGACCGCGTCGCCCACCGGACGGACAATCAGTCGTGACCCTCCTGGACTACCGCCAGAAACCAGTCACGGGTGGGGGTTTAACCCCACCACCACCCAGTCCGCAGTCCACCCGCGCGAGATAGGGTAAATCGCCGAAAGCCGATATACCTATGGTATCGCACGGGTAATCTGCCGAGGGATGGGACCACGCCACAGGCCGACTCCGGACACGAACCGCTTAAGCGGTTCGTTCCGTATTACAGGGATAACCGAGCGGAGTTATCGACGGCCTTGACGGTTCCGATTAATTACCAGGATGTTGAAACCCACTACGAATCCCTTACGTGATGCAGGATGGAGAGTCAATTAAAAGAAGGAGACGAAGCAAAGCGGGAACAATTGGACAAGCACATTTATTCCGCACCACACGGCAGCACGGAAGGCACGTATAATACAGTAATACACAAAAGCAATACACAGGAATACAATAAAACCAAAGAAACACACGTATGCAGTGGTAAAGAAACAAAAGCAATGCACGAACGCAGATCTACTACCGAATAGGACTTGCACACGGCAACACTTACACAGTTTTACTTCACAGACTGGCGCCACCACAGACATTTACACAAAAACCCCAAAAGAAAAGAGTCGCGACTTCCCTGGGCGCGTCGTCCAGCCTTGGCGACCGCAGCCTCGAGTCCCTCCGGCGTGGTGCACCGAGCTCGTGCCGCGCGTAGCTCGCGTCGTCCGCCCGACAGCTCGGACGGGGTTTTTGGGGGAACTGGACCGGGTTTCGCCGCTATCTCGGTGCGGACGGGGTGGGGAATGGCAGGCGCTCCGTCCAGGGACTGCACCGACTGGCTTGAGAAGCCCCGTGCTCAACCGAACCACGAACAGAACGGACGATGCACACACAGTACGATCCTTGCTCCGACAGTCTCGAGCCTCTCCTAGTTTCGAGCTTCTCCCAGGGCGATCCGATGCACACACAGTACGATCCTTGCTCCGACAGTCTCGAGCCTCTCCTAGTTTCGAGCTTCTCCCAGGGCGATCCGATGCACACACACACACCCTCTTCGCCCATGCCCTTTTGTAGGGTGGAGCTCCGACCTTTGCCCCGCCCCGTTTCTGGCTCCACCTCCCTTCTGGAGCTCCCAAAAAGGGGCGTGCCCTCTCGTTCCCCCCTCCCCGCGCCGTGCGGGGGACGAGGAAAGTCAGTTTTGGCTCGGGGCCAGGGAATTATTCCCACAAAATCAGGCCCCCACCTTTTTTCACCTTTGACCTCTGGCTCAAATCGCACCTCCCCCATGCCAAAGCGCGGGCGTTTTGGGCGGGAGATCTTGGCGGAGATATTCAAGCTGCCACTCCGCTCCGTTTTCTCCGTCCGGCGGAGATCGTGACCGCACGGTGCTCGTGAATGGCGAGTGGCGAAGATGTGGTAGCGTAGTTGTGGAAGGTGGCGTCGTGGTGTGAATGGCGTGATTGTTGGCGTCGTGTAGTGAATGGCTGATCGTTGAGATGTTGGTTGTGGCGATGTTCGTTGTTGTTCTTGCACCAAATTAACGACAGCAAAAGATAAACGACTAACTGAAGAATCGCAGCCCGAATGGATCACATATTCCCTCTATACAACGGGTTTGGGCTAACTACACATTAACTTACCGATATATCTCACCTGAGGACCCTTTATGGTGTAATGCGAATTTCCACAGCCGTAACAATATATATCATGTTAACATTGAAATAAACATGTAAAAAAAAAATATATATTATATATATAGATATATATATTATATATATATATATATATATATATAATGTTAACATTGAAATAAACATGTAAATACAGGGGTTTCCTTAGAAGCCGTTACCGGCGACCCGCAGCTGTCTACTCAGAGAAAAAATGTCAAAGGTCGCCGCCTACTTACTTCAGCGCCAATTTTTCGATTTTTTTTTAAAAAATTTTTTTTTATTTTTTTTTTGTACACACGAAATCTCTACATCCCCCTGTTTTGAAATCCGAGAAATGGAATATGGTTTCCTTAATGAATGCTAGTTCATGTACACTATTATGTCACACTTACTTCAGATTGCTCACTGTACTCCACCATGTGCAGCATCATCTCCCTATTAAGACTAAGCACTAAGGTATGGCCCAAATGTTGCTAAAATGACTCTTTTAAAGTGCTTAGATACTCCATCTTCCAGACACCTTGGTGTGCCCTAAACCATGGCCTTTAATTAATGAACCTTGTTTAAAAGCTGCTTGAACTAACTATACAGTATAGCTGAATTTCAGTCAACCAGTCAGTCAGTCAGTCATTATGTTAATGCAACGACATCCAGTACAGGCCTAACCACTTGTTTTGGTGGAGTTTTCCACCCCAACAGCATGATGATATGAGAACTATTTCATGTCAGAAATCGTGCTAGAATGCATCTCCAGTCATCTAGGATCTTCCGGCTTCCAGGGCCCTAAGTGGGCCCTGGACCCCGGCCATACAGCTGCGCTCGCTTTGCTCGCAGTGATGGTAACCTGCTACTTTTTAATGGTAGCCTCCTACTCCAAGAAATAAGGAAACCCCTGAAATAAATATAATTGGCATTGTAAAATGAACAAAAACACAAGACTTTTACCTTTTAAATTTATTACAAAACAGTGAGGTGGGTGAGGGTAAACATATTACTTACTCGTTCGTACTGACCTTTTCCATAAATGGAAAACACAAGACTTCGTTTAGGATGTAATGATGCTGTTAGAGGGGGAGGTTGTTGGTTAGAAAGATGTTGATGTAGAACTTGTGATGTTTGTTCGCTCATCAGGAGCACGATGAAGTCACCTGCTGCATTGCCACATAGAATAAGGGTAAAATGATCCTTAGCCACCTTTACCTGGAGCAGATCTTTCCTGCTTGGAGAGGAAGGTATCAGATGGCATTCTCTTCCAAAATAATCCCATCTCTTCGGTGTATACCATGGGTGAACTGGAGCCTTTGGCCCCCGGTGCCTCATGGAAACGGTGAAATCCACAATGATTTCTCCCGTATCACTGGTCCTCTCAAATGGGTAAATCTGCAATGGTTTTTCCGTATTGCCGCATTTGACTCACATTTACCGCACAGTCGATTCGTTGATCCCATAATGGCAGCTCACAGATGCTGCACTTTGACCACTTGCCAACCTATCCAACAACTCAATGTTTTGCCCAATGTCATAACCTTTCTCTGCCTTTTGACACAACTAATTTTGTCCATAATTTTACGTTTTGGCACCATTATTTACTGTTATGTGTCGACTAGATATTGCAGATTTAGTATTACAGAATCTCCACATGACATTTGCTGCTCAATGATGATTCATTATTTAACTTAACATCATTCCCATATGCTGGTCTGATTACTACAATGAACGGTGTGCAAGAAACGATAAAAAGCTTGTAATGGGAGGTAATCGTACACGCGGACGCAAACTATGACTCGTCTCGGCCTAAAACAAAACAAACCGCAATTGGCCGAAATGAAATACCGCGATAACAATCAGAATACAGCTTTCCCGCGATTGGTTGAAACCCACGATATTTGAGGGTTTACTGTATTTTATTTTGAGGGTAGAGAGCATCATGCTCACACAGTCCTCGAAAGTTTTGGAAAATTGAGAAAATATCCAAATAAAAATTCACCTTTTTGATTAACGGAATTTACGTTCATGCATTTATACCTTCTGCAATTTCCTCTTTATTGTTGCATTTGATTTGTGAAATTGTACCTTTTTATTATCCTTGTCTTTCCCTTCCTCATGTTTTTTTTTCTTTCTCAAACAAGTACAATACTCTCATGCTTCAACCTTAGTTGTTATAGTTTAACCATTGTTTTTACTTAGAACTGTTGAGCAATGTTGCAGTTTCATTTTGCAGACTCTTTAAATTGAGGACAACCAGCTGTGAGTGCATGAGCTCAAATTCACTTCTTGTACATGCATAACTTGATTGTAGTCTCTTTAAATTTGCCTCTCTATTAGCAAAACCTTTGCTTCCTTGTTTTTGGTGAACCACCCTTGAATTGCCCTCGCTGTCTTTCCAGCACTTCTGTCAGATACAGTGATGTCTGCGCCACTCATTCTGTTTGAGTGCCTTCCCAAGGTGCAGGAAGTGTTTGATTACCTTTGTTACCTACCCCCCTCGGCAGTGCTGGGCCTCCTTAAGGCCATCCAGGTAAGCAAAGGTCAGCTCACAGAAAAACACCAAGTTTGTTTGCCATTTCCTTTTTGGATGAAAACCGGTGCTTTCTGTCATCTGAATTTTCCCACATTCCTTAATTTGCAGCCATTACTGAAGGTGAATGTAGGCTTGAAGGACTCGCTTATGTTGGTACTGCGTAAATCCATGTTTTCACGGTGAGTACTTTCCTTGGGCGACAATGTGGTGTACCATTTAACAGATTCAATGTGTTTCTTATTTATTTTTGTTCTTCAAATGTATCCAGGGAAATATGATTATTGTACACTGCCTTATCAAAACCAATATTGTCTTTTTTTTCTTTTCTTTTTTTTCTTTACAAGCTCTGTGGATCATTTTTCTATCTGAATCCTATCTATTGTTTTCAGAGTTTTGTACACTTTGGATTTGTGCAATCCAGTCTCCTTTCATATTATCCATCTCGGTCAGGGTCCTTTGGATCTTGTGTAAGTCTGAGCCATTTGTGTCATCTTCCTGTCTTGTATATCTATATTCTTATATCTACATAATCACTTGTTTCATGCATTACCATTATCATTACATCTCGGGTCATGATGAGTCAATTGGCATACAACCTTGTTGCCATCTGCCATCGGAACCAATCCTTGTCCCAAGGATACAAATCGAGCTTGCTGATGTCCCTTACCCACATTGTTCCATTTCGCCAGAGTCCTTGATCCTTAAAAATAGTTGTCTTTCCTTGGAAATCAGCACTGCACTATTCACAGCCTTTAAGCTGTGTCCATTGCTCGATAGAGTACTGCCAATTTCTATAGGCTGGTGCTCTCGCATCACATCTGTCTCTCATTGATTCTGTGGAACTTCAAACTCTCAATATTTCCCACGATGAGGCCGAATCACAAGGCCTGTGGCGATTGCATCACAGACAGGTTGGTGGCCTCTGAGTTTTTTTTTTTTTGTCTTTCTTCCAGTCTCGTGTCCTCTGCTCTCTTTCTGACTCTCCCCAACTACTCCAGGATGCACATGTTCTTGCAGGAACCCCTTCTTGGTTAAACTTCCAAAACCCAGGCTTCCCACACACCTCAACTATTTTGTTCCTCTTCCCCTTTGTGGAATTTCTTTCAGAGACTGTTCAATCAGTCTTCACTCCAGTACTTCAACCAGACGGTGCATCCCCAATTCGTGTCATCTCCCAACCCTACAATCATATTTTATATCCCCATTAACCCTACCTCACTCAACCCTCTTTCTTGCAGGTTACCATGTTTCCTCCCCTCCTCTCCTCTTTTCCTGTTTATTATTTCCTTTGCTTGTTTTGGCTACATGTGGCCCCAACAACCTGATGTAAGTATGTTGCCTTTTATCATCTGTCTGCACACTTGTTTTATGTCCCTAGATCTTGTACAAAAATTATAACAAGGTGAAATAATTTTGAGGAAAGGACCTGGCAAATGTTCCAAAAGAAAAACTTGATCACTGCTGTTTTATACTCTCAATTGATGATGATGATTATTTCCATTGTTTCATATCTGACATCCAGTCTGCCAGCTTCCATGATCTTGAACCACATCGAGGAGTTTCATGAGATTGGTTTCACTCACCTCCTTGATTTTAACCACCCTCTTGGACTTCCCTTTCCTCTTTTGCCATCTACTCTAACCCAACATGCAAATTGTTTCCAAATTTTCACTTCTCTTCGGCAAATGTAGCTGAAGTACGACAATGAATGGCTTTGGACACTGCTAAGTAAAACGGTTACTGGCCAAGAATCTGTCCTTACGAACCGGTTAACTCCTCT
Source organism: Eptatretus atami (assembly GCA_035128595.1). NCBI lineage: Eukaryota > Metazoa > Chordata > Myxini > Myxiniformes > Myxinidae > Eptatretus > Eptatretus atami. Next base: position 49,517,283 of record CM068963.1, read on the forward strand.
GGTTTTAAGATGTTTATGGCGTATTTTATTTTGCCTTGTAATACCAGCTGGGTACCACTATATGTTACACATTTACATGAAGAAGCTTGGGGTCCTCCCCCAACCCGGAACCCACATGTTAAATAATTTTATTTACCCTGAGAAACCTTCCTGTCCACCTGATGAGTACATCCACCAGTTTTCAAACATTCTGTCCAGCGGTTCAGAAGTGCATAGAAGTAAAACAAACAAACAGACACCTTTCAAATATATAGAACAAGCAGGGGTAGCTGGTTGCCAGACAACGTCGGGTCCCTCTTCCCACCCCACCCTTTGAGGGGCAAATTCATCGATGTGGCTGAAATAATGATGCTATAGATGTTTATCCTCATTGCCATGTCATGAATCGGGGGTGTGTTCAGTTACCAAGTTTATTGTAGAGCACTTGCCAAGTGGCTTAAGCATTCAAGTAAGCACTCCATTAGAAACCGTTGATTAAGAACGGCTTGCTCGGGAAGCGCTAGCTAGCTGCTTGGTAACTGGACACACCACTGGATATCTTACCAGCATACAGGACATACAAAACACCGACGAAAGGACATTAAAAAACATGAAACACTTCAAATATTAATCATGAGTATTTTTGTTGTAATAACAACGTACCTTGTTCAGACCCACACATCCACCCACAGACACAAACTCAGCTTCATATATTATATAAGGTGACAGTACTGCAATGTTTGCATGATGTTTCCTACTCTTGTTCATCTATTCTTCTTCTCTCCCTCTTATAGTAATCAGCAAATATACTTTCTATCCTCTATCATATCTTTTTTCCATGAGTTTTAGTATCTTATAAAATGGCTCCAACTATTAGTGCATTCCTGCTGTTGCAGATATCGCTGCGTGATGACGTCATGTGTAGGGATGTCTTTTTTTCATACTTCGCACGTAGGCAAACACGGGATATTTTTGCTTGTAACAGTCATTGCAAATTCTTTTAAGGAAACAGAGTTATTTGCGACATGTCACTGTCTCGCAAACAGAAAGTAACTGCGTTTGACGTCCCACAAAGTTTTTTTTTTTTAACTTGAATTTATTTTATTATTTTTAATGAATATCACTATTTTCTTTCATCTGCATAATATGATAATTAACGTACCTTCATTGGGTGGCATATATTAGACAGCTGCCACGATTGCTGCGGGCAAAACATGCATTACCTCGTTTGAGTTGTAATCAACTTGGTACTTTTTTTTCCTCAAAACAGTACGTTCATTTAATGACAGACGTAGGCGTTATTCAGTCTTCAAATGTACATGAGGCCTTTAAAACAATCTGAGCTATGTGGAGAGAAAAAGATGGTGGTGATTTCTGTCGGGTGGAGGGTGTGGCCTGGAGAATGAGTGGTGCTTATGACCCACAGACAGACCCACAGACACAATATGAGCTTCATATGGTAGACGAGGAAGAGTATCCATCCCAAGGAACGGGAAAAGCTCGCAAAAGTAATCGGGCCGCAACAGGACAAAAGGAACACTCGCGAGGCTGGGGGGGGGGTGACCCAACAGTGGAGTTGAAGGTAAAATAGAGGGAGAATTGGACAAACAGTGGGATAGGGAGGATGGGGTGGAGAGGATGGATACAGAAGGAAACTACTTCCTCCCCCACATCCTCATCCTCTATCCCTCCCTCTCCCCCTCTGTCTCACTCCCCTTTTTTCTCTCCCTCCCTTCTTTCCTCTCCTCTCTCCCCTCCCCTTCTTCTCGCCCACTCCCCTGTCTCAACATCCACTCCCCTCTCTCCCCTGCCTCCCACTCACCTCCGGTCCCTCTCTCCCCACCTTCCCCTCTTTCCCCCACTCCCCTGTCTCTCCCTCACTTCCTCCCACACTCTCCCTTCTCCCTCCCTTCTCCCCTCTTTCCCTCCCTTGATCTCTCCATATGTCCATGCTTATCTTTTTTAAATGGCTTTAATTTCCTTTTCAGTTCCTTTATTTGATATTTCATATACCATACATGTTACTGAGTATCTGTGCTGTCGAAGCAACTTCCTGAGCAAAGGTTATATTGGGTGGTTTGCCATTGCCTTCCCAGCAGTAGTTCGGGTAGGAATTTGTAATTTGACCACAGTGCCGGCGATAGCTCACCCACTCTTCGTGAAGTACACTGTGGGGATCTTTAACATCCATCAACTAATGTCGGAAGACCAGATGCCCAGTTCACGTTCTTCGGACCCTATTATTTCATTTTATCCAGTTAGAAAAAAATCGCTTTTTCCTAAATTTTATCCAATTTCACTCTATATTTCGACATAATTATTCAGGCCATGAGTTACAATCTTCAAATATGGAATCATATTTTGAATATCAGCTTTTAATAAGCCTATATGATACATGATTCAATCTTCAAGCCAATCACATTGCACTTAGCCTTACACAGCTAAACAGCATCAACCATAGACGAATGGGCAGCCATCTTTGTCTCATGTATACACAGTGCCTTCAGAAAGTATTCACACCCCTTGACCTTTGACACATTTTGTTGTTTACAGCTGAATTTAAAATGGATTAAATGTAAAAAAAATTGTCACCGATCCACAGAAAATACCCCAAAATGACAAAGTAAAAACATGTTTTCAGATATTTTTGCAAATTGATTAAAAATAAAAAGCTGAAGTGTCTTGCGTCAATAATTATTCAACCCCTTTGCTATGACACTCAAATTGTGCTCAGGTGCATCCAATTTCCTTTGATCATCCTTGATATGCCTCTATAACTTGATTATAATCCACCTGTGGCCAATTCAATTGATTAGACATGATTTAGAAAGAAACACACCTTTTTAGATCCTCGTGGAGGATCTCTAAGTCTTACTCACTTGTTGTTTTTCATCTTCTTCTTGTGGACTTTTTTGTTTCACAGCCTACAGTTTCAATCGAAACTTCCTGAAATTGGCATATATATGTAAAAATACCCTGCGCAGACAGTAACCATCTCCGATTTTGAAAATTCCTCCGAGAAAAAAAGTTGTGACGTCAAAATATCTCCACTAATGGAAATCGCCTAAAAAATTATCTCCGAAACTAGGCAAGCTTTTTTAATTCTGTTTGCGGGAATCGAACAGGGCATTAGCAGAGATGAATTACCGCACATATGATACATCACTATGACGTCATATCAATTTTATGACATCATTCCTATTTTTTGACATTTTTTGTTTCACAACCCGGAGTTTTCATCGGATCTTCGTGAAACTTGCCATGTATATGCAGAAAGCCCACGCGCAGGCAGTAACCATCTCCGATTTTGGAAATTCTCCTAGAAAAAAGTTGACGTCATAATATCGCCGCTAATGGAAATCGCCTGTACCATTATCTCTGAAACTAGGCAAGCTGTTTGAATTTTGTTTGCAGGAATCAAGCCGGGCATTAGCACAGATAATTTATCGCAAACCTGATACATCAATGACGTCATATTCGTTTTTATGACGTCATCATTAAGAGGACGAGGATCTTAGCTCATTTGAGCTTGTTATATAAGGTCCCACAATTAACAGAGCAGAGCAAACTCTCCTGTGAACTATAAGGAATTGTTCCGTAGACCTCCGAGATAGAATTGTGAGGAGGCATAGATTTGGGGAAGAGTATAAAAACAATTTCTAGAGTGTTGAAAGTTTCCAAGAGCACAGTGAGCTCCATCATTATGAAATGGAAAGAATATAGAATGACCCAGACGTTCTAGAGCTGACCATCTGAGCAAACTGGGCAAGAAGGAACTTGGTCAGGGAGGTGACCAAGAACCTAATGACCACTCTGACAGAACTTCAGAGTTCCTTGGCTGAGATGGGAGAACCTGCTGGAAGGACAACAGTCTCTGCAGCACTTCACAAATCTAGGCTTTATGGGAGAGTGGGCAGACGGAAGCCACTCCTGAGAAAAGGCACATGACCGCACGCCTGGAGTTTGTAAAAAGGCGTGGGAAAGACTGAGAGAATGACGCAAAAGATTCTGTGGTCTGATGAGACGAAAATTGAACTCTTTGGCCCGAATGCAAAGTGCTCCATCTAGTGGAAACAGAGTGCAGCTCATCACCCTTCTCACACCATCCCTACCGTGATGCATGGTCGAGGCAGCATCATGCTATGGGGATGCTTTTCAGCAGCAGGGACTGGGAGACTTGTAAGGATAAAAGGAACAATGAGTGGAGGTGAATACGGTCAAATCCTTGAAGAGAACCTGCTTGAGAGTGCAAAAGACCCGAGACTGCGGCGAACATTTTCGTTCCAACAGGACAATGACCCCAAGTATACAGCCAAATCAACACTTGAATGGCATCAGAATAAGAACGTGAAAGTTCTTGAGTGGCCCATCCAAAGCCCAGACTCGAATCCCATTGAGAATCTGTGGAAAGATTTGAAGATTGCTGTTCACTGATGCTGCCCATCCAACTTGACAGAGCTTGAGCAAATCTGCAAGGAAGAATGGGAGAAAATCCCCAAATCCAGATGTGCATAGCTGATACATAATACCCAAAAAGACTCAAAGCTGTAATCGCTGCCAAACGCGCTTCTACAAAGTATTGACTCAGGGGGTTGAATACTGATTGACGCAAGACATTTCAGCTTTTCATTTTACATTAATTTGTTAAAATTTCTAAAAACATGTTTTCACTTTGTCATTTTGGGGTATTTTCTATAGATCGATAGATCTATAGGAGGGAAACCACGGGGTAACATCCCTGGGTCAGATTGCGGGAGAGTGTGTTTGGAGTGGTGCTGAGGTGTGTCCACCAGACGGCGGTCTCCTTGGGTTAACCTGAGGCGGTCCCTTCGGGTGGTGCTGGAATGTCCTATCCCGAAGAGAGGATGATCACCTGTCTCTGTTATCAACTGAGCTCAAGCGTTTGGACATCGGTATTGCAACACTCTCTGATGTTCGGAGACCGGATTGCGGCGAGATAATGGTGGGTGGTTACACCTACTATTGGTCTGGTCGCTCTGATGGTTACCATACTCAAGGAGTTGCTGTAGCTGTGTCCATAAGCTGACCCAATGATAATTGAGGTAACACGGTCAACGAGCGTATTATGAGACTAAGGATTGTCACTCCTTAGGTGACATTTCCCTGGTCTCTGTCTATGCTCCGACTGAGGCGAGTGACCTCACGTGGAAGGACACATTCTACGTCACGCTCGAGTCTGTGGTTGATCAGTGCCCCAGACGAGATACACTTCTAGTCTTGGGGGATTTCAATGCATCGACTGGAACTGATAGGGATGGTTATGAGACATGTGTTGGTCCCCATGGGTCAGGAACTATGAACCAGAATAGCACTAAGTTCCTTGACTTTGCAATAAGTCATGGACTTAGGGTGGCAGGTTCATGGTTTCAGCACCCACAGACTCATCGCTGGACTTGGTATTCCAACGCTGGCGGTGTGGCAAAGGAGATTGACCATGTCCTCGTTGACGGTCGTGGAGGATGATCCAGAACGCCAGGGTCTACCGAGTGCTCAGTTCCTCAATACTGACCGGCTTGTTGTAGCAACTCTAAAGCTGCACCTTAATTCCTCGAGACTGGTACCATCCCGCCGAGGCTGGATGTTGGCAAGCTCAGGGATGAGAGAGTAGCTGAGGATTTTGCGAACAGGCTGAGTGGACATTTGGGGTGTCTGGGTGCTTTGGGGGTCCTGAAGAGTTGTGGAGTGCCTTCAAGACCACCGTTCTTGATGTTCCAGTGGATGTCTTGGAACTCACGCAGGGCAAAAGAGAATTTTGTCTCAAGGGACACTGGATACCATTGACCATAGTCGCAGGGCCAGGCTGAATGGCAGAGCTGAGCTGTTCAGGGAGCTGGGGCGTAAAACTGTACGTGCACTAAGGGTGGACAAGGAGGCCTATGTGCGAGGAATCTGTGAGGGGATAGAGCATCACCTGTGGACAGGTGATTCTCGTCCCGCTTACAGGGGAATTCGCGCATTGCGTTCATCCAAGCCCATCCCTCGGAGCACTCCAGTTGGAGCAGAGAGTGGTCGGCTCTTGACAGCGGAGTCTGAAGTGAAGGCCCGCTGGGCCGGTTACTTTGAGCGGTTGTACCAGGCTGATCCCCAGCTGTCGAGTTGGACGTCAAGGGTGTTACAATCCCTGTTGCTGACCCTCCAATCAACTGTGGTCCACCTTCGCTTGTGGAAACACGGGCTGCGGTGAACCGGTTGAAACGGGGTAAAGCTCCAGGGATCTGTGGCATCCATGCTGAACTTCTCAAGGCTGGTGGAAATGCTGCACTTGTGTCGTTGCATGCAGTTTTGTGCTCTGCCTGGAACACAGGCATCATCCCAACTGATTGGAAGAGGGGCCTTGTTGTCCTCTCTGGAAAGGGAAGCGTGATCGCTAAGACTGCAACAACTACCGAGGGGTGACGCTGCTCTCAGTGCCGGGCAAGGTCTTTGCTCGGATAATTCTTGATAGGGTTCGCCACCATCTGCTTGAGCACCAGCGTCCAGAGCAGTCAGGCTTTACACCAAAGAGGTCAACGATTGACCGTATCCTTGCTCTTTGTGTCCTCACCGACACAGATGAGAGTTTCGGCAGGGCTGCTTGCAGCTATGTTTATCTCTGTAAAGCGTTCGATTCAGTGAATCGGGATGCCCTCTGGAGGATTTTGCTCTTCGTGGGTGCCCCCAAAACTGATCGATCTGATGTCTGAACTCTACTCTGGTACTGAGAGTGCTGTGAAGTGTGGTGGTATCATCTCCGACTTATTTCCAGTTGTTACTGGAGTTCGTCAGGGGTGTGTACTGGCCCCCACACTTTTCAGCACTAGTATGGACTGGATTTTAGGGAGGATGTCGGAAAGATCAAGCTGCGGTGCATCGTTTGGGAATGTCAAGATCTCGGACCTTGATTTCGCAGATGATGCAGTCATCTTTGCGGAGACTTTAGATATCCTTTTGGGAGCCCCGAGGTGCTGAATGAGGAGTCGGAGCCGCTAGGATTACGGGTTTCTTGGGTCAAAACTAAGATCCAGGCTTTCAATGACATCTTGGATGCTGCTGTCCTGTCTGTGTTTGTTTGTGTGAGGATGTTGAGGTCGTGGAGAGATTCACTTACCTTGTCAGTGATATTCATGTCTCTGCTGGCTGTGAGTCAGAGGTCAATAGACGTCTGGGTCAGGCCTGGGGAGTCATGGATTCACTGGATCATGGGGTGTGGCGCTGCCGTACCTGTGCGGGAGGACGAAAGTCCGAGTCTTCGGGTCCTTGTGCTTCCAGTCTTGCTCTATGGATGCGAGACTTGGACTTGACCAGGGATCTGAGACGGAGACTTAATTCCTTTGGTACCAGGTCTCTTCGGAGAATCCTGGCTATCGCTGGTCAGATTTTGTGTCCAACGAGCGGTTCCTGAGAGAGACTCGGATGAGATTTGTTTCCTGCATGGTCCGTGAGCGTCAGTTGCGGCTGTATGGACATGTGGCTCGTTTTCCTGACGCTGATCCTGCTCACCAGATCTCTCAACGAGGGAGTCTCGTGAGTGGAGGAGGCCAATGGGCCGACCACGTGCCTCGTGTTTGCAGCAGGTTGACCAGCATCTCAAGGAGATGGGATGGCCTGGCATCTGCCTGGGGGAAGGCCAGACGGAGCCCCTGGAGTACCGCGGAAAGTGGACGCAGCGACGCTCTGTTCTGGCACATGCTCCCATACCTGACCTGACCTGACCTATAGATCGGTGATAAAATATTTCAATGTAATCCATTTTAAAAATTTGGCTGTAATACAACAAAATATGACAAAAGTCGAGGGGTGTGAATACTTTCCGAAGGCACTGTAGATGGGGGAGAGGAGTCAAGTGTTGAGGGTGAAAATGAGAACAAGTTTGGGAGGTGAGCAGCGAACGAGGTGTGCGCGTGTGTGTGTGTGTGTACAGGATAGGATGGGGACAGTATGCTAGAGTTGTGTGTCCAGCAGGTCAGCCAGGGAAGCATTGCTGATTGATGACCTGAACTTCCCAAATTATCCAATATTGTACTAGCTCTGTCAGCGCGGCAGTGATTCAGAAGCGAGGTCTGGCTCGGTCGTTTGAATGTGGGATCAATGGGGGGAGAGGGGTTGAAGTGGTGGAGATTATGCAGAGAAGAGGTTTGGATGTGTTGTGTGTGTGTAGGAGACCAAATGAAAAGGAAAAAGAGGGAGGAGGTTGGTCGGGTGATGCAAGCTGTTGCACACAGGTGGGGATGGAAGGAGTAATGGTGTGAGAATAATCATATTGGAAGAGAACACCAAGCAGGTGGTCAGAGTGGAAAGATGGGAGGGACAGATAGTTATGGCATGGGTGTTGGTACAGACAAATGGTTTGTGTTGTGTATCTATGGGCCACATACAGGAACGACTTGGGCAGAGAAACAGGAATTCATGGACGCACTGAGAGGATGATGGGAATGGTTGAGCTGGAGGTGATGCTCTGCATTGCAGGGGATTTTTAACGTGCACATGTGAGTAACAGAGCTGGGTGAAGAGAAATGTGTTGTGAAATTTGGGTGGGGAACGAGGAATAGAGGGTCAAGAGCTGGTGGAGCTGGTGGTGAGGAATGGGATGGCCATAGTTTTTCATTCTTTCAAAAGCGGGAAAGCCACAAGATTACTTATCGGAGTGGACAACATAGAACAGATTTGGATTTGGTGCTGGTAAGGAAGTGACAGTTGTGGAGGGTTATGGATTTCAAGGCAGTGGCAGGAGAGCATGTTACCACCAGCATGAGCTTGTGGTGTTTGTGGTATGGATGAAGGAAAGGAGGGAGGTTGGGGTCGGTACATTATTAGGTGGGGGAAGTGTCGGGGAAACATCCTCATAGAGTACAAAGAGAGGTTGAGGGCTATGTATGAGCAACTTGGCGAAGGAGCTGAAGGTTTGGAGGAGGAGTGGAAGAAGTACGGAGAGGAATTTACGGGAATTGCAGAAGTTTTGTGTGGAAGGATGTCAGGAAAGGCTGCATCGTCGAGAGATAGAAACCAGTTATGGTGGATGGAGAAGGTAGATAAAGCAGTTGGTGAAAAGGAGGGGTAGAAGAGGATAGAGGTGATCAAGGATATGGGGAGGCACCTGTCTGGACAGAAAAAGAAAGCAGCAAGGAGGGCTGTGGATAAGGCAAGGAATACTATGGAAGAGGAGGTGTACAACAAGTTGGAAAAGGATGGTGGGAGGAAGATTATATATAAATTAGCTCAAGGCAGGGATGAGATGGCAAGTACATGAAAGGGGGGGAGGGGGGCAGTGATTATAGATGGTGGCAGGAGGCTAGTGACAATGATGGGGGCAGTTTTGAAGGTGTGGAAGGATATCTCAAAGAGCTGGTGAACCGGGAAGGAAGCAATAGCAATGTGGAGCTACCGTGTTATGAAGAGGGGAAACTGGAGTTGGTGGAGATCACAGAGGAGGAAGTGTGGACAGCATTGAAAAGGATGAAGAAGGGAAGAGCCCCAGTCATTGATGAGGTGTGTACAGAGACGATAATTGCAGCGGAAGAAGTCGGAGTCAGTTGGATGAAGAGGCTGTTGCATAAATGTATGACAGAGAGGGTTCAATTCCGGAAGATTGGAGGACAGGGTTAATTGTGCCGATATGGAAGGGGAAGGGTGATGCTAAAGATCTGGGGAAGTACAGGGGAATGACGCTCTTAAGTCATGTAATGGACGTGCTGGAGAGGATTCTGGACGGGAGGATAAGGAAGAGTGTGGAGATGGAGATTGGAGAAGAGCAGCAGCAGGGTTTAGAAGAGGTAGGGAGATAACGGATGGGATGTTCGTGCTGAGGCAGCTGGTGGAGAAGAGGTTGGAGGTGTAAGAAAAATGAGATGGCATTGGGATTTGTGGACCTGGAGATGGCCGACGGCACTGTTTCGAGAGAGATGGTGATGGCTACACTGAGATGGATGGGAGTGCCTGAAGCATAAGTCAGGTTGGTGGAAGCGGATGTACAAGGGAACAAAGGGAAGAGTTTTGGTTGATCCTGGGATGTCTGATATGAGGAGTCCAGCATAAACATTGGTTTGAGGAAGTGAAGCGCTCTCAGCCCACTCATATTTGTCATGATGATTGAGCTGGTAAGCAAGAAGGTGAGCTTGAGAGGAAGTATGGGGGAGGATGCTTCATGCTGACGATCTGGCTGTTATGGTGGAGAGTGGGTGGGAGATGTTGGAGGTACTAAGGGAGTGGAAGGAGGCATTTGGGAAGCATGTGCTGAAGATTAGTTTGGAGAAGACTGAGGTGATGTTGATCGGGCAGCAGAGAAAATATATGAATATCATGTTAGAGGGGAAGGCAGGGAATATCATGAGGCAGGGAAATAGGTTTGAGTATCTGGGAGGAATAGTGATGGGATGGTAAGTTGGAGGCAGAGGTGTGGAAGAGGAATCATGTCGGTGTGAATGTGTGGATGAGGTTGGAGGGAGTAATGGCAGACAGAAAGATGTCAAGAAAATTGAAAGGGGAGGTTCTGATGTCGTGTGTAACACTGGCCTACCTTTACGGCCTGCAGAGGGTGGCACTGACAGAGACAACAAAGGCTGCAGATTTGCGAGAACAACTGGATCAGGAGGATTGCGGAAGTGAAGAGGGTGGATAGATGGAGGATGGATGAACTGAGGGAGGAAATTGGTGTGTAGGTGAGCTTGATGGGGAGATTGGTGAAATGCTGGCTGAGTTGGGCTGGACACTTGGTGTGGATAGGGAAGAGAGAATGGCAAAGAGAGTGGATAGATTGAGGGAGCAAGGTAGGAGGAAAAGAAGTGGACCGTGGTTGAGATGGGAGGATTGTGTGAGGAGAGATATCCATCAGATAGGGGTGGTTGGAGAGTGGAGGGAGATGGCTGAGTGTAGAGGGAGGTGGAGGAGTATTCTAGTCAAGGAAGGGCAGAAGCTTGGTGCCATCAGACCTCACCCCTTATAAAGGGAAGAGGAGGAGAATGTGTTTTTGGGGGGTGTGTTTGGCAGGAGCTTCAGTGACAGACAGCTCAACTGGCTGATGTTTCATGAGCAACGGTGTCTAAGGTGATATCAGCATGGAACTCTGAGGGAAATACGACATTAGCAAAGGGGGAAGCACATGATCCGGGATCATGATATCCATGCATTATATTAATTTGAAGTGCAAGGAAAAGCAGGTGAGCAACTGCAGATCAATTCATTGTAAATTTCAACCTGGGACACGAGCAGCCAGTTTCATCAAAAACGATCTGCCAAGAACTCCATATAGTGGGATATCATAGTCGGGTTGCAGTGCAGAAACTGCTCATCATACCTGGCATTGCATGTTTGTGAGTCCAGTAGTGCAAAGAACATAGGAAGTGGACTACCATGCAGTGGAGAAATGTGATATGGTCAGATGAATCATCCTTCACCATGTTCTCGACAAATGGATGAGTGCACTTGGCGCTCCAACCTAAATAACTCCACAACCCTGATTGTTTAATTCCAACAGTGAAAGGTTTTGGTGGTTTTGTAATGTTGTGTGGAACATTTTTCTGGCGTGGATTGGGTGCAGTCATTCTCTTAGAAGGCAAGGTGAATGCCAATCGCTACTTAATGGTACCGAGTGATCATTTTCATCCCATGCTGCAGCATTTCTTTCCTGTCAGGAGGTGTCTCTTCCAGGATGAAAATGCCCCCATCCACAGAGCACTGTGGTTCCCAATTGTTTGTTGAGCATGTCACTGATGTTATCCATCTGTCATAGCCTTCTCAGTCACCAGATCTGAACCCAATCGAGCATTTATGGGATATTCTGGAACGACGCCTGAGAGAGCGTTTTCTACCTCCTTCAAATGGATGTGAGTTGATTGACTTTCTCCTGGAAGAATGGTGCCACCTCCCTCCTGCAGAATTTGAGACGCTGGTGGACTCCCTGCCACGGTGCTTTCAGGCCGTACTGGCCGCACATGGTGGCCCAACACCATATTAAGTGACTTTACATTGGTGTTTCCATCTTTTTTTATGTCCACGACCTGTACATCCATATTCTTTGTTTTTTGTTTTTCAAAACATTGTCGTTTTCTGCTCATTTGACTGAATTTGGAATTCTATTTGAACTTTCTAGATTGTTTTGACCTCTAGGGATCATATTATATCACTGTTTCCTTTCCAAAATGAGATATCTGTCCATCGGTTTTGAAGCTGCTTTGATAACCCATCAAATATATTGGTATTATCATTTTTATTCCACCCTCATTCACTACATGTGGCCTCGATCTTCTCCAGGGAGCTTGAGGCACGAAAATCATCAGCAACAGGATTCCTGCTCTTGTTGAAAAACTTCAAGGTTCAAGGCAGTCTGCCATGCAGCCAGCCTGCCAGCCAACTAATCACGGACACCCAGGTAAGCGAACATGTTTTCATTTAGATCAGGTATTTGGGGTTTTAAAGTAGTTGGCCAGGTTCATTAAAGTATGGGTAGGTGATTTAATGAGTGAAGCAAGTAGTTGTCTTCCAGGCGAAGGGTCGGTGGACCACCGAAGTTCCTGGAAGCTCTGTGAGACCATTCTGAGCATATTCAGGCATCAAATTCAGTTATGCTGTGGTAACCAATAAAGGCAACTTTTTGTCTGTTGGCTAAGGTCTTGCATACATTTGTTTCCTGAACACTTTCAAACCATGGTCATCTATTTAAGATTGCTCCCAAGAAGAATGCTATTGTTCTTTTACTCTTATCCAGCAGTCATTGACTTAAGAGCATGAGAACAAATTGGCAAGATTGGACCATTAACTTTACTTAGCAGACACACACACACACATTCTGATCTCTACACTGAGGATTACCAAGAAAGTGAGACAATCTTCTATCAGTTTGAATCACACTAATTAAATTAATTAAGTTCACATTTTTCTGCCATCCACTTGTTTGTCTTCTTTCTTTCTCTCGTTATGTTTTTGGGACAATGTCACTGTCATAAGCATTTAAACTTTTCAGTTATAATTTGGACACAAAGAAAACAAAGGCAATACATGTCCCTACAGTTTTGATTCAATGACAGATTACCTTTTAACTTTAATTTGGCTCGAACAGTTATGCACATAAAGTGGTAATCAAATGGAAGACCACATCCAGCACTGGAGTAGCAGGAGGAACCCAAACAGACAAATATGGATGATCTGAACCTGGATAGGATTTGGATTTCAGCCGCTACTACACTACCCTCAAACCCATCGAGATACAGCCAAATGAGCTTTACAGAAAACTTTCTGCAAGAATTCACTTCTCCAAGACAGATTGTTAAAGAAAGAGAGAAATAAAGAGTAAAAGAGATAAAAGAAAAGAAAAAGCAAGAATTTGAATGAATAAGGAGAATTGTGAAAAAGGGAGCGGGGGGGTTATTAATTGTCTAAAGGCAGTTGCTAACCAAATTAAATGTCACACATTGCTGGTAACAAACACAAAATTTATCGAAAAAATATAGAAGATCAAATTAATATCACCTGCTAGACAACCGGTCCTAAAATTTGGTGGAGGTGCATGCCTGTCTGAGTGTGTGTCTTCCAGAATTGAAAATGGCTTGGATGATCTCCACCAAATTTTGCATATGTACAAGGGTCAGTTCATAGGCACAAAAATTTGCCACCCATCCTCCCCCCCCAACCTCCACCCCCCTTTTCCATGAAGGTTGGAAGGTTGCTTGCAATTTTCACCATAACAAATGGTTTAACCACTGCAGGATGGAGGGGGTTTTGAGGGTGGGAAACCAATTCCAATTTTGAAAAAAAGTCCTCTTAGTTAGGGTGTACAGTACTGTATATGCATATTTGTGTAGCTTTGTTGGTACCTTTTAAAAAGCTATAACTTCTGTCAAAAACTATTGGCCTGTAGTAATGCTAATTGCCAGTGAAAATTATCTTAGAAACAGACACCAATTCTCGGTATGTATGTATTTGTTTTGACGATATCTGCATCTCATGTTGGATTCCCAAAACCAAATTTTAAGAGTGAAGTTTGAGTTGCTTTCATTTTTGAGCCCATGCTTCCCCAGCTAACACATTAACATTGCCCCAATGTTGGCTAAGGTTAGAATGGTCGCAAGAGAATTTCAGAAGTTGGTCCAATATCGGTAAAAGCAATGTCTATTTACCAACGCTGTCCTGTTCTCATAACGAAATGATTAACATAGTAAGGTTGATTGGCTTCCCTTGTCTGTCTTCGTGAAATTGGGTTGATGAATACACCAACAACCACGTGTGACTCAAAGGGACATAATTATCCCTTTTAAAGGCATGTCATTGCTGCTGTTTGGTCCATGAAATTCAAGAACGGAATAAGTCATAAAACTAACTATAGTATATATATATATATATATATATATATATATGCGTATCACAATCGGTTTCTTTGCCTAGTCAACGTTCGTTACTTTGATTGAATAAAATTGAGTGCAAACTCATCCATCCATATTTTAATACTTTTTATTTTGTTAAAAGAAATGCTCGGCAAGTAATCGACGAGAGACTGACGAGGTGGCAACCGCCAGAGCTCGAGCGACAAATGGCTTCTAATGAAAACCTAGGGTATTTGTGACTTTTCTGTTTACTGTTCATGTTAACTGGGAGTCTGCAACTCCTTCCTTGGGTGTAATCTCTTTAAGGATTTGATATAGTCCCCCCCCCTTTTAAAAGTGCTTTAAATAGTTTCTACTGAAACCTCAAGTTGTTGTTTTTATTATCTATTTTATACATTCACGTACACACCATGTATGCACCAGTCGGAACTCTGTCTTCTGCTTGTTCGTGTAACCAAAGATCAGTTGCGTAAATGCAAGGTAAGACATAATCACCCATGAAATGTGCACACGGTTTTCTTATCTTTTCCTTCCAGTTAACCCCATGCCATACCCTGCTTTTTCATACAGGGTTATCACTCACCGAATGCTATTCACGACTTAGAAGTTCAACCAGAGGCTATTGACTTTCCCCTGCAAAACATTATTTTGGCTTTTCTCATTTCCACTTCAATCTTGGTGTTCAATAAAGGTTGAAAGCAGTCAAAGTTTATTTCTGTTTGTTCAAATTTTTAAAGAACAGCTCACAATGGCAGTTTATTGGAAAAAAATGTTTCCTTGTAAGATTGTGTTGTTATGCCTGTGACGATTTGAAATCTCCCTCCCGTTTTTGGAGTTCTTTCTTTAAAAAAAAAACTTCTTTTGCTTTTCCTTTCATTTTCTGATTGGTTGGTTTTTTTCAATTATACCTCTCCTTGTTTTCACCAAGCTGAACACACGGCCAGGCTTTATTTAACATGGACTGTTTAATTATCTTTCCACTTTTCGGTTCTATGATGCTTGGTACGTTTGGCACATCTGACGTGACGTATGATATCAGCTGCAGGGAGCATTGCACGCAAAGTTAAATTCCGCAGCCAATGAAGCATTGTGCCTGGAGATACTAAGCAGTCTGCGCCGAGGTCTTGCACAACAAGCGGATGTACGTCTGCTCCTTTACGAGGTACCAAATACATTCACAAATTCTAATTTCAGAAATGTGGCTGACACTATCATGTCAGATTTAATATAATAAATTCTACTTATGTAATCATTACTTGATGCTATTTATTTTTATTTACTTGATTACCAGGGATTTGGGGTAGTGCCTTTTCATAGGCAGCTTTTTAGTTTCCATCCCAACTTACCCTACGGTACATGAAGAGTAAACCATAGTATGTGGTGTCATCACCTATAGACCAGACTTGGGTATAAACAGATTACCCACTTTGTGAAGGTCATTTGACTATGTAGGTGGGCTTTTATCAGCAATGCAATAGGCCATGAAAATACAGGGTGAATCAGACTAATGTACAGTAGTCCAGGAGCCAAATTTTGTAAGAGCTCTAAAAATGGAATTCGTTCAACACTCACTACATCTTAGGTTTGACTTGACAAAGTGCTGAATAGTCCTCCTGGAATAACTCCAGGTATTATCTAAGGTCAAATTGTGGTGTCAGTTTTTATCTGGAAGCCATTTTGTTGGCTCAGGGGTGTGACAGGTTAACTGAAAATATTTGGGTAAGAAAACATAATTGCTTATATCCTTCCTCTTCTTCAACCGATTGTGGTGATTTAAGTAGCCCTGGATTTGCCTTTAAATGCACAAGGATAGTTAATGACACCAATATAATCCATCCATCCATTGGGACCATACTCTGTGCAGAGCGTTGGTGCTGCCTAAACGGTCCCCTTGGCTATTGGACACAATCCTGGACAGGTCGCCACTCCGACACAGGTTAGCAGCAAGCTGGCACTCATTTTGCTGACCTCGGAAGGATGACAGGCAGAGTCAACCCCACCTGGTATTCCTTCAACAGCCGAGTGGGATTTGAACTCAGGATCCTAGGATCCTAAGCCCACCACCCTCACCATTAAGCCAACACCAGGCATACAAATATAATGTTGACCCTGGTATGAGGTCGTTAGAGGTCAAAAGGTCACGTGACTACAATTTTACAGACTTTTGTCAGTGTTTTATATCAGTGTTTTAAAAAACTGATATTCTGCAGTACGAACTTGATTATGACCGATTATAATCAACACCACCGATAATCAACACCAGGTGACATAATTAACACCAGGTGGGATTGACTCAGCCTGTCATCCTTCTGAGGAAGTAAGAATGAAGCAGCTTTATTTGAGAACTTCAAACAAGGCAACAAGAGTAAATACGCAGAGCACAGTGAAAAATTACTAATTATGTGAGAAATCTCAGCTATGGAATAAAAGTGTCTCTCACTAAAAAACAAAACATTTCCTGGTTTTGTATAAAATAATCTACTGGTCAGCCATCCAGTTATGGACTATTAAAATTCAGCATCATCATCACAGAATAATAAGTGGGTTAAATTTGTTGGCACAAAGTCTAGAAGAGGTTGTGTACATCATGCCAGAGTAAATTCTGACTTAAGCTATCACCCACATATTTAGTGTTCAAGTTAATCACATTTTATTCTGCATGCTCGTTTAAACAATCCTGTGTTTCAAGTGCATGTACTTGCGATATCAAGTCCATTGACATATGTCCTTAAGTACTGTATCTTCCTCACTGTAGTTACCATACCCATTCTCAGAATCAGCTTCCTCACGGTCTGATACTAGTGGTACCAAATCCTCCCATCCCCCTTGGTCAACAAAACCGCCCGCCTGCCATCCCTGAAGCTGCCGCCAAGAACAATTTGCTGTCCTACCGGCAGATTCTCTTGTTCCATCTGGCACCAACGTTCAGCAATGAATGCACAGAAATTGTTTTTGATCTTTGGATTTGCAATGTATTTTGGCCACTGCTTCAGAATTGTTGCGGGACCTTTGATTTTGATCTCCAAGACCATGGATGCTCCTCGTTTTGCTCTCTCTCTCTCTCTCTCTCTCCAGCCTTAATCGACTTGGCAGCGTACTGGTCGAAAACTACATCAGCATGTGTGTACCCATTCTTTCCTAAAGGGGCTGTTCTCAGGTTGTCATGCTTGGTTGCCAGCACACCGAAGGTTGACATATCACCAGCCTTCAACATCTGAACCAAAGCCATGACATCAATCACGTGCTGCTGACATGCTCCGAGTCAGTGGACATGGAGAGGAGAGAGAAGAACACTTTTTGTCGTTTTTCTAAGATTACCACCTGAATGTGCAAGAGAGTAAGGCACTGTTGCAAATTCATAACTGAGGACCTCTTTCAGGTTTATGTCCCCGGACCTTGTAGAAATGGCATGAATTCCAAATACATCACGGTCAGCAGTCATAGTGATGGTTTTGTCAGTGCTTCACCTAACTCATAGGATTGGAGTGGGCACTTTGCATGATCTGGAGGCATTACCACTCCTGTGGCAGTGTTGATCAGTGGCAGGGTTTTGTCGTCATTTCCTTCTCCATCAAATATGGAAGGGTCAGTCATGATGCCTGATGTGATGGTGGACATAAACTTAAGAACGTCTCCTTCATCTCTCGTCTCTCTCGGCCTTGGCACTCACTGATTTCAGGTTTTATCAGTTTTTCCGTTCAGTACAATAAATGTGTCTGTTCATCATTGGTGAGTGTCGTCGGTGTATTGGGGCAGTCATTTGGATCTTCCAACGTTGTCGAAGCAGCCTTCTGGTCGGCACCATTTTTGACGACATGCATAAAAATGGAGCTGGAGTACAGTAACTCAGACAGGGAGCGGTCATATGGCTGGTGGAATACAATGTCACTGCTAAAGTGTTTTTTTCACTCGCAGTTTGAGTCGCTGACCAGTATAGGATTCTGAATCCACACCTTTCTCTTTCGACATGGCCTTGCATTTGGCCAACAGTAACCTCATATGGAAGTTCTTGCCTGCCCTTATAATTGACGCGCTGCTCCGGTACATGCTCCCATTCCTGCCCTGACCTGACCTTATAATCGGCTCCAATTTCTGCAGCTGGTTCACTTAAAGCTGTAGCGTACGTGGTTTCCCCGTCTCCTCCTTGTACCCAGTAAACTTCAGGTTTGGCTTGCTGGCATTCAATTCAAGAGATAGCATGCTTTATGGTATTTGTTCTCTGCTGCTACCAGATGGTTGTTAACGCCATGAGGTATGAGTAACATGTCTTCATCACCCTGTTCTTTTGCGGCGTTCAGGATGGCATCAGCAGCTTGAAAAGTCACCATCTCTATCACATTCTTGTGCGTTTTGTTTTTACAAAAGAGGCACTTCGACCAGTCAATGGGAGTTGCTTTTGACCGGGACACCCTTGATGTCTCAGCAGAACCACAGGAGCCGGCATCGCTGCTGACATGCTTTTGATGGCCTTGGAGATGAAGCATGCTTTCGTCGTTCCTGAAGTGATTTAGGGTTAATTAGGCAAAGGGGTGGAATACTTATGCAACTGAGAATCATCTCATTTTCTCTGTTAATCTCAGTTATTCACATTTTATCTAAATTTTTTAGCTTTGTCAGTTTGGAGTCATTTGTGAAGACCATATTTTGAATTTGATTGGAAAGCATCATTAAATAAGCTCAGGTGGCATTAAAATGTGAAAACTTTGGAGAGGGGTGCATACTTTTGCAGGCCAGTGTAGCTTATAAAGTGGCTTCCAAAGCTTGGTGTTGGCTTAGCGGTGAGGGTGGCTGGTTTAGGGTCTGAGGGTCCTGAGTGTGAGCCCTGTTTCCATTGAATTAACACCAGGTGGGATTGACTCAGCCTGTCACCCTTCCGAGGTCGGAGAAATGAGTACCAGCGTACTGGTAATAGGGGCACAGCCCGGCCCTCAGCCAATGATGCTTCCTACAGCTTTGTGCTGCGTATGAAGGCATTGGAGGAGGAGTGGCTTCAGATAAAAACTGATACAATTTGATGTTGCAGACTATTTGGGGTTGTTCTCGGTGGATTGTTATAGCACCCTGTCAAGTCAAAATTTATATGTAGCCGGTGTTGAACAAAGTCAAAATTTTCAGGTCTGTGCTGCTGGATTAAAACACTTTAAGATGTTTTTACTCTGCTCAAATATGAGTTGATTATTTCCTGTGTAGATCAGTCAGGGGTTCCCCTGCAAAAAATATGAATGTTAAGTGCTTACCTTAACGATAATATGCAGAAATTTTCACACAAATTAATTATAGCTTCTACAAAATACAATAACCATTCCCATCACGCCATTGAGGCACATCGGGCTGCTGAAGCAGTTTAATTTGGCGAAGGAGTACTATCCTGGATGGGTTGCCACTCTGACACAGGATACTCAAATGGATTTTACCCAAGTAAACTTAAACTCATTTTGCCGACCTTGAAGGATGATAGGCTGTCATTTTGGGAATAATGAATCCTGAAAGCACCTGGTGTTATTTCAACGGCACAACAGGGGGCTCAAAAGCAAGACCATAAGATCTTAAACCAGCCACCTTAATCGTTAAGCCAACACCAGGCTTGCTTCTACAAAATACAGCACTTTAAAGTATTTATAATACTGTACTGTACACTATTTTGATTCACCCTGCATTTAATCTAGCTCCTTTTCAGAAGCCTAAAATTGCATTCTTTTATAGTGGAGCAGCAGGGGCCACCAAAAGAGGGAGATACCCACACCAGCAGTACCACATTTTCTAATGTGGTTATTATTGACCACCTACTATCCCTGTACATGAAAACCAATGATGCCAGTCTGGGAAATGGTGGCATTCTGAGAAATAGGTCAATTAAGGTCGTTGACCCCTGAATTTGGCAATATTTACTAAAACGGCTATAGTTTTTATAATTTTCATGTTACAATACCTTGATATACATAAAACTGATCCTAAGACAATAGGCTATAACATGCAATAACAAAAAAAAACATGTGGCTGATAATAGTAAGTACAGAACCAATTTTATTACAAATTTTGCCCCAAAAATCCAAATTTTCATATTTTTCATATACTTTTAGCATCACTCATCACATGCATAATATAAAAGTATCAAATATTAAGCATTAAAAAGTTTCTCTAGAGTCTGCTGAAATTATTAATACATAATACATTGTATTATCTTAAGTGTAAATCA
>CM068963.1:49553792-49566573 GCA_035128595.1 Eptatretus atami
GAAATAACGAGTCTTATAACTAAGCCGATATACCTACTTACTTTAAGCAAGCAAGGCTATGTTCCCTCCTCGTGACACATGCACAGACGAGCAGGCAAAATGGGGGATTTTCTGCAATGTTTATTTCATGGAACCAGCTTCATTGAGCTATATGATTTATTTAATGCATTCACTGCTCGACCTCGTGACCTGTACCCTGAGGGACTGCCTATCCATGGCATCTGCCAGATCTGTGTCTATATATCCGGAGCTTTCGTGAGGTGCTCTGCAGCGAATTGAAGCAAATCTGAAAAAAACAGACGTTTTAATATATAGTTCTAACGTTTGTGTGGACTCCGAACCGATGTACCACGTGACGTGTGCACAGACGAGCAGGCAAAATGGCGCATTTTCTGCATTGTTTATTTCACGGGCGATTGAACCTTGCAATGTCTCCAGGGTTGTTCTGCATTAAGCTTCAACTCTTTTGTGAATGAAGTCATTTTCTTTCATCAATTCATTTTATTTCATTAACTGCGACGTGCCCGGTGAAGACGGGCTTTAAAGTTAAAGGGCTTCTTTATGGTATACAGCCACAGCCTGGCCAACCGTTCCTTCTCGACCATTCAATTGGAGTGCTTGCATGAGTGTGAAAGCCACTTGCCGAGCTCGCATTGTCGACGGTGGTACCGCGCTCATCGTTCTCAGCGAATCGCTCACTCTCTGTGGAGAATTTTGCCATGCACATCATTCAGAGCGAGTGGTTCCTGCTCCGTCACCCTGAGCGAGTGGTTCCTGCTCCATCACCTGAGCGAGTGGTTCCTTCTCCGTCACCCTGAGCGAGTGGTTCCTTCTCCGTCACCCTGAGGCAGTGGTTCCTGCTCTGTCACCCTGGGCGAGTGGTTCCTGCTCCGTCACCCAATTTCCGAGGTGTTTGCCGTATTGACGTGTTTTCTAAATTTAGACAAATTTTTTTTCCACCCATCACACGCAGCTGTTTTTAAAGAATAATGTTTGCGAACATATCCCTGAAACATCTATATAAATGCAACCTTATTTTTCAGTGAAACAAAAACATTATATATTTGTATATATGTATATATACGGAGGGAGAGATCTCTGCTTGTGGAAAGCTTTTTGTTCAGTAGGCCTTCGGGTTCTGCTTGGCTCGGGTTAGGGTGAAAGCTTTTTGCTTTGGCTTGGCTTTTTAGCAGGCCTTCGGGTTCTGCTTGGCTCAGTTGCTTTTTGGGCTCTGGCTTTGTTCGGAAGAGGAGGTGGTTCGCTTTTTTTGCTTGGTTCATCGGAAGAGAGTTGAGATGGTTGCTCGGCTCGGAGTTGCTTCGTTGGCTGGTTGTTCATCGGAGGAGCTGGTCGAGTTGTCGTGGTTCTTCTTCGGTCTGGTGGTCGAGGAGTGTCGGCCTGGTTCAAGGGTGCTCGAGCTGGTTCGAGCCTGTTGCTCTACTTCGTCGTCCGGTTCGGCTGGCTCTTCTTGGTTCGTGGAGCTCTTTAGTCTTTGCTCTCCGCTTGGTTCCGGGCTTGGTGCGACTCCTTGGCCTCATCTTGGAGGTGGTTCTTCGAGGAAGCGACGCATCGACGGGAAGGATCGGCGCCTCGTCTCACCAGCACGTGTTCGGAAGCGCGAGAGGATTCGCTGGAGCTCGGGAAGGATCACGGCTCACGGCGATTGGATCCAGCTCGCTCTCGCTCTCGCCCGGGTCCGAGCAGCTTGAAGACCACACGAGGTGGAGAGGTTCGAGATAGGTTCTGGGTTTCAGCTCATCTGCCCCTCCGATTTGAAGTCTTCTTAAAAGGCATCAGCCACATTTCTTGGGGTGTGTATACATGCGTACGTGTGTTTGTGGGCCCGTCTAATAAGTAGGAAACTGTTAAGTGCCTGTGTTTTATTTGCTTTACATTTCATAGTAGAACTCGGCTGTAGGTTTTTGCTCGTGTCCTGTCCCCTATCCCCATTCATTTCTTGCATGCCTGTGCTCAAATAAATGTCCCCATTGTTAAATGTCACCTGCTCGTTGCGTCCCTTCCTCACATTGACTGCCATGGAGCGTTCGGAATGTCAGCTGGCTGTTTATAAGCCGATAAAGCGTCACATCTGGTCGACGGGGCTTGGCGATATATAACCGCTCGGCAATCGCATACGGAGAGCTGCTTAAGCGGCTCGTTTTCGTGCAGGTCCCGTTGAGGTATGAACTCCCGGCATTTCTGTCCGCTCGAATAGTTAGGTATATCGACAATTCGGCGATTGACCCTATAGCGTGTGGACAGAAGAGTTGGCTGGTTTATGGTGTGGTTAACAACACCCGTAGCTGGGTTAGCGTTGATCCAGAAGCTACGGCTGGATTGCTGAAGCTACGGCATCACGAGTGATGAAGGTTGTGGTCAAATTTCATTGAAATCTTATGTGTAGTTTCTGAGAAGAAGCTGCAAGAATTTGTGGACGGACGGACGGAAGACGCACCTTTCCATAAGCTTCCTGGAACTATGCAGGTCAGGTCAGGTATGGGAACATGCGCCGGAGCAGCACGTCGCTGCATCCACTTTCCACCAGTACTCCAGGGGCCTCTGTCTGGTCATCCACCAGGCAGACGGCTGGCCCATCCCCATCTCCTTGAGATGCTGATCAAACTGCTGCAACCAGAAGGTACGTGGTCGGCCAATTGGCCTCCAGCACACATGAGGCTCCCTCGCTGAGAGAATCTGGTGAGCAGGATCAGCTTCAGAAAAATGAGCCATATGTCCATTCAGCCGCAGCTGACGCTCACGGACGATGCAGGTAACAAATCTCATTTGAGTCTCTCTCAGCAACTACTTGTTGGAAACAAAATCCGACCAATGATAGCCAAGGATTCTCCAAAGAGACCTGGTACCAAAGGAATCTAGTCTCTGTCTCAGATCCCTGGTCAGAGTCCAAGTCTCACATCCAGGAAGCAAGACTGGAAGCACCAAGGACCTGAAGACTTGGACTTTCATCCTCCCACACAGGTACCTGCAACGCACACCCCGTGATGCAGTGAATCCATGACTCCCCAGGCCCGACCCATACGTCTGCTGACCTCTGGCGCACAGCCAGCAGAGACATGAAATCACTGCCAAGGGAAGTGAATCACTCCGTGACCTCAACATCCTCGCCACAAACAGGTACAGACAGGAGAGCAGCGCCCAAGATGTCATTGAAAGCCTGGATCTTAGTTTTGACCCGAGAAACCTGTAATCCCAGCGGCTCCAACTCCTCATTCAGCACTTTGAGGGCCCCAAAAGGATATCTAGAATATCCGCAAAGATGAGTGCATCATCTGCGAAATCATGGTCAGAAATCTTGACATTCCGAAACGATGCACCACAGCTTGATCTCTGCAACATCCTCCCCAGAATCCAGTCCGTACAACTGCTGAAAAGAGTAGGGGCCAGTACACACCCCTGACAAACTTCAGTCACAACTGGAAATAAGTCAGAGATGGTATCAACACATCTCACGGCACTCTCAGTACCAGAGTACAGTTCAGACATCAGATTAACCAGTTTTGATGGAACCCCACGAAGAAAAAGAATCCTCCAGGGGGCCCCCAATTCACTGAATCGAACGCTTTGGACAGATCAACATAGGCTGCAAGCAGCCTCTGCCGAAACTCTCATCTGCGTTCGGTGAGCACCCCGAAGGGCAAGGATACGGTCAATCGTTGACCTCTTTGGTGCAAAACCTGATTGCTCGGGACACTGGTGCTCAAGCAGATGGTGGCGAACCCTAACAAGAATTATCCGAGCAAAGACCTTGCCCGGCACTGAGAGCAGCCTCACCCCTCGGTAGTTGTTGCAATCTTTGGCGATCACCCTTCCCTTTCCAGAGAGGGACAACAAGGCCCTCTTCTAGTCAGTTGGGATGATGACTGTGTTCCAGGCAGAGCACAGAACTGCATGCAACGACACGAGTACAGCATTTCCACCAGCCTTGAGAAGTTCAGCATGGATGCCACAGATCCCAGGAGCTTTACTCCATTTTACCACAGCCTGTTTCCACAAACGAAGGTTTACCACAGTTTATTGGAGGGTCAGCATTAGGGATTGTTACACCTCTGACATCCAACTCGACAGCTGGTGGATAAGCCTGGTACAGCAGCTCAAAATAACCGGCCCAGCAGGACATCACTTCGGACAGCAGGACAGAGCCCACCACCCTCTGCTCTAACTGCAGTACACCGAGGGATGGGCTTGGAGGAACGCAATGCACGAATTCCCCTGTAAGCAGGACGAGAATCACTTGACCGTCAGTGCTGCTCTCCCCCCTCACAGATTATTCGCACATCTGCCTCCTTGTCCAGCCTGAGTGCACGTACAGTTTTATGCCTCAGCTTCCTGAACAGCTCAGCTCTGCCATTCAGCCTGGACAAAAAATATCCAGTGTCCCTTGAAACAAAATTCTTCTTCGCCCCACGGTGAGTTCCATCACAACAACTGGCAACATCCAGGACGGTGGTCTAGAAGGCACTCCACAACTCTTCAGCATCCTCAGTTCTCGAGAACCTCGAGAACCTTAGAAGCTACCAATGTCAAATTACACCACGTGATTCAGGAGGGTGATGGCTAGTGCTGATTAGATTTTGGTCAAAATCGGTCAAAGGTCAAGGTCAAAGTGAGGTCAAACATCCAAAACATGATAATCGAGATCAGAAGAAGCTACCAATGTCAAATTACACCACGTGATTCAGGAGGTTGATGGCTAGTGCTGATTAGATTTTGGTCAAAATCGGTCAGAGGTCAAGGTCACAGTGAGGTCAAAACATTCGATTTTTGATGGTTTGGTACAGAATCATCGTAGAAACTCTGGTTTGCGTCGCTACCTCTCTAGAGACAGCTTTTATTAGACAAGGTCAGAGGTCAAGTTGACGATTTCGTAAGTACCAGTCTATGACTGCTTGTTTGTTTGTTTGTCTGTGTGCAGGACATCTCAAAAAGTTGTGGACGGATCCAGCCGAAATTTGGTGGACAGGTTGGTTGTGTGACAAGGACGAACTGATAAGATTTTGATGACGATCCAAAAATTTTTAAAGCGATTCTTCACCATTGAGAGACAAGGGCGAAACTAATATATAGCACGATATCTCAAAAAGTTGGGGAAGGATTCGGATGAAACTTGGACAGGTTGGGTGTGTGACCACGATTAATTGATTCGATTTTGGTGAAGATACGAATCCAGATCTGGATACGCGGTTTATTTAATTTTGAAAGCGATTCTTCACCATTGGAGATAGGACAAAAAACGATTTTTCAAAAATGTATTGGGCACGACATGTTCTCGTGGATCAGGCATTGCGCTCGATGCGCTCTACTGAGTGCCCTTCAAGTTTAAGATGGATTTTTGTTCAGAGTCTACACAACATATCCATGTAGCATTAAAAATTTACTGCCAATTATGAAAAGTGCAAGATATGCCAGGGCTTGTACCTCAGTTGTACCAGGCTCCAGGAGCTGTGTCAATGTGGCCACCAGCTCCACAAGTACAATCATCTCCCGTGGGTTCTCATCATCTTCTCTGCTCATCAGGTGTGTCACCACCGAGCGCTGTCAGATGCATATGCAATATATAAGACCCACTCATGTCTCTCACCCATAAATGAAAAAACACACAAATATGTGTATATATATGTATATATATTAGGGTGGTCCAAAAAAGTCGAAAAAAATAGAATGTTGCTCCACAAGCTTAAAATTATTCTAATATGATCCAATAACACGCATAATTTTTTTTTAGCTTGATCGGAGGTGATTTAGAGGTCGCTCCATATGACGACTTTTAGTCTCATGACTTGAATAAATTAGGGTATGGTCAGGTACGATTACGGGTACTTCTGGATGTCCGAGGTGGAAATGGAGTGCATTTTCGAACTCTATGGGGTCGATTTACTCTAAGAAATGACTGCACTGACATTGAATTCTCTACCATTTCGAAAATATGACCTAAAACAAGATTTATCATTACTGGAGTTGAGTAACTAATCCTACTCATTTCGATATTTTCTAATCTATAATTACTTTGTTGTCCGTCTAAACATTTTCTTAGATTAAATCGACCCCACTGAGTTCGAAAATGCAGTCCATTTTCACCTAGGAAGTTCAGAAGAGTACGGATTCGCATCTCACCATACCCTAATTTAATATAATAATACTAAATAAATAACTAACATATTTTTCGTGAATCATTGAATCTAAAATACTGGATGTTGGGCCGGCTAGAAATAAGTTCAGGCGGGAGTGGAGACTGCAATAGAGGCGGAGATGATAGTGGTATTTGGTAAATGAGACGAAATATTCTAATAGTTTGTAATTCCATTGATTGAAAAATTAGGGTATGGTGAGATGCGAATCCGTACACTCTGAACTTCCTAGGTGAAAATGGACTGCATTTTCGAACTCAGTGGGGTCGATTTACTCTAAGAAATGTTTAAGACGGACAAATTAATTATAGATTAGAAATTATCGAAATGAGTCGGATTAGTTACTCAACTCCAGTAATGATAAATCTGTTTTTAGGTCATATTTTCGAAATGGTAGTGAATTCAATGTCGGTGCAGTCATTTCGTAGAGTAAATCGACCCCATAGAGTTCGAAAATGCACTCCATTTCCACCTCGGACATCCAGAAGTACCCGTAATCGTACCTGACCAGACCCTAATTTAACCAACTCATGAAACTTAAAGTCGTCATATGGAGCGACCTCTAAATCACCGCCGATTAACTTAAATTTTTTATGCGCGTTATTGGATCATAGTGGAATAATTTAAGGCTTGTGGAGACATCTGAATTTATTTTTTTTTTTGCTGTTTTTGGACCACCCTAATATATATATTGTATTTATTGTATATATATATATAAAATATCGTTTCGGATTTCAGAATCCGGTCTGATGAATGCATCCACACATCCAGGTCCTCAGACAGTTATTTCCTTAAATGCATGTTCAGATTAGCCCCATCCCCATGTCTAATGGGATTTTAAATGTGATGCGTTGAGAAGGGTAAAGAATAGATCCCCCTCTCTTATGGGAGGCTTTTTTCTTTACGACAGACACATTAACACATTTCTTTCGCGAGCTCTGAAGCCCGCCCTCATTTTTCCTCAGCATTTCTTTCACGAGCTCTGAAGCCCGCCCTTATATATCCTCACAACGGTCTTTCACGAGCTCTGAAGCCCGCCCTTATTTTCCTCAGCAACGTTCTTTCGCGAGCTCTGAATCCGCGCCTCGTTTTTCCTCAGCAACATTCTTTCGCGAGCTCCGACGCCCCCTTTTTTGAGCGCACGGGTCAATCATGGTAACCGTGCGCAAGTGGGGCGGGGTGAGCTTGGGGGCGGACTGCGCCCGCGGAAACGGCCAACAGATATAAAACGAATGGAGGTCCGTTCTGAGGCGAGAGGAAAGCGGAGGCGAAAGAAAGCGGGGCGAAAGAAAGCGGGGTGAAAGAAAGCCAGGGAGGGAGAAAGAAAACGAGAAGTAAGCTTGAGAAGCGAGCAAGGAGCGGGTGTAAGCGCAAAAGAGGAGAAGGAAGCGAGCGTGCGGTGCACGTGTGGGTGTGAGCAGCGCCGCCAACAAGTGAGACACGGGTCGGTCACCAACAACACCAAGGTAAAAACCCACGACAGACAATCTTGGTGCCCTCCAGATGTCGACTGGTGTTCAAGGCTGTTCGCGAGAGGGTGCACGGCAAGGCTGGGTGCTGGCGACGGACGTGACACGCACGCACGCATTTCAGGTGTTTTCACTTCACGGACGACTACTTTCTAGTGAGCGAGACGATTCTTTCCCCACCCCCTCCCCCCCCCAAATGATTGTTGGGTACCCATGCCTGTGTTTAGCTGTAAGTAAGTCAACCACCGATAAGCATCTGCTCTTTGTCTCTTTTCTGGCATTTTGATTGATTTTGCTTTGAAATTTATTCTTTATTTACCTCAGAAAATAAAAAGCTCTTTTTATTTATTTATTATATTATTAATAAATTATTTGTCGATTTCCAAGCTGTCCGTGTTTGTCCTTTCCTTCCAGTGGTCTAGCAATGACCGAACCAAGATAAACTGGGAGGTAATTACCACAGATTTGACCAAAATAGTCGGCATGTCCAGTGGTTAAACTGCTCGGCCGCCCTAATTAAAATCTAATCGAAATAATATTGGTGCTTTGCAGAGGGCACGCTCCCCGCTCAGGTAACCACGTGACCTCTATTTAAACGGAATAATTAGACGGTGGACACTGGAACTCGTGGTTGACTGGGTGGCGTTCGTGGTTCTAAAAACACCACCGTACACAACGTTAATTGTGAGCGGTGGCCCTGGGTCTGGCTCTACTGATGACAACCGGTAATTAATCCCCGAGTGACAAGCTGGTGTCTCGGTACCCGTGGCTGCAACAATTTATATGTATGTATGCATGTATGTATATATATATATATATATATATATATAATATTATATATATATATATATATATATACATACAAAAAATTATATATATACATATACATACGAGGTGTGTTCAAAAAGTATCCAACCTTAATTTTTCGTGCGTAAACAAATGAAGCTAGGGAGGCGTGGTTTGGTGCACGTATGTAGGCGATCCTAATTCGTATGCGTGAATATTTCCCACCTGCAGAAGCTGTCAGTCGCCGACAGACCGCCGATGAGTGAGGAAGTGTAAGTGAGCGCCGTCGATTTTCGTTTTTGACAAAATGACGGAAAAATTGAACAAGGCTACTGCATCAAATTTTGTGTAAAGCTTGGCGATTCCCAAGTGGAAACGATCCGCAAGATTCAACAGGCCTTGGGAATGAAGCAATGGGCACCACACAGATTAAAAGAGTGGTACATCCGCTTCAAAGATGGTCGCACATCAGTGGAAAGTGAAGCACGTTCTGGTAGGCCCTCAACATCCCGAAATGAGATCGTCATTGACCAAGTGAGGACCCTGCTGATGCAGGATCGTCGAATCACGATCAGAGAACTTGCAGACGAGGCGGGAGTCAGCTTGGATCCGTTCATTCCATTGTGACTGAGGATTTGGGCTTAAGTAGAATCTCAGCGAAGTTCGTGCCAAAGCTGCTAACGATCGAGCAGAAGCCACTCCGTTTGGAGATCGCACAGGACATGCTGGAGACTGTGAACAGCGATCCCAACTTCAACACAGTGATCACTGGCGATGAGACCACAGTGATCCGTCATTTTGTCAAAAATGAAAATCCGACGGCACTCACTTACACTTCCTCACTCATCGGCGGTCTGTCGGCGACTGACAGCTTCTACAGGCGGGAAAATATTCACGCATACGAATTAGGATCGCCTACATACGTGCACCAAACCACGCCTCCCTAGCTTCATTTGTTTACGCACGAAAAATTAAGGTTGGATACTTTTTGAACACGCCTCGAATATATATATATATATATATATATATATATATATATATTTATATATATATTATATATATATATATATGAGGCCCTGCGAGGAGGAGTGATGTAAGCGACATTTTTTAATGATATGATGATGATAGGCTCAGATGATAGGGTAAGGGTTAAAATAGTGCTACATGGCATTAACTCCAAAATGGCCGATGTGTCCCTTACATCACTCCTCCTCACGGCGCCTCATATACATGTATATATATAGGGTGTCCCAAAAAAATATAAAACTTTTAAAATGCTTCGTTTGATCCTAAAAAAAGCAGTATTTTGTCACTCATGCTTTATTTCTTGTTGCAGAGACCATGAAGTTTATTTTGATACCAAGGAAGCGCCAAAAAATGCCAAGACTGACCGTACAACAACAGACGAAAAGTGTCATACAGGTGCAACATCTTTACTCAGAGACTTCGGTATCCACTTGCGCCATGCACCAAACTTTCGGACAATAAGTGCACATTGCAAAGTTTACCAATGTGGGAACCATCTGTGACCTTCACAAGGGTCACAGTGGTCGGAAGAGGACAGGTCGTAGTGAAGAAAATGTGGAAATGGTGAGACAGGCGTTCGTTCAGAGTCCAAAAAACTCGATTCGATGACTTTCTGCCGAGACAAACATTCATAAGAGCCCCATTCAGAGGATCCTTCGCCAAGAGATTCATGCCTTTCCATACAAAATTCAAACGGAAACGGTGCTTACTGATCAACAGAACGCAAACGACTAGACTTTGCAAATTGGTTCTCAGGAAAGTTGGAGGAAGATGCAGACGTCCTCAAAAAACTTCACATGACGGACAAATGCCATGCTCACTTGTCTGGGGAGGTAAACAAGCAAAACTTTCGGTACTGGGAACTGAAAATCCTGGTAATGCATCAACTGAACTGGTGCCTCGATCTGTTCTCAAAGTCACCATGTGGGTGGCGGTTGGTTGGTATGGGATAATTGTCCATACTTCTTTGAAGATGACCAGGGACGCATTTGACAGGTAAACCAGAGGAACTATCGCGAAATGATTCAGGAATTCTATCTGCTGCTGACTACGTACTCAGGCCCGTAGGAGAAACAACCTGATCCAGATGAGAACCCAGTGGTTCCAGCAGGATGGGGCACCGCCCCATACAGCCAGGGAAACAAGGCGTTTTCTCAACCAACATTTTGAGGGCCGCTTTATCTCCCTCTCCGAAGACGTTGAGTGGCCACCGTATTCCCTGACCTTACTCCTCCGACTTCTTCTTGTGGGGTATCTCAAGGACAGGATCTATGGAAACCCTAGGCCTCAGACTCTTGATCAGCTGAAGGAAAACATCCACCGAGAAATCCGAACATTCCTCAGGAAACGTTTCCCAAAGTGATGGAGAACATGACAACGCGTTTGCAGGCAGTGATCGGACAACGTGAGCCTACGTCAAACTTGTGGTCTAAAAGAAAACGACGATTCTATACCAAAATTTAAATTTTGGTGGCAATTTTGACATTGCTACAATAAACTTCAACCTTTCAGCTTTCTATCCAGCCATATATCTTTTTAAAAAATATATGTTATGACCATCCTCTTTGCAGATAAAAAGTTGTATATTTTTTTGGGACACCCTGTATATGAGCCTGGTGTCACTTAGTGGTTAAGGCGGTGGCTTGGGATCCTTGGGGTCCTGAGTTCGAGCCCCGCTGGCCGCTGAGTTAGCATCAGGGGGTGTTGACTCAGCTTGTCATCCTTCCGAAGGCGGCAAATGAGCACCAGTATACTGGTAATTATCCCTGCAGGGTAGAAGGTGACTAAAGGGTTGGCGTCGGAAGGGCATCCGGCCGTAAAAACATTGCCACAAGAAAGGGTACCTTTATTGGAGCCCGCAAAAAGCTTATCCCTGCTCAGGGATAAAGGCTTTCAAATGGTGATGACATAGACATATATGACATTATATATATATATATATTATAGAAAAAATATATATATATTGTTGCGGATTCAGCGGTGGCGGGATTCGCACCCGACTCTTGACCCCAGTGTAAGGATTCGGACGATTGATGTCAATCACCGCCGTCTCCGGGGTTATAACGCCGGCTGGTTCGGTACAATTCTCGGGTTACGCGCCTCAGATCACGATACCAAAATACACCTGTGCCTTGCCAGCTGGGGGAATAGCCCCCCGGCTACAGACTGGATTTGTCAGAGACCGAGCGGAGTCTCCCAGTCCGTAGCCCGTTTGGGTTTTATATTCAATCGAGCGGATCGTTCTCGGCGCGGCACGAACAAACC
The DNA here is from genome assembly GCA_035128595.1 of Eptatretus atami. Taxonomy (NCBI): domain Eukaryota; kingdom Metazoa; phylum Chordata; class Myxini; order Myxiniformes; family Myxinidae; genus Eptatretus; species Eptatretus atami. Next base: position 49,565,485 of record CM068963.1, read on the forward strand.
CAAAGCGGCAACTTCATACGAATCAGCCAGATTTATTGGGGACACATCGGGGAACACAACACAAGCAAAGCATTCACGACAGTTATAATTAATCTCTTACCCGTTCTTAATTAGGGAGCTACGGATTACGGGTTCGAAGGGGACCCTAACGAGATAAACCTTAGACAAACATGCAGACAAGACATGGACAGCATGCAGACAAGACACAGAGTACTTGGTAATGCTTCATGGACGAGAGGAAAAGTGTCAAAAGCACGAATGTGGCTCGTGACAAGCCGATGTCCACGGATTCGAGCACCCAAGCTCAAACACGCCGCGTGGAAAAATGGCGGCGTCATCCATTTGTCGCAGCCCTCACGCACGCAGCCTCGGCGCGTTAAGACCCCGCGTAAGGTCAACGGCCAAGACGAAAGATCTGTGGTATGCTCCAGCTGGCTTTTCACAAGGTCCAGCATACAAGTCCAGCCTGGCCTGTTCACCAGACAAGGCCAAATCGAGGTGTTGGGCTCCGCAGGCTGGGTCCGTGGCCGAGGAGGCACGCCGGCCAAAACCACTCCTCCACAAAGTAGATCGCCCGACTCGACGTGCAGGCGGCTCTCCCACTGCCAAATGGCACTCGACGCGCAGGCAGTTTCTCTTACTGCCAAATGGCAGACTCTGCGCGCTCAGTTTCCCTCTCGCCTCTCGGCCGACTGCAGTTTCACTTCTCCTTTCCGGGGCTCGCTCGCCTCAAAACAGACTACGTCCTCTTCAGTTTCATTCTTCCTTCCCTAGGCCACTCCTCTCTCAGAGCGCTGGGCGGAGTCTCCTTCGGAGAGGGGAACGAAGAAGAAGAACCTCTCGGTCCACCACCACTGTCCAAACAATAAACAGCCTCTTACACCTCTCCGACACACATGTAACGTCATTTACCGAACAACCTGGCTAAACATGCATTTAATGGGGATCTGGGCTAGTCCTATATTTAATAACACACTAAGGGCCATTTCCGCAACAATATATAATATATATATAATATATATATAAATATATATATATATATATATATATATATATAATATATAATATATATATATATATATATAAATA
>CM068963.1:49572809-49584041 GCA_035128595.1 Eptatretus atami
AACTGAGCCAAGCAGAACCCGAAGGCCTGCTAAAAAGCCAAGCCAAAGCAAAAAGCTTTCAACCCTAACCCGAGCCAAGCAGAACCCGAAGGCCTACTGAACAAAAAGCTTTCCACAAGCAGAGGATCTCTTCCTTATCCTCCTCCGCCCCTCCCCCGCTCCCGGCGTGACTCATCCCCGCACAACGAGGGTGGGAGGAGTTGTTTACGTCATGAATCACGGACGGGAGGGCTTCTGTCTTCCTCTCAACAGAAGATGGGGGAGGGTCGTCTTCCTTTGTTGTTGTGTCGCTCCCAACTATTAAATTAAATCACAGCGCATTTTAATCGATTTCTGCCATTAACATGGAAGAGGTGAGCTATCTATGAATTATCGACATAACTGAGCTAAAGGAACCTGTATGTTGAGTGCGATCGAATTCCAAATTCGTAACAATATCCTACCCCAAGAAACAGCATTAGAGCTACTACCAGTCTACTTATGCATTCATATTTTGCAAACTCATTGTTGCATGCTTCATAAATTGTTCTTCCTTTACTTTTGAATGCAGTCGACTCAAGTTTTGAACTGGACAACAAAAATCTGCAAAGAGAGCCGTGTAGGTAAGTGAGGATTGATACGGTAAAGAGGGTTGTGAGAGAATAAAAATGAGCTTTTACACATTCAAATTCCATTTTAATGCAGGAAGTTTCAAAGCATATTGCCTTCTTTCTCTTAGTTATATTTCCCAATCTCATTTAGTTTTTATTTTGCCTCCATCACAACTCCCCTATCCACATTTTTCACACAACCTCCCCTTTTTCTTTTCTTGACTGTCTCTTTTCCACTCGATACCCACACTCCTTTCCATTTGCATTTATTTTGTAATATATAGATGGCCCCAAAACAGATGTTTCTCAAGTTCTCTCATGAAAGAAGGTCATGAATTTGTTCAATAAAATGTCTGAGCGAATGAGAAGGCAAGTTTAATTTTCTGTATTTGCTTAGTTCAAGTTTTAGGCAATGATAATTATCTTCACCCCACAGGTGAAACCATTTTCAACAGTTATTTTGTATCAATTATGTTTATTGGAACACCAATATCACAGCTATATTAGGCCTGTTGTATTTGTTTATATACGTGTGTGTGTGTGTGTTTTGGAATAGAGGAAGTTCCCTTTTGTAGGGCTCTATTGGGCTTGCTCTTCAGCCTCCATGGTGCAACACAAAACCTTTGTTTGCTGCTTCAAAACCTTTCCCAGGATGTGCATTCACAGCTCGGAGATATTGACGAGGCATGTTTATCCCAAAACACTCCATCTTTTCCTCCTTTACGTTGTTCCATTAGTTGTGATTTTTTTTTTCTTCTTGATAGAAGCATTATCTTATTTTTTTAATTTTTTTTTTCCAAGATGGATTGTTGATGCAACTTTTACAAACAAACATTGTCATTGCACACTTTCCCAGCTTAGGTGCTTCCTGTTGTGTGTGTGTTGTGTGTGTGTGTGTGTGTGTGTGTGTGTGTGTGTGTGTGTGTGTGTGTGGTGTGTGTGTGTGTCCTTATCTCTCCATTGTATCATGTTTCCTGTCAAGAGGACATCTGTTTGTTCTTTACTCGTGTGCAGTTGTGGCCAAAAATATTGGCAGCCTTGCACTTTTTTCAAATACACCATTTCTTCCAGAAAATTGTTGAAATTTTGTTTAAAAATTGTATCCACATTTGTATTTCTTTGGTTTGCAGTGGAACAAAACAAAAAAAAAGCTTTAAAAATTATTAAATCCTTTTGTTTATTCCACAAAGAAATCCTAAAATGGCCCAGACAATATTATTGCACCTTTTTTATTTTTTTTATACCTTGTTGAGGCTCGTATGAGAGCTACACACCAACGCACATCAAGGGGGCATGAGACAGGAGGGGAGGGAGTGGGAAGGACAAAACAGTGGGGAACAGAGACATTAGGAGATCTGTGGAAGGGAGAGGGATGGGACGGGGAACATTGGGAATAGAAGATGGACATTACAGGGACTTTCAGGAAAGAAAGCAGGGAATTTGAAGGAGGTGGGCTTGGGTGGATTATTGGGGGTAGAAAAGATCGAGGATTTGGATGGGGGATGATAAGAGGTGGTGGTGAACAGCTGTTTTGAAGGCCTGGAGGGAAGAATGGGAATGAATAGAGTGAGGGAGTTTATTCCAAAGGCGGGAAAAAAGAGGAATGAAAGAGCGAAGGTGAGCAGTGATTCGTGATTTTGGTAGTTTTACCAGAAGGGGGTTGTTGGCGGACCTTGAGCGCCCTGCAGAAATGTGGTGGGGACAAATCGCAGAGAGCGCAGGGGAGGCGGCTGGAGAGGAGACGGTAGAAGACAGAAAGACCACCGACCAACCTGCGTGATTGAGTGAGAGGCCCAAAGACAGCCTCATTGCGAGAGATGCACAATGATCCGAAATGCCTTGGTTTCTACAGCGTGAAGCCGAGAAAGGTGGGAGGCAGGAGCACCAGCCCAGAGGGGAGAGCAGTACCCATCAGGCTGCGGAAAAAGCTTTGTAAGTGGTCAGGAGCTCAGGTGGGCCGAGGAAGGACTTTGCACGACGGAGGATTCCCAGTCGGCGACTGGCTTTGGAGGCGAGGTTTGAAATGTGGCTTTCCAGGAAAGGTCATGGCAGATAGTGAGACCCAGAAGCTTGAAAGAAAGGACTTCTTCCAGAGGATTGTTGAGAAAGTGGATGGGGGGGGTTCTAAATGGTTCTTTCGAAGAGACATAGTGAGAGTGTGAGATTTGTCCGGATTGAAAGACATGTTCCACGTGTTGGACCAGTTTGTGATTTTATCCAGATCAGCAGTGAGCGAAGAAGCTGCTGCTTGCCGGTCTGAGGGATGACCGATGGTACGGCAGAGGGTGGAGTCATCAGCAAAGAGATATAGATGATTTTCCAGAGAGTCGGAGAGATCACTGATGAAAACCAGAAAAAGAACAGGCCCAGAACGCTACCTTGAGGAACTCCAGCCTGGTCAGGAAGGGGGGATGAAATAACTCCATTTAGGGCCACACGGTGACTGCGACATGAGAGGAAGTCTGCGAGCCATGAGTGGATATGGCTTGGATACCATAGGAAGAGAGTTTTGTGAGCAGGGCAGGGTGCCAGACTGTCAAAAGCACGTGATATGTCCAGGATACAGCTCTGATTTCCTGTCTGGCATTGAGGGCTTCCATCCATTGTTGGGAGAGCAGAAGCAGCATATCCAGGGTTGAGTGACCTGGTCTGAAACACAATTGATGATCAGAAATCAAGCCATTGGAGAAGAGGAAGAATTTGATGTCTGAAGCGATGATGGATTCCATAACCTTGCTGATGATTGGGAGAAGCTGATTGGTCTGTAGTTGCAGGAATCTGTTTTGCACCTTTTTGTGCAGGGCAGTGATGTTTGCTGATTTCAAGCAGATGGCAGATGGCCTTGAGCAAATGAGAGGGTGAATAGAAAGCAGAGGAGGGTGAGCAAGAGCAGAAGAGCAGGCTTTGAGGACACGTGGGCTGATGCCGTCTGAGACCGGTTGCAGAATCTGAGTCGAGGTTGACAGCAAACTCTCCACCTTGTCAGGAGAAAAGGACACGGAGTCCAGGGACAGTTGGGTGCGACTGGGTAAGGTGGTAGAGAAATGATGGGTTTTGGACACAAAATTTAGCTGCAAACACCGAGTTTAGGCATTCAGCTTTTTCACGTGCGGTATCAGCAGTGCTGCCATTTGAGGTAAGGGAGGGGTGGAGGGGACATACACCAGAAACAGATTTGATTAGATGCCACCGGATTTTGAGGAGGGAGAGAGGTTTGACAGTTCAGACTTGAGATGAGAAAGATTTGTTTTCTGGCTCTCCTGACGGTAGATACACACTTGTTCCGAGCTTTATGGAAGGAACTGAGAAGGAACTTTATGGAAGGAACCTTTTTAGAAGTTGTGAGAAAAAATTACATTTCAAGCATTTGATTCTCATTTACTTTGGAATTGAACTCACTTGTGGTGAGTTGTAGGTGCCTGCAATATAAAAATCACCCATTCAACCAGTTTGAATCGCCAAAAAAGAGTCATTCTGCTGTTTTGCGTCACTGTGTGTACTACAATGAGCATGGAGAAAATAAAGAAAAACAGAGAATTGTCTGAGACAAGATTGTAGTCAAGCATGGACAATCTCAAGGCTACAAGTCCATCTCCAGAGACATTGATGTTTCTGTGTCCACCGTATACAATGTTATCAGGAAGTTCAAGTACCATGGTGCTGTAGCCAACCTCCCCCTGGATGTGACCGCAAGAGAAAACTTGATCGAAGATTGCAGCGAAGGAGTGTTCCAATTTCCAGTGGTGGATAAAGCACCTCGATCAACTGCCAAACAGATTCAAGCTGACCTTTGGATACAACGTAGGACAGTTTCATCTCGCACCATCCATACGACAGTTTCAACTCAATGAGAGGGGGTTCTATGGTAGGGGACCCAGGAGGACCCCACTGCTGAGAGAGAGACAGAGACACACACAGAGACACATAAGAAAGCCCGACTGGAATTTGCCAAAACGCACCTGAACAAGCCAAAATCCTTCTGGGAGAATGTCCTGTGAGCAGATGAGACAAAATTAGAGCTTTTGGTAAAGCACATCATCTCTATGTTTACAGAATTTGCAGAAAACAAAATTAAGCCTTTAAAGAAAAGACACCTTCCCTCCATTTATACATAGAGGAGGTTCAGTGATGCTTTGGGGTTGCTGTGCTACCTCTGGCACTGGGTGCCTTGAATGTGTGCATGGCATCATGACATCACGAGATTACCAAGGTATTTTGGGCACAATGTTCAACCCAGTGTCAGAAAGCTGGATCTCCATCGAAGGTCACGGGCCTTGCAGCAGAACAATGACCCCAAACACACTTGAAATAGCACCCAGAAATGGTTCAAGACAAAACGTTGGACTGTTCTGAAATGGCCAGCAATAAGTCCAGATTTAAATACCATTTAATACCTGTGGGGAGATCTGAAAACAGCAGTTGGGAGAAGGCACCCTTCAAATCTGAGAGAACTGGAGCAGTTAGCACAAGAAGAGTGGGCCAAACTGCCACGAGAGATGTAGAAAGCTCATTCATAGCTATAGGAAGTGCTTGACTGCAGTTATTTTGTCCAAAGGTTGTGCTACCAAATATTAAGTCTCGGGTGTCAATAATTTTGTCAATGCCATTTCTTTTTATTTTCTGATTTAAAAGGATATACACCGATGAGCCAAAACATTATGACCACTGACAGATGAAGTGAATAACATTGATTATCTTGTTACAATGGCACCTGTCAATGGGGTGGGATATATTAGGCAGCAACTGAACATTCAGTTCTTGAAGTTGATGTGTTGGATGCAGGAGAAATGGGCAGGAGTAAAGACCTGAGCGACTTTTGACAAGGCAAAATTGTTATGGCTAGCCGACTGGGTCAGAGCATCTCTGAAACGGCAAGGCTTGTGGGTGCTCCGGTCAGCAGTGGTGAGTACCTACTGACAGTGGTCCGATGAGGGACAAACCACAAACCGGAGACAGGGTGTTGGGGCCAAGGCTCATCGATGCGCGAGGGCAACGAAGGCTATCCCGTCTGGTCCGAACCGACAGGTCTACTGTGGCACAAGTCACAGAAAATTTTAATGGTGGTCACTGGAGGAATGTGTCACAATCCACAGTGCTCGCAACCCTGCTGCGTATGGGGCTGCGTAGCCACAGACCAGTCAGAGTGCCCATGATGACCCCTGTCCACCGTTGGCTCATCGGTGTATTACGTTCTCAATCAAAAATAAAGGTTCTGTAATTTCAACAGTGAAATAAAGAATTGTGGAGACAAAATACTTTTGTCAATTTCAACTTATTTTTGGAGAAAATTGTGAGTTATTTGAAAAAAGTGCAAGGGTGCCAATATTTCTGGCCACAACTGCAAGTTTTGGCTTTCCCTGCTTTAAGACGCACTTTCATCTCTGGTACATCTTTTTCACCAGGGAAATATTCTATTTTTATCATAGGATGTGGAGATAGAAGAGCAATTGCAATATGCTGTTGTGAACATCAAAACAGCTTCTTCTGTAACCGTGAGTGTCTATTTTCTTGATGTTTCTCTTCCACCATACTTGCATAGTCTTTCTTTCTCCCTGCTTCCCCAGTGTTTATATGTCTGTCCATCCGTAATGGTTCTGACCAAGGGTGTTCCGCATAAATGATATTTCCGGTTAATAGATGTTGTTATTTATTATAAATAGAATTACATGGCTGTCCAGCTTGGCCCACCCCCACCTTTTGGTATTTATGGAAATGTTGTGGTAATGTTCATCACTTGAGAAAGGTTAACAGATGCATGGGTGCTTTGCACATGTTGTTTATTGAAACTGTTCACTGTTCAGTCATTGTTTGTTCAATTAAAGGCTGAAGAATCTACCATGGAATATGTTGCTTATACTCCCAACCACAAGTCTTTACTTGTAATTATTGGCAAAAGCCATGGGCAAGACATCACCAAGTAATGCTGCTGATTCACCAAACTCATGGAACTGATCGAAGTGATGAAGGCACATCTACGTTTCAACCACCGCTGTTTGGAACAGGACATTCTTTCCAAACCCCTGCGGTTCAGACCCCCCACCCCCTCCCCGTGCCAGGTTTGAAAGCTAAGCGGATTGTGCAGGCAATTGGACAGAAATTCCTTCGCTTGCGCATATCCAACTGCCACCATCACCTCGCAAAGCGTTATGACCGGATACAACGGTTGGCTCGTACGATCACGCCAATATTACCAAGTGAGTTGTGGGTTCAAGTACAACAGAGAGCCTGCACGTTTGCGAAGCACACCAGGACATCGGTGGAGAAGCGACATCAACAAAAGTTCGCCACTTTGGTGAATGGGACCGAGCCTAATGCGGCCCCAGTCCAGGATATAAACATGCTCCAGAACCGATGGGTGGTAAACCTGTCAAGTAAACGGCTCTCAGATGCCCAAACGAGCTTACTGCAGAAGGGCCTTCATTTTACCATCATTCCCCGAGGCATTCCAAACAACATCATTGTGTCCCGGGTAGAGTCTGCAATCACGGACTGAGAGGACACTACGAAGAACGCGGTCAGATCATGGGTGGCTGCTGTTTTACTTCGATCTCGCAGCAATTTTGATTTGGACCAGGGCACAACTTCGGGTTTACATACACACAACACACACACACACACACACACACACACACACACACACACACATTTTTTTTTTCAGGTACATATATATTTATATATCTATATTTATATATATATATATATATATATATAATATTTATATTATATATTGTTCACAGTATTCATTTATTCTATGATAATTCTAATATCAACAAACTGAAAATAATCTTCCCAGCAATGGATGGTCAGGTGAAATTAAAAAAAATTCTTCCCCAAATATCATTCATTTTCATAGGTTTTTTTTTCACAATTTGGACAGCATCACACCCAACATGCAAATTTTGACTTTTTTTTCAAATTTTCCCAGGAGGCATGTTCCCTGACCCCCCACCCCCTATTAAGGAGTCATTCTTTACTCCTTTTTTCAAAAGTTCTGCAATTTCATCCATGCAATAGGGGTGGTACTGATGGGGTGATGGCCAGTGTTCAGCTTGTGTCAGACGTAACGCTTTGAATTTACACCAAAAAGTTCAAATTTTGTCTCGTTTTTGTCACCACATAACCTTTCTCCACATGCCTACAGTATCATTAAGATGCTTTTTCACAAACTCCATATGCGCATTTAGATGAGTCTTTTTTAGCAATGGCTTATTTCTTGCCACCTGTCGAAGGAGTCCAGCTTTGTGAAGGGGACGGGTTATTGTTGCTTGATGAAGACTGACCCCCACCTGAGATGTAGAGCCTTGCAGATCTTTCAGTCATTGTTGGATTTACAGTGACGTCCCAAAACAGTTTCTTGCTTGCGTGGCTGCTGAGTTTTGATGGGCGACCTGATTTGGGTAGTCTGGGTGGTAGATGCATCTTCCTTCCAACTTCTTAATGATGGATTTCAGTACTCAAAGGGATAATGAGTGACTTTGAAATCTTATAACCCTCTCCTGAACGGTGCTTCTCCACCACTTTGTCTGACTTCTTTGGAAAGCAACTTGGTCTTAGTGTATGCATTGTAGGTTAAATGAGTGATTTACACCTTAAAACTCCTTGGATAAGTGGGGGACTTGATTACATACAGGTGAAACTTATTGCACTTATTTTGTAACCTTTGAAACAAATAATTTGCTCCTGAAGTGATTTAGGATTAATCTGGCAAAGGGTTTTAATATTAATGCAACTGAGAATCATCTGATTTTCTCTGTTCATCTAACTTATTCACATTTTATCTGAATGTTTAGCTTTATTACTTTGGAGTAGTTGGTGAAGACTCTATATATTCAGTTTGATTTGAAAGCATCATGAAATAAGCTCAGGTGAGCTGTGAAAAAAAAAAATGTGAAAACTTTGGAGGGGGTGAATACTTTTGCAGGCCACTGTAGACGTACATTTTTGGAAAGGCGTGGAATCACGTTTATGACATTTTGATGTCAAGAAAATATTTTTCACAGCTGGGATGGTTCACCGAATCATGCTGTGTTGCAATTTGCTCAATTACATGTGTAGCACTGTCACTTGACTCGGTACATGCACATGGCAATTTGTGCGTGTAGTGCGCATGATGCACATGCAAATTCCGGATATTCACTAATGGCTCAAGGGACATGTTGGCTGACTATTGTATTGTTAGAGTACATGTCAGTATAATTTTTTGTGGTGCACAGGAACTTTTCTCCACCCTCTTTTGATAATTCTATTTTGAGTGACTGATTAGCCATCCTGGTTTTGCTCTGCTTGATAATTAAGCCATCCTGGTTTTTCTCTGCTGCAGTTGCTGATTGTAGTGCAGATGGAACGACTTCTAGCTGAAGCTGACTGGCTGGCCAGCAGACTGAAAAGGCAATTGAAATCTTCCAAGGAATCGACCATCGGTGAGGGATGTGATAGAGTTTGAAATTCCGAAATCTCTTCCCTGAAAATGCACTTCCTTGTGGATGTCAAACTCGAAGTATTTGCAACACTTCTAATCGGCATTTTTTTCATTCATAAAGACCCACTAGTGTGTGCCATATTTTGGTGGTGACTACTCCCATAGTTTTCCAAACCTTTCTTTTCTGGTGAATTGGATTTGCTTAGACATGTTTTTGGATTGCTGTTTTCATGATAAAGCTACTGAAGGAATCTGAGCCGACAGTTCAGCTCCTGATAGGCTTCCAGATTATGAATCCCCTGCAAGGAAAGCTAAAATTGTGGATGCAAGAACTTTTCTGCTGAAATGCAAACAGACAAATGCTTTCTTCTTGAAAAAAGAACATTGAGTCTTGGTGTTTTTGCTACAAGTTGATTTGTTTGTGAGAACAAAGCGGATTGTGTATTGTCATTTTGTAAATGTAACAAACTTTGAAATTGTTTGAACTTTGAAAATGTACACCAGGACCCCGACATTCATGGGGGATACGTTCTAGGAAAACCCTGCGAATATTGAAACTGCGAATGTGGGGGCATTGTTTTAAATGGGAAATGGGGGGGATAGGTTCTGGGGATTTCCCGACCCGTGAAAAATCCGCGAGTGTCGGGGTAAAATCTGCGAGTGCTTTGTCATTGTTACAAAGGAGACAAGGGGGATAACGTTATTGGTTAACAGCGGTTCTGAGTTCATGAAAATATCCGCAAATGGCGACACCACCAAAGTCGGGGAATTGGTACAAGGGGGATAATGCGATTGGTTCACGGTGGTTCCTGGTTCATGAAAAAGGCCGCAAATGGCAACACCACCAAAGTTGGGGAATTGGTACAATGGGGACAAGTGGGATAATGTTGTCGGTTCACGACGGTTCCTGGTTCAAATGGGAAAGTTTTGAAAGTTTAAAATGTTTTCGACCACGAATACACGATTACAGTTTCATAAAAGATGCTTACAAATAAAAAAAACCCCACAACACTAGGTACTGTTTCCAATTTATTAAATAATGCATTTTAGTCTCTTAACCATACTGTACTGCACCACGAAACGCAAAAACACAACGACATCGTGTACCGTTTCAGTTTTTTATTAAACAAACACAGCACACGTAACTTTGCAAAATGATGAAGATGATGATGAAGATGCGTCGTTCAGGTCTGTGGGGTGGCCAGGAGAGTTGTCAAGCAGCAGGAGTACCTTGAACGAAAGGTTCTTTCCTGCCAGGTACCTCTCGACCTGATGAACGAAACAGGTATGGATCCAGCCCATAAAAAGTTCAGACGTCATGAACTTTTTAATTCGAGTAACTTGTGGGGGATGGCGTCACAGGGAATAATGTGTTACACTGGTAAGACATCCCGCGAAGCTATGTTTATCCCGCAAAGCTACAAGACACGGACGGGAAGCAGGTCATATTTGCAGCTCGTGGAAGATGTTTTTTGCATTTCCGTCAGTCGGTCTGTCCATCCGTCCACAAATACTTTCAAGTTTTTCTCTGAAACTACACATACGATTTCGATGAAACTACCACAACGTTCATCACTGTGTATTTACCAAAGTTTGTTCATGACATTAACAAAATCGGACCCAAAGGGGGTACAAGGGTTTGCCCCCCAAAATATGTATTTGCTATAACATTGGTTCATTGGTACATTTTGCTGATTCCGTCCTACGTTGACTTCGTCCACAGTATCATTATTCTTCCAGGTGAGCGCCCAAGGGTATTACTCCTATTTTTTGTTCTGAGATGTTTCAAAATGCTGCACCGGAAGCCCAAATTGTTACTTAATAGGTGTGGCTTGACATTTTACAATCATAACACCGAAGGTTAGCGAGTGAAACTTTAGTGGCATGATCACACATTCTGAGACCTTTTACTTTCAAATGCAGCACAATGTTGCTGGTTGCCTAATTTTCTGGTGTGGCTGTGGAACTAATGCAGTGCCCCCTGTAGGATCGAGCAGGAATTTGGAATTTGGCCAGGGTATCGGCGATAGTTCACCTTCTCTTCACGAAGGACATAGTGGGATCTTTAATGTCCATAAACTAAAGCTAGCAGATAGGACACCCTGTTTAACATCCACCTAAGGCATGGCACATGCTTTGGTGCCTCACCCTGCATGCGAAACATCAGGATGAGAGTTTATAGCTGCGTAGAGAATCAAACCCACTCTCGACAGCTCAAAGGAT
>CM068963.1:49679460-49691884 GCA_035128595.1 Eptatretus atami
GTTCTCCCCTTTCCGTTCATCCTTTCTTCCCCCTTCCGTTCCCCTTCCGTCTTCCCCTTCTCGTTTCCTCGTTCTCCCCCCTGTCTCGTTCCCTTCTTCCTTCCCCTTTTCCTTTCCGCGTTCGTCCTTCTCCCCCTTTCTCGTTCTCCCTCCTCTCCTTTCTCGTTTCCTACCTTCCCCTTCTCGTTTCCTCTCCCCTTCTCTTCTCCCCCGTTCCTCCTTCTCGTCTCCCCCTTTCTCGTCCTCCCCCTTCCTCCTGCCCTCCTTCTCGTTCCTCCCTCCTCTCCCCCTTTCTCGTTCTCCCCTCCGTCTCCCTTCTCGTCCCCTCCCCCTTTCTCGTTCTCCCTTTCTCGGTTCTCCCCTCTCGTTTCCCCTTTTCTCGTTTCTCCCCCTTTCTCTTTCCCTTCGCGTTTCTTTCTCCCCCTTTCTCGTTATCTCCCCTCCTTCTACTTTCTCGTTCTCCCCCTTTCTCGTTTTCCCCCTTTTCTCGTTCCTCCCCTTTTCTTCTCCTTCTCGTTTCCCCCTTTCTCGTATCTCCCTCTCTCTCCCTTCTCGTTCTTCCCTCTCTTTTCTCACCCTGCTCTTCTCTCCCCCTTTCTCGTTTTTTTTTCTTCTCGTGGCCCTTTCCGTTCCCCTTCTTATTTCTCCCTCCCCCTTTCTCGTTTCCTCCCCCTTTCTCGTTCTCCTTCGTTTCCCCTTTCTCGTTTCTCCCCTTCTCGTTTTCTCCTTGTTGTTCTCCCCCTTTCTCGTTCTTCTCGTCCCCCCTTCTCGTTCTCTCCCCCTTTCTCGTTCTCCCTTCCCTCCTTGCTCGTTCCCCCCTTTCTCGTTCTCCCCCTTTTCTCGTTCTCCCCCTTTCTCGTCTCCCCCTTTCTCGTTTTTTTTTTCTCCCCCTTTTCTTCTCCCCCTTTCTTCGTTCTCCCCCTTTCCGTTCTCCCTTTCTCGTTTTTTTCTCCCCTTCTCGTTTCTCCCCTTCCGTTCTCCCCTTTTTTCTGTTCTCCCCCTTTTCTCGTTCTCCCCTTTCTCATTCCCCCCTTTTCTCGTTTCTCCCCCTTTCTCGTTCTCCCCCTTTCTCGTTCTCCCCCTTCTCGTTCTCCCCCCTTTCTCGCTTCTCCCCCTTTCTCGTTCTCCCCTTCTCGGTTCCCCCTTTCTCGTTCTCCCCCTTTCTCGTTCTCCCCCTTTCTCGTTTCTCCCCCTTTCTCGTTCTCCCCCTTTCTCGTTCTCCCCCTTTCTCGTCTCCCCCTTTCTCGTTCTCCCCCTTCTCGTTCTCCCCCTTTCTCGTTCTCCCCCTTTCTTCTTCTCCCCCTTTCTCGTTCTCCCCTTTCTCGTTCTCCCCCTTTTCTCGTTCTCCCCCTTTCTCGTTCTCCCCTTTCTCGTTTCTTCCCCCTTTCTTCGTTCTCCCCCTTTTCTCGTTCTCCCCCTTTCTCCGTTTCTCCCCCTTTCTCGTCTCCCCCTTTCTCGTTTCCCCTTTCTCGTTCTCCCCCTTTCTCGTTCTCCCCCTTTCTCGTTTCTCCCCCTTTTCTCGTTCTCCCCCTTTCTCGTTCTCCCCTTCTCGTTCTCCCCCTTTCCCGCTTCCCCACCCCTCCTCACTCTCTCTCCCTCTTTACCCTCACCTTTCACTTTTCCTTCCCCCTTCTCTCTCTTCCACTCACCCCCCTCTCTTGTATGTTCCCGTCAGCGAAGCGACGGGTTTTGCGGTGTCTTGTCTAAGAAGTGCTTGGCTCTGGACGCATCCAGCAACGTTTGTCTCTGGATATGTCCGGGCGGTGTTGTGTCTGGGCGGTGTTTGTCTTCGGGATGTTTGTTCTGGTGTTTTATCTATGGGCATGTCCTGGCGGAGATTGTCTCTGGACTGTGTTTATCTCCAGACATGTCCTGGCAGTGTTGTCTCCGGACTGTGTTTATCTCCAGACATGTCCTGGCGATGTTCATCTCCGGAAGTGTCCAGCAGTGTTTGTCTCCGAGCGGTGTTTGTCTCCCGAAATGTCCTGGCATTGTTGTCTCTGGCGGTGTTTTCTCCGACGTGTCTGGGTGGTGTTTGTCTCCCAACATGTCCAAGTGTTGTTGTCTCTGGACGTGTCCAGGTGGTTTTGTCTCCAGACAGCACTGCCCAGAGCCATCCGGAGCCAAGCTTTCTCTTGACGCATCCAGGTGTATTGTCACCCAAATGTGTCGTGGCGGTGTTTGTCTCAGGCAATGTTTTTCCGGGCGGTATTATAGTATGACAGGTGGTAAATGGATACCAGACATTTATTTCCATCTTCACTGTTATTCTATGCAGAGTCATTTTGATGAGACACGATGAATTGTAATCAACGTTCCACCACACGTCTGCCTCCCATCCCCTCACCTCACGCTACCTTGCGTTTCCCATCCCTCCTCACTCTCCCTTCCTCGCTCACTCCCCTCCTCCTTTCTCTTTCTTCCTCCACCTCCTCCACTCTCCTCCCTCCCTGGTATTTGCAAAGGGTGGTATTTGCTAGTTTGAAATTAAATAAAGATTTTAAAAGTCGTAGAAATATTTTTTGGAAGTTTACCGCCATTGATGTAGCATCTAATAAATCACCTTATTTAATACATTTACATTGGTTTTTCATGCCCCTTGTTTGTGTTCTTTCTGACATCCTTAAAAATAGCAAGTTTCCTCTTTGGAATGATTTTCAATTAAACTGGACTCAGACAGGCAGACAAAGAAAGCAAATTATGTCTCCTCTTTGTGTATGCAATCAGAACGAATTCAGAGCCAAAGTACTGCTAGACGCAGGGATGCTGGAGCAGTAAAAAGGCAACGGGTGGGGGGGGGGGTAAAGGCAGAATTTATTTGGGGGGGGGGGATAATTTAATAAATACATAACATATCCTACCCTTTATTGATAAAAGGGTGGAAGATAAGGATCTGGAGATAAGGCCTAAGTCACATTTGCTCTACGGCGAGGATATGCGGCCGTACGCCCTCTGAATTGACAGAAACATGCGGCGGCCGCAGAGTTCTGCGGTGCTCGGTGGCCCTACGCCGTTTGGCTATCTTTTACAGGCCGTAGGGTCGCCGTGGAATTATAACGCAGAGTTATAACTTTTTTCATTTCTACGTTCGCCGTAGCAATTCGACAAGCCGAAAAAAAAAAAAACTGGTAAAAGAAATAAAATTAACCCACTCGTTACCGTCTGTCTGGCTGCACGTTCGCCTGAGCCCCCTGCGGTCGCCTTGCGGGCACCTTGAGGCTACCTTGCGTCTGCCTTGAAAATTCTATGGCCGCCGCAGGGCCCCTTAAGGTCACCGTGCGACATCAAATCAAAGACCGTACGGCAACCCCACGTTTTCGGTCTCCACAATTTCTAAATACGCCGTGCGGCTCCCGAAAAATAAAAACATATGTGACTGCTACATTGTGTGACCGTGGAAAATACTGCAGCCGCGTTATACCGCCGTATAATTGCTAGTGGCTGTAGATTTTGGAGACCCCACGGCCGCCGTGGCAATTGTGACTTAGGTCTAAACAGCAAGTTGCAAATTGAAGAAATTGAGGCCGCAAATCAAACTAAAACATGACATATTAGAGGAATTAGACATGGATCATGACACTTGCGATCAAAACGTAAGTGCTCCAATCGCTGTTGCACTCACACCAAAAGTTACAAAAAAGTGATCACACCCATGTGCGGAAAGATTATTTTAATTGATCACAATACTTAGATTTATAAATTGTATCAATTAGTAGTGGTGTATTGCAAAGTACTATGATTATCCTATGTAGCTCTATGGCAGCTGTAGGCTTGTGTAAACAGTGAAAAGGGAATGCTCCATCTCATGGAAAGAAAGCACTGTGATGTAATGAGTCGATTTAAAAATGTTTTCCTTGATGTTTAACTTGACAGGACCAGTACAGAATTAGGGAGTGAGGTTAGTATTAGTCGAGAAAGCAAGTGGAATAACAAGGAAAAAGAGCAATCAAAGATTGCAGACACTCGCGAGGACTTGTTTCATGTGGCGTTTGTGTACTGGTGTGTTGCGTAATTAAGAAGAGACATAATTAGAACTGCCACTTTATAACTGCTGGCAGTGATGACCGGTTGAGCCATTTCAGAGAAGAAGAATTTTGAAGGTTGTTTTTTAAAAGCAATGTGGCTGCCGAATCACATGACCGATGACATCATCAAAAAAAAAATTTGGTGGACCATTTTATTCAAAGAGGACCCTCAAAAATTTTCACACTAATCGTATGTAACGTTCCATATATGCAAGTATGATGTCATAAAAAAAAATCGCACTCATTCCCCATGAGGAGTGCTTGCCGTGTGCCAAGTTTCAATTTTTTCCTTGGTGCGGTTTCAGAGATACAGAGGTCCAAAGTTTTTCCAACATGGCTGCCACACCATGTGACCTATGACGTCATAATTATCATTAAAACATTCTACATGGGTCATCGCACCAATGGTGAAAATTTCGTGTCAATCCGACAAGCGGTTGCGGAGAAAAACACGAAAGTTCTGTGCGGACAAACAAACAAATGGACCCAAATGCAATACCCTCTCCTTCGGCGAGGGCAATAAGTATGTTTAACATATACAAATGCAACAATAATCACAAAATTCGTGTAATTCCTCTTGTTAATACATATCAATATTGTTTAAGGGCCCTGTCACACCTTGACGATTTAGCCAGCGTATGCCGACGTATGAAAAATCTTTGTTCTGAAACGCCTGGCAACACGTCAGAATCGTTATGGGTAAGTTTTGTATCGTTAAGAGCACGCTGGCATACGTCGTAGTACGCCGAGCTCGTCGACAAATTTAACATGCTTGAAATTTTTGACGTATGCCAGCGTATGACTCACACGTTCCACATACGCTGGCCATAAGTTGTAGGCACGTTACGCGATCGTTGACACACGTCGACACACGTTACTTGTAAGTTACTCATAAGTGGAAACACGTCGAGGTAATGTTTAGCGTCAGTGTTCCAGACTCCCTGGTTTTTTGTTTTTTTTTCTTCGGTATGACGGTGATGTTGACACTTCGATTTCTAGTGCGGTTATAATATAATATAATTAATAGGCTGCCGCTCAACGATTTAAATCATAACCGCACTAGAAATCGAAGTGTCAACATCACCGTCGTACCGAAGAAAAAAAAAAAAAACCAGGGAGTCTGGAACACTGATGCTAAACATTACCTCGACGTGTTTCGACTTATGTAACTTACAAGTAACGTGTGTCGACGTGTGTCAACGATCGCGTACGTGCCTACAACTTATGGCCAGTGTATGCGGAAGTGTGTCATACGCTGCATACGTCGAAAAATTTTCAACATGCTGAAAATTTGTCGACGTACTCAGCGTACTATGACGTATGCCAGCGTGGTTCAGCGTGCTCTTAACGTATACAAACTTAACCATAACGTATTCGGCAAATTTTTCATACGTCGGCATACGTGGCTAAAACGTCAAGGTGTGACAGCGGCTTGACACTTCGATGTCTAGTGCGGTTATGATTTGAATCGTCGAGCCGCAGCCTTTTAATAGGCTACGCCACGTGATCGTCGGCGATACGCCGCCGCGCTATGCATAAGTTAGACTATCGTTGGGCATAGGTTGTGAACGCCGACAACACGCTCAGCATTCGTTGATATAAGTTATCTATATGTTATCGAAACGTTCTGTGTACGTTAACTTAATTCGTTATGCATACGTCCAACTCGTTATGAATACGTCCAAAACTGGAAAAAAACATCAATTGTGCAGCGTACGCCAGCGTTTTACATACATTTTGATACCTTGCCATACGCTGGCGAAAACGTCAAGGTGTGACGGCCTTTAACAAATCCAAACTACCATTTATTTCACAATCGCAAAACAACCCTCATCATTAAATGGACTAAGCAATGTGAAGGCAGAACATTGTGGTTGTTAAAAAACAGAGAACCTGTCCCAAGGATGAAACTAACCTATGCCAGCAGTGCTGAAAAGTGAAAAATAGTTCAACAAAAGGCAAAAATGGTTGAAAATCACCAGAAATCAACTTTTTTCGTTACATAAACGGCAGAATAAGAGAAAGGTCCTCGGCCGAGAACTAGTGCTGGGGTGTGTTCCACCGCCAGTCAGCTTGAAGAGCGCTTGCCAAGTAGGTTACGCACTCAAGCAAGCACTCCAACGAAACAGTTTATAAGGAATGACTGGCTCGGCAAGCGATAGCAAGCTGATTGGTAATGAGACACACCTCATGGATCAGATTTTTGCATGAGTTTGTGTTTATGGCTGGAGTTGTCGGGTGAGATTAGGGGATTACTGTTATTCTAATAGCATAAAATAATTTGAAATGCATCTATGGGAACGGCTGGGGGTGAGGGTGGGGGGATCACGTTATTATCCTCTATATTACTGCCAATTATTGCACTTATTATTAATATTATTATTAATATGCGATTTTCATTATTCTTATTATTTTTGTCATTTGAAGTGGCCTTGGAAAAATGCCAAGATAAGGTGGAACGATGCTCAAGCTCCTGTATTTACACCTTTCCAATGTGGAAAAAGGCAATAAAACATGGGAAGCCCTCTGGATTTTTTGCAGTCGAGTCTCAAGCAACATAGGCTAAGTGTTTGTGAAAAATAACACGGAGTCCTCTTGCGCGTGATACAACTGAGAGTTCTGAAGCGTCATTCATAACACCCTCTCCCACCACCATCGGAAGTGGCACTACACATTACATATTTACGAAGAAAAGTTGCGTCGCACCGCCTTCAGGACTCCTGGAGAGGGGGTCAAATGAAGTTGCTACAACCTTTGTCAAATGACCCGTAGTCTGCTTGGCAAGTTGTTGGTTGACATTGCATAAGTAATGACCGAATGCATCGGCGTCAGACAGACGGACGCCAAATTGTGGATTTTACTGTGATGACAGATTGACGGGGCTCACGGGGGCCCCACTGGGCCACTGTTGCGTTTTCCATCGGGCCCCCAAATGACTAACGCCGCCTCTGCATGTCGGTGGCGTCATTTGCTGCCAGGATACATGCGGTGTATTATCGCAGTGAAAATGGACTAAATAATGGACAAATTGGAATCAGCGAATCCTTTTAAGGAAATTTCGAGATCTGCCTCTTAAAGGCTTCGAAACATTTGCGATGACAAAATTATTGGCAGTCCAAGGATATGATGTATTTTAGAAACCTCTTACACTCTCTGTGTGTTAGTTTTTCAATGTCGTTCGACCTTTTAAGGCGTTTGCGTGATCAGGCCACTGAACTGAAAATACATAGAATGCTCATAATCCGTTAAAAGTGTAGCCGCCTTGAGCTTGATGTCACTTGACCCGCCATCATGGTTAGCGCCACTTGGCCGACTCGCGTCGCAGATCCAGTTCGTTTTGAACGCGTCCCAGATTGAAAACGGCAATAAACTTCTCTAATCGGTTAAGGTGTTTGGGGGTGGAGTTGTGGAAAAACGTTTCACAGGTATATTTATTTGTTGATGAACAAGAATCGTGTAATTTTACTCTGAAATATCACTGCAGTATCGTAGCTTTTCACACGGCATTCATCGCATGAACACTGTTCGTAAGTCGATTTATTTGTAGGTCGGAAATTGGTTTATAACATTTTTTATGTCGGGTGGATTAGTGAGTCTGTTTGTGTGAATGGCCACCATTAATCCCACCTTCTCTTCGGGTAGGCCGAGGGAAGTTTGACCCAAGTCTTTAACGAACCCGCTAGTGCCAGCGATAGCTAGACAGCTTCGAGGTGAGTGTGCGACAGGACGCGCAGTTTAACATCCATCGGAGGGACGGCACACACATTGATGAATCACCCTGCCTGTGAAACATCAGGATGACAGTTTATAGCTGGGTCGGGATTTAAAACCCAGGCAAGACAGCTATTCATGTCCAAATATGTAACATTCAATTCAAATCAGTTATTCACTGATCATATATGACGTTTGTGGACAAACAGACAGACAGAGACAGATAAAGTGAATCAATTGCTTAATCCTGCTTTCCGCTTCACTTGCACGGGGTTATTACAGAAGTGCAAAGAAAAGAAAACTTTATCATTTCATGGACCACCTTGTATTTAAAGAAGGCTTGCTCACTTCTCGATCAAAAATGTATCGTTCCAGCAGTTGGCAAATTCTTATGCCTGCGTGGTACACATACAATTAATTGTATTTAAACTAATCGATCGATGCCAACCTTTAATTCGCTCACCTGGAACATAGTTCCGGAGAGCTTATGGGATGGTGCGTCGTCCGTCCGTCCACGAATACTTGCAACTTCTTCTCTGAAACTTCACCACAATGTTCTTTACCTTGCATGTAACAAAGCGTGTTCAAGGCATTAAAAAAAATCGGTCCCTAAGAGGGTCTACGGGGATTGCCCCCCAAAATAGGTATTTGCTTTCTTCTCAGAAACTACACAAGCAATTCTGATGAAACTCGACCACAGCCTTCATCACCCGTGATGTACCAAAGTTTGTTCATGGCATTAAAAATATCGTGGTCTGAGGGGGTTTACGGGGGTTGTCCCCCCCCCCACCCTTAATAGGTATTTGCTTTATTCTCTGAAACTACACACACAATTCTGATGAAGCTTCACCACAACCTTCATCACCTGTAATTTACCAAAGTTTGTTCATGACATTACAAAAATTGGGGTCTGAAGGAGTTGAAGGGGGTTTCCCCCGAAAATATGTATTTGCTTTCTTCTCCCAACGTACACACAAAATTTCGATGAAACTTGACCACAACATTCATCACCCATGATGTACCAAAGATTGTTCATGGCATTAAAAAAATCATGGTCTAAGGTGGTTTATGGGGGGGTTGTCCCCCAAAATATGTATGTATGTGTTTGCTTTCTTCTCCAAAACCACACACACAACTTCGATGAAACTTGACCACAACCTTCATCACCCATAATGTACCAAAGTTTGTTCATGGCATTAAAAAAAAGAATCCATAGGTATTTACTTTCGTCTCCGTTAAATATTTTGTGGGTCATCCATACCTACCAGTGGTTCCCTGGTTATCTTATCCAGCCGCTACCAGGTGAGCGCCCTATGTTTTCTTTCTCTTTCGCACAATGCTATACAGTACACCCTAACTCCGGTATGAGCTCCTATACAGATCCAAAAGTAACTGATCTGTTCGTGCAGCGAGTGAGCTTATTTTAGATGGTACACTGTACTGGCTTAAATGGCTGCTGCTGGGAGTTTAAAAAGGGCGAGTCGTGTGTAATCTGACTCTTGAGGGATGTATCTGTGTTCCACATTTCGCAGGGATTGTTACGAGCGACAGTGACAACTAGAAAGTCCAGAGCAGAAGAAGCTTGTGAGGGACCACCATCACGACGTGCTCTTTTCACTTCACCCAGTCATGGATCAGCAGCAAGGGACATTCAGCGGCAAGAAGATCCAGCCAAGAGTTGCGGAATGTGAAAAGGATGCGAGAGAGTTGGTTGTGGACTTGAACTCGAAGGAACTGGAGCAACTGGAATGCAGAAAAGAACACTATGATGAATCAGAAGAAAAAGATGAGAGTCCTGAAGAGGAGGATGAGTATGCTGAAGGGGAGAAAGAGGTTGCTGCAGAAGAGAAAGAGTTTTCAGAGGAGGAAGAGGAAGTAGTTGCTGTAGAGGAGGATGATGATGAACAGATTGCTGCAGAGGGGGAGGATGAAGTTTCATCAGAGGAGGATGTGGTGGGTGATATTTCATCAGAGGAGGAGGTGGTGGGTGATATTTCATCAGAGGAGGAGGTGGTGGGTTATATTTCATCAGAGGAGGAGGTGTGGTGATATTTCATCAGAGGAGGAGGGTGAAGAGGTTGCGACAGAGGATGAGGATGACTATGCTGCAGAAACAGGAGGAGTTGATGCAGAAGAGGAAGGCCGGAGGAGGAGGAGGATATTGCTGCAGAGGATGGGGAGATGGAAGTTTCTGCAGAGGAGGATGAAGAGGAGGAGGAGTTTGTTGCAGAAGAATTTATGGCACTGGAGGAGGAAGATGATGTTGAGGGTGAAGATGTTGATGTTGAGAAGGAGTGGGAAGCGTTTCCTTTAGTGGAAGAGGAGGAAGAGAATGCTGTCAAGGAGGAGGATATGCCAGTGGAAGTGGACATAACAGAAGACAACAATGAACTGGAAGAAGAAGTTCGAGAGAATGTGGGAAAGTATAATAAAAGAAGAAAAAGAAAGGACGCAAACAGAAAAGCCAGCCAGATTTCCATGCAACGGAGACTGTCGTCACGCCATGGAGCCTGATTTCCATGCCACCGAGCCCCGCTTGCACGCCACCATGACGCCACGCGAGCCCGCCTGCACGCGAGGAGCACGCGCTGCACGCCACCGTGCCCCCTGCACGCCACGTGCCCGCCCTGCACGCCACCGAGCCCGCCCTGCTCGCCACCGTGCCCGCCCTGCACGCCACCGAGCCCGCCCTGCTCGCCACCGGGCCCGCCCTGACACGCCACCGAGCCCGCCCTGCTCGCCACCGAGCCCGCCCTGCACACGACCACTCGAGCCGCCCTGCACGCCACCGAGCCCGCCCTGCCAGCGCCACCGCGAGCCCGCCCTGCACGCCACCGAGCCGCCCTGCACGCCCACCGAGCCCGCCTGCACGCACGCGCCGCACGAGCCCGCCTGCACGCCCCGAGCCCGCCCTGCGCCACCGCCACCCGAGCCGCCCTGCACGCCACCGAAAAAAAAAAGGGCCCCCGCCCTGGCACGCACCGAGCCCGCCCTGCACGCCACCGAGCCCGCCCTGCACGCCACCGAGCCTATCCTTTCCAGCAAGGAGCATTCTGCCTTTTGGCACGGCTCACTCGAGCAGAATGTGTTTAAGGCAGGTGCCGCGATCTCCACAGTGTATGAAGTGGTAACAGGGATTGAAGAAGTGAACAAGGCACTCGAACGGATTGTGCTGGGAATGCTGTGTTGTGTATTGTTCGCATACGAACTCGGGAGGTCAATGGCATGTGGATGTGCCGAGCCTGCTGTGCAGAAGCGGGCTCAGCGTGTGTTGAACAAACTGCTCCTTGGGATGATTCTCATCACAGGGGTCATGGTCCTCATGCTATTCGTGCTCGAGTCTGAGATTGAGGCTCCACTTCTGAATGACGTGCGCAGCTCTGCGGTCTTTATACAAGTGCACCACATGGTTTATTGCCCCTCACGCCGCTGGATCGCCTGCCAATTGCGGGACATGCTCAAAAGGGATGCATGACGTGTCGTCATAATGGACTATGATCTGGGTCTTCATGACATTTACCTTTGGATAAGTGGTCTGCATCATCCTTAAATATACATAGATTAAACAAGTAACTTTATACACCTTTTGATAGCAATACTGCATCCTGATTGGTACTCCATCCTCCTGCCCCACCCCCCCTTCTTTTCACTCATGTTGTCAAAGTCCAGGTTGACATGGACTCTCTCCACCATTGAAAACAATCACTCACTTTCTTTAGTTTATTAATTTTTTTGGAAGCAAAATTCTGACTCTTGACATTGTATATTTGTGTCTTTGTTACAATATTATATATATATATCTTTAGGAAAGGATTGTTCTTGAAATAAACGCAGTGGACATGAGTTTCTGAATGACGTGAGTTTCTCATTTTTTTATTGTCAGGTCAGGTCAGATTAGATCTGTGACTTGCTACAGGCACCATGTAAACCTGAACTAACCTATTTCATGGTCGGGTTGTCGGCGCCAAAACCGTCTCCCCCACCAGGTTTCCTGATGAGGAGGGTGTATGATATGGACACCCAGCAGGATTAAAAACAAAACCTGTCAAAGGACGGAGGAGCTCCTTGTGAGCTAATGGCCATTCATATCTAGTACCCAACTGTGTCTGCGGACGTCCTCCTGCATTTGGGTTACTTTTTATTTGGAGGTTGGTGGCAAGATTTGCACTCCAGCCACCATAAAACCCTTCATTCCGCAAAAGGTACTCAAAGCACAAAGATCTGAAAACACAAAGATCCACTCTGTGGGAGTACCTCCTGGGCACCTGCTCCCCGCAGGGCAGCTCACCGGACGACAGGATAGGAGCAAAGGTTTCGGGACCCCCACTCTTTGATGAAAGTAGGAAAACCACAGGGTAACCTTCCCTGGTCAGATTGCAGTAGTGTGTGTCGGGGTGGTGCTGAGGTGTCATCCACCAGACAGTGGCATTCTTGGGTTAACCTGAGGCGGCCCCTTCAGGTGGGTGCCTGGAATGTCTTATCCCGAAGAGGGGATGATCACCTGTTTGTTATCTACTGAGCACAAGCTTTTGAACATCGGTATTGCAGCACTCTCTGAGGTTCAGAGACCGAATTGCGGTGAGATCATGGCGGGTGATTACACCTACTATTGGTCTGGTCACTCTGATGGTTGCCATGCGCAAGGAGTTGCTGTAGCTGTGTCCAATAATCTGACTCCAATGATAATT
>CM068963.1:49691894-49705408 GCA_035128595.1 Eptatretus atami
TGGTCAACGAGCGTATTATGAGACAAAGGATTCATCACTCCTTGGGTGTTGTTTCCCTGGTCTCTGTATATGCTCCGAAGAAGGTGAGTGATCTCACCGTGAAGGACATATTCTGTGACACGCTCAAGTCTATGGTTGATCAGTGCCCCAGGCGAGATACTTTTCTAGTCTTGGGAGATTTCAATGCATCAACTGGAACTGATAGGGATGGTTATGAGACGTGTGTTGGTCCCCATGTGTCAAGGAACTATGAACCAGAATAGCACTAAGTTCCTTGACTTTGCAAAGAGTCATGGATTAGGGTGGCCGGTTCATGGTTTAGCGCCCACAAGCTCATAGCTGGACTTTGTATTCCAACGCTGGCGGTGTGGCAAAGGAGATTGACCATGTCCTCGTTGATGTCGCTGGAGATGATCCAGAACTGTAGGGTCGACCGGAGTGCTCAGTTCCTCAATACTGACCACCGGCTTGTTGTAGCAACTCTGAAGTTGCACCTTAAATCCAGGAGAATGGTACCATCCCAGCCTAGGCTGGATGTTGGCAAGCTCAAGGGTGAGTGGGTAGCTGAGGAGTTTGCGAACAAGCTGAGTGGAGATTTGGGGGGTCTGGGCTTTGTGAGGTCCTGAAGAGTTGTGGAGTGCCTTCAAGACACCGTCCTTGATGTTGCCGGTGAGGTCTTGGAACTCACTGCAGGGCAAGAAGAATTTGTCTCTCAAGGGACACTGGATACCATTGACCAGGTTGCAGGGCCAGGCTGAATGGCAGAGCTGAGCTATTCAGGGACCTGAGGCGTAAAACTCTACGTGCGCTAAGGGTGGACAAGGAGGCCTATGTGCGAGGAATCTGTGAGGGGTAGAGCATCACCTGTGGTCAAGTGATTCTCATCCTGCTTTCAGCGGAATTCGCGCATTGCGTTCATCCAAGCCCATCCCTCGGTGTACTGCAGTTAGAGCAGAGGGTGGTAGGCTCTTGACAGAGGAGTCCGAAGTGAAGGACCGCTGGCGGTTACTTTGAGCGGTTGTACCAGGCTGATCCACCAGTTGTCGAGTTGGACGTCAGGGGTGTTACTATCCCTATTGCTGACCCTCCAATCAACTGTGGTCCACCTTCACTTGTGGAAACACAGGCTGCGGTGAACCGGTTGAAATGAGGTAAGCTCCAGGGATCTGTGGCATCCATGCTGAACTTCTCAAGGCTGGTGAAATGCTGCACTCGTGTCCTTGCATGCAGTTCTGTGCTCTGCCTGGAATGCAGGCATCATCCAACTGACTGGAAGAGGGCCTTGTTGTCCCTCTCTGGAATGGGAAGGGTGATCGCCAAGACTGCAACAACTACCGAGTGGTGACGCTGCTCTCAGTGCCGGGCAAGGTCTTTACTCAGATAATTCTGATAGGGTTAGCCACCATCTGCTTGAGCACCAGTGCCCAGACCAGTCAGGCTTTACACCAAAGAGGTCAACGATTGACCGTATCCTTGCTCTTTGGGTTCTCACCAAACACAGACGAGAGTATCGGCAGGGGCTGCTTGCAGCTTATGTTGATCTCTGTAAAGCATTCGATTCAGTGAATCGGATGCCCTCTGGAGGATTCTAGTCTTCGTGGGGTGCCACAAAACTGATCGATCTTATGTCTGAACTCTACTCTGGTACTGAGAGTGCTGTGAGATGTGGTGGTACCATCTCTGACTTATTTCCAGTTGTTACTGGAGTTCGTCAGGGGTGCGCACTGGCCCCCACACTTTTCAGCACTTGTATAGACTGGATTCTAGGGAGGATGTCGAGAGATCAAGCTGCGGTGCATCGTTTGGGATGTCAAGATCTCTGACCTTGATTTCGCAGATGATGCAGTCATCTTTGCGGAGACTTTAGATATCCTTTTGGGGGCCCTCGAGGTGCTGAATGAGGAGTCGGAGCCGCTGGGATTACGGGTTTCCTGGGTCAAAACTAAGATCCAGGCTTTCAATGACATTGGATGCTCTGTCCTGTCTGTGCCTGTTTGTGGTGAGCATGTTGAGGTCGTGGAGAGATTCACTTACCTTGGCAGTGATATTCATGTCTCTGCTGGCTGTGAGTCAGAGGTCAATAGACGTCTGGGTCGGGCCTGGGGAGCCATGGATTCACTGGATAATGGGGGTGTGTGCTGCCGGTACCTTTGCGGGAGAACGAAAGTCCAAGTCTTCAGTTCCTTCGTGCTTCCAGTCTTCTCTATGGATGTGAGACTTGGACTCTGATCAGGGATCTGAGACAGAGACTTAATTCCTTTGGTACCAGGTCTCTTCGGAGAATCCTTGGCTATCGCTGGTCGGACTTTGTGTCCAACCAGCGGTTGCTGAGATAGACTCAAATGAGATTTGTTACCTGCATAGTCATGAGCGTCAGCTGCGGCTGTATGGACATGTGGCTCGTTTTCTTGATGCTGATGCCGGCTCACCAGATTCTCTCAGCGAGGGAGTCTCCTGAGTGGAGGAGGCCAATGTGCCGACCACGTGCCTCGTGGTTTCAGCAGGTTGATCAGCCTCTCAAGGAGATGGGGATGGGCCAGGCATCTGCCTGGGGGATGGCCAGACGGAGGGCCCTGGAGTACCGGCGGAAAGTGGATGCAGCGACGCGCTGCTCTGGCGCATGCTCCCATACCTGACCTGATCTCAGTGACAACACACACAATTCCGATGAAACTTGACTAAAACCTTCAACACCCGTGATGTATCAACGTTCGTTCACACCATCCAAAAACGGGGCCTAAGGGGATTTACGTGGGGGGGAGTAGAGGGGGGGGGAGTTGCCCCCCAAATGTGGTATTTGCTTTCTTCTCAGAAACTACACATACAGTTCCAATGAAACTTGACCACCACCTTAATCGCCCATGGTGTACTAAAGTTTGTTCATAACATTCGAAAAAAATTGGTGTCCAAATTGTCCAAAAAAAATTGCCCCCCAAAATATGTATTTTCTGTTTTTTCTCCAAAACAATACAGACAATTTTGATTAAACTTTACCACAACCTTCATCACCCATGATGTATCAAAATTTGTTCAAGACAACAAAAAAATATATCGGAGTCTCAGGGGGTGTACGCGGGGTTGCCCCCCAAAATACGTATTTCCTTTCTTTTCGGAAACCACACACACAATTTCAATGAAACTTGACCACAGCCTTCATCATCAGTGATGTACAAAAGTTTGTTCATGCTGTATAAAAAAATATTGGTTGAAGGTGATTTATGGGAGGGGGGTTGCCCCCCAAAATATGTATCTGCGATAACATTGGTTCATTTTGCTGATTCCGTCTCACATTGACTTTCTCCTCAATATTCTACCAGGTGAGCGCCCCTGGATATTGCCTCTAGTTTTGTCTGTTACGTCCTAATCTGTTCAGTGCACCAGCTCTTCCATGAGCCTCGACAATGCACACCAAAAAAAAATCTAATAATATCTCTTACACATGGTATGCTTTCGTGGAACGTTTTGAATGCTCCTCATATGTTTTTATTATAAACAGTTACAGTTACAACAAAGTCTTGTGTTTCCACTCTTAAACATAATTCATTTAAATTCCAGAGACGTTCAAGGAAACCTCCTTATAAGGAGGGCTATTATTATTTATTATCACATTGAAGTGACTTCAAACTCAATGTGGCTTTTGAAAACAAACATATCTAATATATAAAGCTCATTCTATCCACTGACTCGCTTACTCACTGACTCACTGAATGACTGACTCACTGATATTAAAGTTCAGTACCTTCCGGGTGACGTAGAAAGCTGAAATTTTGTGTGCCGACAGACATCGAAGCCGATAGACCTGGAAAAATCACAGAAACGTTGGAAAGCGTCCTAAGTGAAAATATAAATAAATGAAAATAAATGAAAAAATTAAATGCATGTGAGCGACCCGAGACAATGGCGAAGCACGGTTTGTTATTGCCTACAATGTGTAAGCATATCCCGCGAGTGCACAAGTGTTCCCCTTGACTGTAGTTTGCAAAATTGAAAAGGTTGTTATCCTTATTTAAAGTTGTTGGAATTCAGTTAACAGTGAAAAACTGCTGAGATTCACCCGCCCGTCTGTGTTGGGGAAACCGGTCCTTCCACATTGCCTGGTGGTACAAGAGGGAAAGCCGTGCCCTAACAAGCACAACAAACAAACACATTAATCACATGTGAAGTGTGTTTAAATGCTTTGTTTGTGTTTATGGGTATTCAAAAAGTTTCCATTGCATTAGAACAGAGTGTACTTCTGAGTCTGAGTTTGACAAATGATAGACCTGTATCAACGATTTCACGTGTTTTCGGATGGCCTCGAGGTGTGCATACTCGCCTCTAAGCTGTCTATCCATCCATCCATCGGGACCATACTCTGTGCAGAGCGTTGGTGCTGCCTGAGCAGTATCCTTGGCTAATGGACACAATCTTGGACAGGTCGCCACTCCGACACAGGATACCAGCAAGCTGGCACTCATTTTGCCGACCTCGAAAGGATGACAGGCTGAGTCAACCCCACCTGGTCTGAATTCAACAGCAAAAGGGGGATTTAAACTCAGGATCCTAGGATCCCAAGCCTACCACCCTAAACATTAAGCCAACACCAGGTATAAGCTGTTTATCCTGGGTTAGAATCCCGACCCAGCTACAAACTCATCTCGGTGTTTCACAGGCAGGGTGATTCATCAATGTGTGCGTCATTCCTATTTCACGAACCAGCAAGAAGGGCCGGCCATTCAACTGAGGTTAGAGCAGGAATTTGTTCATGGTGCCGGCGATAGCTCACCTACTCTTCACGGACAGGCCAATAGGCGAGCTATCGCCGGAACCATGAACAAATTTCTGTTCTAATTTGGTCAAACGTCAGGCCTGGCTAGCTGGTTCGTGAAAGACTTGGGCCAAGCCTCCCCCGACCAACCCCAGAAAAGCGTGGGAATAATTTTGGCTCTTAAAGTAGAAGATCAACGATTTGTATTTTGATTCCTTTAAAAGTTTGGATACTGTTGTTCCTCGTCATTTTACGGCCCGATTATTCTCACCTCCTTGAGGGTTCAACCGCGGAACAGTTTCGGCCAAAGTCTTTTCTCCAGGGTGTCAGCGATAACTCGCCTACTTATCGCGAAGGACACCATGGGATGTTTAACGTCTACCAAACGACCAGCAAGACTACTTAGTCATTTTTGCTGGGTCTGCAGTGGATACAATACCATGATTATAGAGCTGGATGAGCTGATACTGGGAAACCTGAGTGGTTGGATGATCAAAAGCTTGTACACATAACTCGAACTATTACCTGCTGGCCATTAAAAAAAAAACCCTTCATTTTGCTCTGCATGAGCACCCACACGTAACCCACTTGCTTTCCGACCATATTTATCGACGAAACGAAATGGACTGCAGGTTCCTTGGGGGGCTTCGTTTGGAATAACAGCAATGACGAGTGAATCAACAATGAGAATGAAGTTTAGCCACAACCATCCATCAGACAATGTGGGCATTTGGGGCACAAGGATGGCTCAACGTGTGTTACCTGGTCACACCTGAACACTCTGTCCGGTCCTGGGTGCACCGGCTCCTACTAAAACAGCCGTCCGGGGGTGGTGATAGTAACTTGGAAGGACAGACGAGTTCGACAGCCCCATAACGTTCAATGCGATGTTTGATCAGATTCATTCAAAATTTGGGCCAAAGGTGGGAACGACTTCCCGATGTAAAGGATGAGAATCAAGGGGGAGGAGTCCAGGTAACCAGGCAATGATTGGTCAAAAGTGGAATGCGAGACTGTAGGAAGTGACGGAATTCGTTCGAGAAAGTAAAGAGAGAGTGTATGTGTGTGTGTGTGTGTGGCAAAAGCATTAAGGACAGGTAACCACAGATCTTGAGAAGTAAATATAAACAGAAAACCAAAGGTGAGGTTAGGTGAGTTGAGATCCGAGGACAAGGAGGGTCCATGCAGTGTCCGCAAAATGGAACCTGCACGTCCGTGGGATGTGCGCTCCCTGTTTGCCAGGTGCGATGTCCGTGGTCGTGGACGTCTCGATTCCAAGGACTTCACGATGGTGTGCCGGGAGCTGAGCCTGGACGAGGCGCAGGTACCGATCCTTTTCGCTCGTCTGGACCGCGATGGTGACGGAGTCATCAGTTACGAAGATTTCGCCAACGGGTTCCAGGTGGCTTCGGACGTGCTTTCCGAAGATTCTGCTGCAGCCGAGACCGATCCTGGTGCCTCGAAGGTGAACCCGAAGGTGCTGCAATCAGCGGAGACCATCAAGGATTTGTACGAACAGTTTGGAGATTGTTCACGTTTCCTCTCCAAGTAAGATCACTTCCTCTCGTCTTTAATAAATCAGTTGTTTCGTTCTGTGATCGTTTTAACTCCTTTATAACAAACTTATCCATTGATAAAGTTTTTTG
Organism: Eptatretus atami; assembly: GCA_035128595.1. Classification (NCBI taxonomy): domain Eukaryota; kingdom Metazoa; phylum Chordata; class Myxini; order Myxiniformes; family Myxinidae; genus Eptatretus; species Eptatretus atami. Next base: position 49,698,288 of record CM068963.1, read on the forward strand.
TTCCTAATCCTTATTTGGGGCTGGCAAGATGGCCTCGAGGTACACACTCCCTTTAAGCTGAATAGCCTGGGTTCTAATCCTGACCCGGCTATAAACTGTCATCCTGGTGTTTCACATCATTGTACGTGCCTTCCCTCAGATGAACGTTAAGCTGGGGGTCCGGTCTGCCGGTATGAGTTGGTGGACGTTAAAGATCCTACTGTGTTATTTGCAAAGAGTAGGCGAGCTATTGCTGGCACCATGACCAAACCAACTGAGTTGAACACAGTTGTCATATCGTGTGTAATACCCAACACTACATTGAAGATAATTGAGCTTTCATTGATTGATATTTTATTTATTTATTTATTCATTCATATGCAGCCTGTGGCTGCTTGGCTGCATCATTTTTTGGAGGCATGGCTGTGCCGCTGATGCAATGCCCCCTGTTACCAGCATGCTGCTACTCATTTCACCGACCTCAAATTAAAAGCAGGCTAAGTCAACCCACCTGGTGTTAATTCAATGGTTGACAGGGACAGGAACTCAAGACCCTAAGATTTTAAGGCAGCCACCTTAACCGTTAAAACATCAGGTTTAATTTATGTTGATTTGTGTTGATTGAATGAGGATTCGTTCTGTTTTATGTCACTCTGGTATAATGGTTAGAGCGTCTTCTCTGACTCTGGGAGGTCGGGGGTTCGAACCCCGGTCAAGTCATACCAAAGACTATATAATATAACAGCACTCAGTGGAGCACATCCAGTACCTCTGCCAGGCTGAACAGTTTACGTTTTGTATCCCATTGATCGGTCGGATCTGGATCCAGACCTGAACAAAAATCTAATCAATTAATTATTGTCACACATCCAGCCTGCCCATCAAATTTCGGCTGAATCCATCCATAACTTTGTGAGATATCCTGCACACAGACAAACAAACAGAGACAGACAAGCAGTCAAACAGGGGTGAAAACATAACCTCCATCCATCTTCGGTGGCAGAGGTAAAAATGGTATACAGCATGCTGCTTCCTTGCTTGATGCTCAGCATTTAAAAAGGATAGAGCATGGACAAACAACCATAGGTTGGCAACTATTGTGCAGCATTAGATGGGTCTATAACCATCCAATGACCTCCTGCGTTGAAGTTCTTTGTGAGGGATCTCGTATATGGGTGTTTCTAGTGACCTGTTCTAGTTATTTGGGTGTTTCTAGTGACCTGTTCTAGTTATTTGGGTGTGTGGTCTCTGAGCTCGATCACGTGACTTAGTGGATGCTAAAGCTAAAGCTAAATCATCAGCTAAAAGATGCAAAGACTTTCCCAATGGAGAGTTTTAGTGAATGATGTAATGAATATCTCACAGGATTTTTGTATAATGATGTAATCCAGTGAATCATCTCTTTTGTTTTTAAAATTGATCTCAGATTCCTTGTGGATCTTGGACACAAAACACATGTTGGACAAAGATTTTAGGAGACAAAGCTAAACATGCAGTTGAGCATGGAAGACAAATCAATAAATTATTTTTTTAAATTTATGATGAAAGGTAAAATATTAAGATTCATTATAATTGAAAGTTATATCCAAAGAAAAGGAAAATTCCAGATCACCATGATCTATTTTGAAACAACGCATTCTTACAACACTATTTCTGTTTCAACAATTCTAAATTATCTAAATTTTGGTGAAAAAAATTCTACATTTACCCTGGCCATATTAAGGGCCTTAAAGTCAGCCAACATCACTGCATTGCATAAACAACAACAAGCAAAAACCAATCCTCTTAACGATAGACCTACCTCCAATCATCAGCAAAGTCATGGAATCTATTCATCGCAGTTGATATGAAATAATTCCTTGTGTCGAACAGCGTCATCTCAGATCACCAATTTGGATTCAGACCAGGTCATTCTACCTTGGGACATGCTGCTTCTACTCACCCAACAATGGATGGAGGTCCTCAATGTCAGACATGAGATCAGGGCCGTCTCTCTGGACACACTGTATCTTGTGCTTTTGATACAGTCTGGCATCCTGTTTTACTCTCCAAACTGTCTGCCAATGGCATGCAAGGCCAACTCCACACTTGGCTAACTGACGTCCTTTACTCTCGTAGCCAACATGCGGATGTCAATGGAATCCTTTCATCTCCTCTAACTGTTGAGGCTGGAGTGCCACAGGGCAGTGTTCTGGGTCCAGTCCTATTTCTGATCTTCATCAATGATCTCTCTAACTCTGGAAAATCCTCTATCTCTTTGTTGATGACCCTGCCCTCTGCTGTAACCTCCCACGTCCCTCAGACAGGCAGGCAGTAGCCCCTTCCGTCTCTCCAGACCTTGACAAAATCAAAAGCTCTTAAAATACTTGAAATATGTCTTTCAATCTGTCGATTCTATGTCTTTCAATCTGACAAATATCTCTCTTTCTCTCTCTTTCTCCCTCTCTCCCTCTCCGAAAGCACCGCCTGTTTAGCGGAACCCCCCATCTACTTTCTTAGCAATCCTCTTGAAGAAGATCAGTCACTCAAACTCTTGGGTCTCACTATGAGCTATAATTTTACTTGGGCAAACCACGTATCTAAGCCAGTCAAGGACTGTGCTTCCTCTGTCATGCAAAGCCCTTCTTTGGCATACCTGAACTCCTATCCACCTACAAGGTCTTCATATGCAGCTTGATGGAGTACTGCTCTCCTCTTTGGGCTGGCTCCCATGCCTCACACCTTGTTCAGTTTGATGCCATGTATGGAAAACAAGGTCTTCAAGGTCATTGAAATCTCCTGTGATGAAGTCTATGGGCTTATCACTTTCATATCGCAGACAGGTTGCAGTCTCTCTGTCTACTTCTGCCTCCTTTCTAGTCTTTCACCATTTGCTGTTTTCATGGTTTGTCCCATACCCTCCCCTTCCACCCCCCCCCCCCCCACCCCCAGGTTTATGTATGGCACACGCAGTCTGCCAGCAAACCTCTATGGTGAAACGCCAAAAAAGCTAGAATAGTTCCTCATCTCACTCATTTGTTCCTCATTTGTCTGCCAATGGAACCAACCTCAGCATTTTCTTTAATCCCATTCTTCCCTCGAGGTCTTCATGACAGCTGGTCTCTACCAATGCTGTTCTCCACATCCCCCCCCCATCTAAAACCATGATCTTTTCTACCCTATTAACCCTCCCCAATCCCAACTCTTTCCAAATTTCCCGTTTTTCTTTCCGGAGAGTTGCTTCTGTGTCCATCTTGTCCACTCCATGTGTCCTCCGCCCTAAAGCCCCATTCTTCCCCACATCCCTTACTTGTCCAACTCCCTTTATCTTTGTCCGTCATCCCTGCTGTTCGTGTCTTTCTCTCCTCTCTTTCTACTGTTCCTTTTGTTCTGTTACGTCCTGATCCTGTCTATGTTCTAGCTCCTGTGTGAGCCTTAACTTTGTATAAAAGAACTACGAAAACACTGTATACAACATCTGGGTTCGCAAGGCGTTTGGATTTTATTGTTATCCTCACCAGAGGAGAGAGTATTGCATTTGAGTCCGTTTGTTTATTTATTTGTCTGTCTGTTTGTCCACACAGAATGTGTTCACGTAGGCCACAAAAGTACCTAGTGAAAGCCAGTATTACATGTTTGTTTTTCAACTGAGTACAGGGGGTCCTTGCTATACGTCCAAGATACGTTCCAGAAAAGTTGGACTTGTAACGAGACGACGGGTAGCGGGGAATTCTTCCCCATAAGAATGTGCAATTAAAGAGGGATGTGTTCCAACACTTAGTTTACATCCTATAAACACCACTCAACAAGTCTAGTAATCAAAAAATGTGTATGAAACATACAAAACATCAGGAAAAAAAAAAATATATATATATATAATAAGTTAAACAAATATTAAAACCCAAACATCTTTTTATCTTGCTTACCATAACTTTAGTTTGGGGACGTTAAATGAAATGGACGTTAGTGTGGGGAATTGTTAGAAGTATAATAAAAATGTTCCTAAGTAATTTATGGACTTGTATGTGCAATGATGAATAGTGAGGAGACATATACTGGGGACCCCCTGTACCTCTGTAAAGCATGTACAACAAGAAAAAGAGAATCAGAGATTGCAGACCCTCACCAGGACTTGTTTCGTATGGTGTGTTGTGTGGTGTGTTGTGTAGTTTTGTGTGGTGTAGTTTGTGTACTGGTGTGTTATGTAATTAATATGCGACATAATTAGAACTGACACTTTGTAAATGCTGGCAGTAATGACTGGTTTAGCCATTTCTGAGAAGAAGATTTTTGAAGGTTTAAAAAAATAACAATATGGCTGCTGAATCACATGACCAATGACATCAAAAAAAATGTTGTGGACCATTTTATCCTTTCTCAGCTCGGTTAACATGACATCTCGTCTTGCTCTGACTGCTCCTCCCTGCTGATTCCCGCTGAATTGCTGTCACAGGGTTGGTACCAACTGACATGGTTCTCTGGATGTAGATGGCTCCTGTGTTGATTCGTCTGTGGGGATGTCAAGGCTGAGTGCTTGAGCTATCAGAAGTCATTGAGACCAGCGTCTACCAGAGATGCCCCCTCACAGCTCGAGATACTGCTTTGCCAGAGAGTATATGTCCTACTGCATTGTCAGCATAGATTACCTGAAGAACTTCACGCAGCCCGGACCCTCCCATTAAATGACCAATACAACCCAAGAAGCTCATTTCAATGGGAAACCTCCAAGACGAACTACCACCGAGTTTAGTGGACTTGTTTCGGCTCGCTTTCACAATCATGTTCGCTTTCCACCACAGAGGCTGGTCAAATGTTATTATTGGGGTGGAGTTATACTAGCTGCATGCAAACAGACAAACTTGAGGGTTGAATATATGCAAGACAAATCATTTGGATCCATGTCTATCATGGGCAGGAACATGACGGATGATTCTCCAGGGTGTTCACCTTTGTACACCATCTGCATCAATCCGGACCACAAAGGTGTTGCAGTCTTCAGCATCAGTGATGCTTCCACAGTAGATCAAGCTTTGCATAGGGTTTCTCCAATCTGGATTTGTAAGTGTTCGTAGTGCATTGATTCCATATTTTCTGTTGTAGGTAAAGTTCTCTATGTTGATACCACCAACAGCTTTGATGTCTTCGTTGGTTACATTGATCCTTCTGACTGGTTTGTGGTGGTCGTTTTTGGTGTAATTCCTACAATAATGCCCATGCCATGGAATGTGTTTTACCGTCAATGGTTCTGATGTTGTGATCAACATTATCTGCTGCATACTGAAGGAAATGCTCCGGAGTGCAGTTTTGTATATCTGTTCCCTGCATCATTGCTGCGCTCCTTTTCAAACTTCTTTACTTCGGAATAGGAAAGGCAAAATCCATGTCGATGGAGCGTATCAATCAAAAATTTGGACTGGAAATGATGATGCAACTGGACGCCTAGACCAACCTGGAGGGTACTAAAAGCACACGTGGACGCGTGGCTTGCTTATAGCCTGCCCGATTGATGCCAGCTTGGGTTCATTGTGCTGTCCAACGAACAATGTGCTGAGAAAAGTTTGTAAAGACTTAGGAAGTAATCCATCCCTCCTCGGCAGATGATCGCTATCTCGGCAGATGATATTTCGCTATAAGTAGGATAGGTATCATTGGACTGCTTCAATCCTTGATATCCTGTTTAATTAGCTTTGCTGCGGTCTCAATGATGTGGATTGTTTCATCCAACACACGGTGTTTCTGTTGGTAATGAAGTCCTGTAGGATCCGTGCAGCAGTGCTTACAAATGTGACTACATTGGGTTTTCCATTTATCTCTGTGAAGACAATCTTATCACCAAAGTGTTGCTTTATCTTACTTTTCATGTATTTGGAGCTGTACGGGTCGCATCGCATTCTTCTGGTTCTGTGTATTCTTTCATTTTCTCAACCAGGTCGTTGACAGTTATCTGTTCATCATTGTTTTGCTCCAAATAGTCAGCTACTTTCAGAAAAGCTTCATTTCTGATCACATCCTTGGGTCGACCGCTCATTCGAGTGTATTTCGATGCTCGTGGACCATCCTTTGGCACAAAGATTTGAGGAACGTGTTTTCCCGTTCTAAAGTTGACACTGCACAGTTGGTGATAGACTGCATCTGTGCTGGTAAGTCTATTCATACAGCACAGGGCACGAACCGTATCCACCCAGTCATTAGTGAAGCTGTCACATGCTGTAAGAACTTTGGCCGAAAAATCCATCGACCTGACTGGAATGAGCTTCCATTCTTGTTTGCGACCATCATATGGATCCGAACAACCGCAAAATAAACAGTCAGTCTTGTTGTCGAAGGGTGTCTCAGTTGATCTAAGGGCAGATTTTTGATCATCTTTACGAGGTAGACTGCCAGCTTGTTTTCTTTTGTATGCACTGATCACATGGGGGTTTATATATTCTCTTCTGCATTTAATGTGGACAATGTCTCAGGGTTTACTGTAATGTCACTTTGACGACTTTCGCTTGCTCTGAGAATACTTTCACACCCTTTTGCTCCCAATGTCATATGGGCTATCACTGTCAGCTGACTCCTGCCAGTAATAGCATAGCATATTATGCATATTGTGCAAGTAGCTTAAGATTTAGTATCTTAACAGCTCTTAATATATAACAAAAATGCTGAAATACAAAATAGCTAAGTATCTTAACATGCCCGCTTTGCTCCACGTGGTTGGATCAGACTTCAGCACTCCTGAATTCCGTATGTCTTCTTGCATAGTAATAATAAGTAAAAAAGTAAAAAAAAGTGAGATGGTGTTGGTTTACTAAATTTTATCAATAAACAATGGTCCATGAGGTTCCTTATGTCTGAAAACATACAGGACACCTCATTTATGTTGACAAATATACAAAAAAATAACAATAATTGATCTGCGTGGCGTCCATTTTGGATTTTCACACGTTGTTACTATATCAAAATTCACTAAGCCTCTCCTCAAACTCGTTTGTGGCTAATTTTGTGTTTTACTACAATTTTTCAATATTTCACAGCGGTCGTCCAAAAAGTGGTTTTCACTCGCGAGTACTGCCGTACTTCAGCGCCCCCTAAATGGGCCAACTTACAGAAAGGAAGGTCTGAAATGGATTAATATTGATCTAAATATATTCTCCTTCCATGAATACCTAGAATAG
>CM068963.1:49706508-49723278 GCA_035128595.1 Eptatretus atami
TTAGAGGACCCTCAAAAATTTTCATACTTATCGGTTGTAGCGTTCTCTACATATACAATTATTACATCATAACAAAGGCACCTATGACATCGTATAAATTCACACTCGTTCCCATGAGGAGTACTTGCTGTGTGCCAAGTTTCAATTTTTTCCTTGGTGCACTTTCAGAGATACAGAGGTCCAAGTTTTCCATTTTTCCAACATGGCTGCCACACTACATGACCTATCCATCCATCCATTGGGACCATATTCTGTGCAGAGCGTGTGTGCTGCCAAAGCAGTCTACTGGGCTATTGGTACAGTCCTGGACAGGTCGCCACTCCGACACAGGATACCAGCAAGCTGGCACTCATTTTCCGACGTCGGAAGGATGACAGGCTGAGTCAACCCACCTGGTATTAATCAACAGTGTAGTCGAGGCAATATGTGACTAAACCTAGAACAAATTGCAACAGTTTCGCAATAAAGTTTTTTTGGTACCTACATATATGAAAGACTACTAAAAGTATAGGTGAATATATTGTGAAACATATTTTGCAGCCATTTTAAAAATGGCCGCCGTCGAAAATTCAATATTTTTTTATATTTTATATTTGCTTTTGTAGGTCTTAAAGGCCATTTATGATTAATTTTGCACTGCAGCCTATGACTTGGGTTATTATCTATAGTTAGAATAATAAATTTCATATTTGATATTCCCTTCATCAGCATAAATCCAATATGGCAGCCAATTTTTGCCATTTTCATGATTTTGCTCATAATTTGCAACCAAATCTTTATAATGTTGCTTTTATCTCTACTTCTAGGGTTTCATGGAGGTGAATATATCTAGATCAAATTAACCCATTTCAGAACTTCCTTACAGTACAGTTGGCCCATTCTAAGGTGGCCGAGTACGGCAGTACTCGCGAGCGAAATCCAGCTTTGGACGACCGCTTTGAAGATATGTGAAAAATTGTGGTAAAACACCAAATTTGCCACAAATGAGCTTGAGGAATGCTTAGTGATTATTGATATAGTACCAGTGATTTTTTCCTAGAACGCTAATAGGCTGAAAATCCAAAATGGCCGCACGCAGATCAATTATTGTCATAACTTTGTAATATTTGTCGCAACAACATAAATGAGGTGTCCTGTTATGTTTTCAGACCTAAGGAATCTCATGAGACCAATGTTTACTTCATAAATATATTAAAGCCAGATTTATATTTATATAATATATATATATATATATAATTATATATATATAATACTTTACATGTTATATCAAACATTTTCATCACACCTGTTGTATATTTTAAACTATACAGTGCAGTGTCAAGTTCAACCTAGAAAAACAAATGCAAAAGCTTCCCAATAAGACTTTTTTGATCTTTATCATGTTGTGAAAACTACTTTAAGAAGTATAGGTAATATATTTAATGGAACACTGATTGCTATCACTTAAGTATGAGTGCCGTTTGATCAGTTTATGACTAAAAACTGCTATACTATGATAAGTAAAGTCAAAACAAATACGCCACACGCTGTGGTAATGTTACTACACATAAACACCTTTTCTGATATAGATGTTATATTGATGTTCTGGGAAAAGGGTGGTAGTGCAACCGAACATGTGGTGTAGGCATAGGAAGATGGTTTACCTTTGACAGTCTCGCAATAATCTATTCTTCCTCCTCAGAGTCAGTGTCCGTGGCTGAGTGCGTAATATTGGCGCATACACCTCTACATTCGCCACATGCCATAGAACAGTCCAGTCATTTTTGCGGCATGACATCGCATTGTGTTGCAGCCTGACTTGCAGTTGCACCTCATTATTTCGAGAGATCTTGGGGAGCAGGCATCATGTCGGTGAGGATAGGCATCATTTGCCCATTGTTGACTTTCCAGCCCCACTGTTCAGCAGGTAAATGACTTGTATCATCGGTCCATTCTTGTACTTGGTGATAAACCCAGAGACTGTGATATTTGATGGACCCTGATGTAGGTGGCAAGGATTGAGGCTGTACCATCTCTTTTCGAGAAATGGTTTGTCATAGAATTTGCGAGTCTCAGTCATTGGAGGTTCTCCTTGGCGTCCTTTGTACAGCGAGACCATTGCGTGTTCTCCTGCTACTACAATTTCTTCTTTTTTGGCATCTTTTTTCATGAGACAGATGCTTGTTTTGCAAGTATGAGCCTTTCTTGATTTCTAGTAAGGCACCTTTTTTCCAACGCCGAACACTCGAGACGTGTGTTCGCAACCAGCGATGGCATGTACAAAAGGTAGTAGTCACATCAACATCACCTAGCAACGATCTTGTTTCTCTGATATTCCAACATCGTTGAACTTTTTGTGAGTGTGTCTTCTGCTCTGGCCTAAAGAAGATATTGTGTGACGTGTTGATTGCATGATGACACAAAAGTACCAACAGATCTGTGTCATCGCCAATTAGTACCGTGTCCATTCTTGCAGATGATGCGATAGCTGTTTTGACATGAGGAGGTCGGCGTCCCTCTTGCATGGAATACTCACACCCTTCTTCTTGGAGCCTCTGGACGCATGTTAATGAATCGCTGCTTGTTCTTCTTGTTCAGAGGAACTCTTCTTTTGTAGTCTGGAGTGCCATTGTGCTTGAGAAGTGTACTTCTGCTCCTACACATCCACCATTCCTCTTTAAATGTGTGCAATCTTTGGGGCTTGGTCCATCCAAATCCATCATACTATTATGGCCTTGCCATATTTGTGTTTGACGTAACTTGTGTACTGCTTGCAGATACTGTCCACGTAGCTGCTTTTGACCATGGTATCCGGTGAAGCAAAGCACCTCCATCTAGAACATATTGCACATCAGTTGTCGGACCAGTGCAGCTGCAATCTCTGATGTCCACAATGCATCTGCAAGGTTAGCTTTGTTGGCTAGCCTCATGAAACCATTTGATTCAAATAGAGCAAGGTGGATACGTGCATAGTTCGAAACTGAATCTTTGACAAGTCGTCACACCTGGAACCAGCAGCGACCAAACGCTGGAACAGAGTGGCCGTCGACGAGAACTTCATCGTCCGTTTCTTGGCAGTTAGTTTGACATCCATTGTGATGGCCTGGTCCTTTTTTTTGAGGGAATGACTTGCCACTGGCTGTCCTTCCATAGATTTTATGATTGCCTGGCCTACCATCTTGGCATCACATGCATCTACAGCTGATCCAGCGGAAACACAGTTGCAATGTTACGCGTGGGGATTCCGAGCTAAATGGGTTTCTTTGAGACAGGTACTGCAAAATATGCTGACAGTCATGCCTATCTCTTTTCATCCTTGCTGATGTAGCTCCTTATGCTGTTCACTTGTTGTATACTGAATGTTGGTGACTCTTGCATAGCAATGTTCACCGCTGCACATATGGGAGTCGAGGGTACCCATATAAGCGCTGGGCCTCAGTCAAACCTCTTCCTTTGTCAGGCCTCAGTTGTCTTATGCTGCGCATCAGACATGCTCGATGATCAAATCAGTTGAAAAACCAGCCCAAGACCTCTCTGAACGTCGGATAACATGTAGTCCTTCTAAGAAATGTCTGTAGACTTCGGGATGTTATTCAGCAATCTACTCATCTTTTGTAGATACAGGTGTATTGATTTCAGGTACAGGTTGTGTCCTGATGCTGCAAAATATGGCAGCATGTCATATAGGCTTTGCAGGTGTAGGGCCAATTCCCTGTTCTCTCCCCTGTGAGGAAGCCTCGTACCGCTTTCTATCAAGATACTGGAGCCAAAGCTTTGATGTCCTCAGAGATTGATTCCTTTTTGCTACAATGGTATCCTCAAACCTGACCAGTACTTCGTCTGTTTCAACTTCAGAAGCTGGTATGGATCCCGTGAGCAAATGTTTCATCAGCTCGGTTAACATGGACATCTCGTCTTTCTCGACTGCTCCTCCCTGCTGATTCCCGCTGAATTGCTGTCACAGGGTTGGTCACCAACTGAATGGGTCTCTTGGATGTAGATGGCTCCTGTGTTGATTCGTCTGTGGGGGTTCAAGGCTGAGTGCTTGAGCTATCAGAAGTGCATTGAGACCAGCGTCTACCAGGAGATGCCCCCTCACAGCTCGAGATACTGCTTTGCAGAGAGTATATGTCTACTGCATTGTCGCATAGATTACCTGAAGAACTTCACGCAGCCGGACCCTCCCATTAAATGACCAATACACCAAGAAGCTCATTTCAATGTGGAAACCTCCAAGACGACTACACCGAGTTTAGTGGACTTGTTTCGGGCTCGCTTTCCACATCATGTTCGCTTTCCACCACCGGACTGGTCAAAGTTATTATTGGGGTGGAGTTATACCTGCATGCAAACAGACAAACTTGGTTGAATATATGCGAACAATCATTTGGATCCATGTCTATCATGGGCAGGAACATGACGGATGATTCTCCAGGGTGTTCACCTTTGTACACCATCTGCATCAATCCGGACCACAAAGGTGTTGCAGTCTTCAGCATCAGTGATGCTTCCACAGTAGATCAAGCTTTGCATAGGGTTTCTCCAAGCTGGATTGTTAAGGTGTTCGTAGTGCATTGATTCCATATTTTTTGTTGAGGTAAAGTGCTCTATGTTGACCCAACAGCTTTGAGTCTTCGTTGGTTAATCTCTCTGCAGATAAAAAGCAAGATTATATATGATTTGGTTGCAAAATTATGAGCAAAATCATGAAAATTGGAAAAAAATTGGCAGCCATATTGGATTTATGCTAATGAAGGGAAGATCAAATATGAAATTTTATTATGCTAACTATAAGATAATAACCCAAGTTCATAGGCTACAGTACAAATTTAATCATATATGGCCATTTAATGACCTAAAATACCAAATATAAGAATATAAAAAATATTCAAATTTTCGACGGCAGCCATTTTTAAAATGGCTGCCACATGTTGTTCCACCAAATTTATTCACCTATACTTTTAGTATGTCTTTCACAACATGTATATGTACCAAAAAAACTTTATTGCGAAACTGTTGCAATTTGTTCTAGGTTGACCCCCTATATCACTCAGATTGCCCAGACTAATGAGTGAGATTTGAACTCAGGATCCTAGGATCCCAAGCCCACCACCCTAACTATTAAGGCAACATCAGGCATGCATTCCAACAGTTGTAGCAATATGTCCTGCTGAGTGCCATGTTTCAGTCAAGAAGCTGTTGGGCTTGTAACAAGTCTTGGTAAAACAGGAATATATCCACATGCTGTAGGTTCATGAGAAAAAGTTCTCTCTTGAACTCAAGCATGCCAGCCTTTTCAGTAGGTCGTTGGCAGTGTCTTGAAAAAAATATATAAAACTATGAACAGCAGTGATTCAAAAGGCCATTATTCAACTGACAATGTCAATGAGACCATGGTCACCTTCTGCCAATCGAAGGTAAAGGACTTCAGGCTTGACCCAATGCTTGCCGCCCCAGAATAAATCAAGTGGATTTTTCTGGATTGTACTCAACAGTGCTTCAAGAGGGTGCAATGCAACCATTTTGTGGCACAAAGAAGCCACCAAATGATTAATTACTTGGGCACAACCTCTGAAAAACAATGAGGATAGTATTCCTCTCCACTTTTCTAATATGTTATAGATTTTAGTTACAAAGTTTTCACAGTTCTTAACCATAAAGGCTGGAGTGGCAATGGACACACCAAGATAATGGATGCCTTCCTTGTCCCATCACAAGCCTCTGGGAAGGGAAGGTAAGCCAACAGAAGAGGTATATATAGCTAATCCATAAAGCTTAACATTTATACCAATTTATTTTCGGTGCAAAAAATTTCGAAGCAATTTAGCAACATGGTGACGTCATCATCATTACGCTCTACTACTCAAACGTCGTCGGCATAGGCTGAGGTCATAGCTGGCCTTTCAGATAGCACCATGGGAAAACCTGGTAAACAAGCATGAAGATAAATTAATCGGGTTTCAATGCAGAGAGAGAGTAGAGAATGCATGATGGAGGATACCCTTGGTGAACTCCTCTCTCAACCAGAAATGGTGCACACAAGCTATTATTGACTTTAAATAATACGGAAAACATGATTGTACAATAAGAAATGTGAGAAAGAAAATCATTCCAAAACCAAACTGCTGTAAGATGTACTATATATATTATATATATAATATATATAATATATATATATATATTATATATAAATATAATATACATGACTAATACTTACAAAAGCTTTCTCTTTCAAGTCTCTCATCATCTCTCTCTCTCTCTCAAGTCTCGAAAGGATTTAAAAACTATGAAAGAGCTTTATACCATTTACGAGGACTTTTGAGAAAATTTTATAATCTGTACAAAATGGAGAAATAGGTCAACAATTATATTTAGACTTTAAATTTCCTTCTTCGGAATAAGACACAATTTCAAGGCAATAATGTAAAGGCAGTCAACCTTCCTGTAGACTATACTTTAAACATCTAGCAGTGTCGGTCGTAGCAAATCCCAGAATATTTCATAAAACTTTACAGGTAAACCATCAAAGCCAGGCACTCTTTAATTATCAAGGTTGTTAAGAGCTATGAAGAGTTCATTTGGAGTAAAATCTTGTTCTCCTGAGCGCTGTTGCAATTCCTCTAATTGGGGTAAAACTTTGGGTAAAATCAAGCATTGCATCTACATCAATCTTCTTTGTGGAAAAAAAAAAACTATTCTTTAAAAACATCTTAATAAGACACTTCAACTGATTATTGTCTTTGGTCACTTGACCATCACCCAAACGTAAACTTAGCAACAATCGATTGGCTTTTGCAATTTTTTCAAAACTAAAAAACTTATGCACAAGGTTCCTAAGTGGATAGACCTTTAATTCTGAACCATGCCAAGACTCCAAGAGCATCTTCCTTAGTTATAAACTATTTAAAGAGCTCGCTTCTCATAATCACTGCTGCATCGCACATCCTCATCAATATTGGTCGTGTAATCTTGCAGATGAAGGATCTTTTTTTTTTTTAATATGCATACACTGGCATGTTTAATACGAGTAAAATTGTCCCCGTACTGTTGGCAAAAGAAGAGGATTTGAGATGTTACGTAATCCCACCACTGACAGAGATTTTGAAGTCGTCCGCATGATTCTAACATACAAAGCCAAATGTTTTTAAAGGGGAATTGAAAAAAGGAATCATTTAAAGGAGAGGCATTAAAAGACCAACCAGCAGAATGCCTCTGGAGACTGAAAAGAAAGGTGCAATTTAATTTTAAAATTATCAGACACTAGAAGGAATATTTTCAGTGAAACTTGTAAAGTTTAAGAAAGGGAGACAAATTAATATAAAATTTATCAAGTTTTGCATGCAGTAAGTTATTCAACAGAAAACGACACCATGTAAATTGTTGAGCATTACCGTGCTGTAAACACCAACCATCACCAAGATTATATTGTGACAAAAGTGTGGACAAAGGCCTAACACTACCTCGATAAGATTCATGACTGTTCCGATCTATGGATGGATCTAAAGTGCAATAAAAATCGCCACCAAAGCACATTAGGATCTCGAGGAGTAGTGGGGGAGGGGGGTAGAGGCTGGGGGGGGGGTGGGGAAGATAATTAAGAAAAGAAAAAGATCCAGGAAAAAAGGCTGCTCTGGTTGTGCTGTCTCTTGGAGCATAAATATTGACAATTAATATCCGCTGATAATTATCTGCGTCGGAGTGGCGACCCATCCAGAATTGTGTCCAATAGCCCAGGAGACTGCTTAGGCAGCACCAACGCTCTGCACAGAGTGTTGTCCCAATGGATGGATTATTATATAAAAATTCAATGGAGGCTAAATCACCAGGTACAATTTCTTTGAAAACAAGAGAATTGATAGGATGGTGTTACTAAAGAAAAACAAGCACATTTCAGTGTACAAGTACAAGTACTTTCTGCATCCTCTTACAGACCATGCATGATTCTACCTCCAATCTGCCATGCAACTTACAGTGGAACGAGTTTCTCGTAACAGAAGAATATCTACTTTTTTTTTCTTTTAATTAGTTGCATAGTTTGAACTTTGTATAATGGGTTACACCCACCATTTATATTCAAAGTTGTTATAATCATTAAAAAGGAAAGAGGATGACTCAAAAAACATTTAAATCTCCAGATGTTTTCTTTGAGAATATATATTTTTAAAATCTCTTACAGGAAGAGCTAGAAGTTGCAAAAGCCTCCGGTTTCTTAACAATACACTGTGCTCTTTGGACAAAGGAGCGTAGATTTTGGAAAACAAGGAGCTGATACTCCATGTGCCCCACCTTTTGGGTGATATGAGGAATAGATATGTGTAATATGAAAGCTAAATCTAGAATGTTTTTTGAAATATCGTGTGCACAAGCAAATTTACTGAGATAGTTGCCATGGCAACATAATTCAGCCAATCACTGCCATGCTATAATCAGGTTGACATAATGTAATGAGGAATAGATATCTGCAATATGAAAGCTAAATGTTCAACGGTTTTTGAAATATCTTGTACACCAAAGTATATGGACTGCCGATCGGTCAGTCAATCGGATGGACGGCGCTCATTTTAATGTCCTCTGTCTCTGACCTTGTCAGAGGGGTGGAGGACAAAAATAATTTATGTTTACTCATTTCTTACGAGAAGTTTTTTTTGCAAAAAAATCTAATATATCGTAAATGGTGTTATCGAGACTATTGGGTGAGGGAACTCCTCATCAAGTGCGCTCGAGGTAATAGAGGAGCCACTGTCTGAATCATAGCCGTCACCCTCAGGGGTTTCTCCTGTTTGGTCAGTATCCATTGTAGTTTCAGAAAGAGAAATTGAAGATGCAGAAGCGACACACTCAATTGATACATCTTTTGGTAAGTCATTGGCTATAATAGCGATATGTTTTTTTCCTTTAGTAGAATTACTGTGAGATTGAGGGAATTCAGAGAGGGGGGAAAGGGAGAAACTCAGTCTGGCGAGAGGATGGGGGTCACTGGTAGTGGAAGTTAAAGGTTGCAAAACAGGGGGAGAATGAGGAGGAGGAGAAGAATGAGGAAGAAGAGAATATGGAGAATAAGAAGGGACACTACCGTTACATAACATTTTGGAGGTACTAGGTGACTCAGGTGGAACGAACTGGTAAAACAGAAGCACATGGGGTCTGTATTGTGGGGCGAGTCCCCGTGACCTCCTGTGCAAAAGAAAGAGGCACCCTCAAAGCAGCAATAATTTTGGCTCCAGGTTCAGCAGTACCATGCTTGTGTATCGAGGATGAAAGAGATATTTTTGAACTTTTATTTATAACGGTCGGTCCTTCATTTGAAACTTCTGATTCTTTGTGAACAGTATCAATTGAAACAGGCGGTTGTTGCTTTGAGTAATCTTGATAAACAGTTTGATTTGAAACATCTTTAGGAAATAATTTTTTAGATTGCCAAATTCACCACAACCATAACACACAAGAGTCTCTGTCATGGACATAAACTAATATAATATTAAACCCTCTATTCATTGAGAAATAGGAAGATAACTGAGGTGTTAAAAACGTTAGACAACACAATATGAGCGAAAATCAGAAAACAATCCTACAATTGACATCATATCGTTCCTTGGGAAGTGAGGGGAGGGGGTGGGGGGTCACAGACTAGACTGTGTTAGTGTAACATGGTCTGTGTGTTTTCAAGAAGGTGAGATTTGCCATTTACAGGGACCTGTCAGAGGAAGTCCTTTTGTTGCATGTGATGCTGAGGAGGCAGAGTATGTAATTTATAGACAGAATAGTCAGGTATATTGCCATGACATGTACTGACTTCCTTGAGGCACCGATGCGAGTGCACAAGTCACTCAGAGGGTAACGGTAGAAATATGGACAATAATATGTCCGTTTATTGTTTAAACAAGTCAAACCAAACGTAGACATGAGAATAGAAGGACTTTAATTAATATTGATACCCACTGGTATCCTTATAAAACACTAATTAATCAATTACAAAAGCATCCCATAATAATTATTAAAAGTTTTTACAAACAAATTAAAATGCTTGATTTTCCATATTATCTGCATAAACACCTCATTAGCTATTCTTCTTCATCAGGATGTAGTCCTCCTCCTCTTCTTCTCCACAAGGCTTATTCCCCAAACTTGTCTAACTCCCAAACGCTTGGTCCATCAACCTTCCTCCCATACATACAGCACCACTTTCCTCCGTGCCCTTAACAACGATTCATTTCACTCCTCCCATGATGTCTGTCTCCGTATAGCCATATTCGGAATCTTGGAAAGCCTAGTTTGCAGAGGTTGTCTGCACATGACAATAAATTCCTCTTCACATCGATTAACGGTATCAAACCCCTCCATTTCAGTACCCTCCCAAAATTTCCTACGTGTCAATTGCTTCCAACACCACCCCTTCTCTGAAGCCCCCTCTTCGGCATCCTTCCCCTTCAGGTCCCCTCTTTCTGCATCCTCTCACAGCATTCCCCCTCAACCCACCCCTCAAAACTTCCCCTCGAAGCTTTGCCCTCAAACCCATCCCTCCCCATTTTCCTCCTCCACCTCCTTCATCTTCCCCCACTCCACTCCTCCCATCTTCCCCACACTCCATCTCTCATCTCCCACACTCCACCTCTCCCACCTCCCCCCTCCCACCTCCATTCTCCTCTCATCTCCCCACACTCACCTCCTCCACCTCCCCCCTCCACTCCACCTCCTCCCATCTCCCCCCCACTCTACCTCCTCCCATCTCCCCCACTCCATCTCCCCCCACCTCCACCTTCCTCCATCTTCACCCACTCCATCTCTTCCCGTCTCCCCCCCCTCCCCACTCCATCTCCTCCCATCCTCCCCCACTCCATCTCCTCTCATCTTATCTTCCCCCACTCCACCTCCCCATCCCTCCCCCCACTCCACTCCTCCCCATTTCCCCACCCACCTCCTTCCATCTCCTCCCCCCCACTCCACCTCCTCCCATCTTCCTCTCCTCCACCACCTCCATCTTCCGCCACTCACCTCCTCCCATCTTCCGCCACTCCACTCCTCCATCCTCCCCCACTCCACCTCCTCCCATCTCCCCCCCCCCACCTCCTCCCATCTCCCCCCACTCCACCTCCTCCCATCTCCCCCCCCCACTCCACCTCTTCCCATCTTCTCCCCACTCCACCTCTTCCCATCTTCCCCCACTCCACCTCCTCCATCTTCCCCACTCCACCTCCTCACATCTTCCCCCACTCCACCCCTCACATCTTCCCCACTCCACCTCCTCACATCTTCCCCCACTCCACCTCCTCACATCTTCCCCCACTCCACCTCTTCCATCTTCCCCCACTCCACCTCCTCCCATCTTCCGCCACTCCACCTCCTCCCATCTTCCCCCCACTCCACCTCCTCCCATCTTCCCCCACTCCACCTCCTCCCATCTCCCCCACTCCACCTCCTCCCATCTCCCCCCACTCCACCTCCTCCATCTTCTCCCCACTCACCTCTTCCATCTTCCCCCCACTCCACCTTTCCCATCTTCCCCACTCCACCTCCTCACATCTTCCCCCCACTCCACCTCCTCCCATCTTCCCCATTCCACCTCCTCACATCTTCTCCCCACTCCACATCCACTCATCTTCACACTCACCAAGTCTCCTCCCACTTTTCCCGTCGCCCTACCCTCTCCATCTTTTATCTCACCCGCCCCTTTCAGGTCCCCTCACCCCCCCCTCCCCCTTTCCCCACCATGTCCCCATAAGCAGGAAACTGAGGCCAATGGATTGGAGATGAACAGAAAGCTTGGGTTTATGGTAATGAGGGTTGTGAAATCTGTGGAGCTCAGGCAAGGAACGTGGTTGGAAATGGAGGCGTTCAAGGATAGATGGAGGTGGTAGAAGACTAATCTACCTGTGATGGGTAAGAAACGAGCTCTACAGCTCAACTTTAAGATGCAGATGGATGACAAGGCAGGTTTCCCTTTTGGAAGTGATTAATGTTGACATATTGCATGGGAATCGATGATGAATCCAATCAACGAATGAGTAATCTTTATCTTTTTATGCTAATAGTTGGGACCAACTTTGTGAAGTCCACACACAGCTCATGCTGTCAGAAGACCAGAACTTGGTACATGCTTATGAGGAAACTGTGAACGCCCTGCTGCATGATTCCAAGCGCCGGGTCTCTGTGGTGCAACGTCTTGAACACAATCTCAAGAAGTACGTTAATTCATTGTTAATTAATCATTTTGTCATCTTTTTATTTTTCACATATCATACCTTCTACTTCTGTCTCTCTCTCTCTCTCTATCAAACAGTCCATTTATCTTCAGAGCTCGTGCTTTCTTTCACTCCTTCTCACGTCCTCTCCTCTTCTCTCTTTTTCTTTCTTTTGCTGTGCCTTTCACTCCCTTCTTATCTCGCTGTCATTCTTTTTCCTTTTTTATTTTCCCGTCTTTTGTATTTCACATTATCTCCATTGTAATTTTGGCAGGAGTGAAGACCGCATTGCTTTAACAGTGAGCGAGATGGAGGCTGAGGTTGAGGACAAGATCTCTGCTGTGGAAGTGCGTGCACGTACCGAGGTGGGTTTAACTAGCCTGCTTTGTCGAGTCACTATTAAACTCTTACTCTTACTTCCCTGGTTAGTCGATATAACGGACGAACCAGAGAAGGAAGACTTCTATCCCACATCCCATCCACTTCAGATTTGGCTGGCAGGTTAGCCTAGAGGTAAAGACCCTCGCTTCTGACCTGTCTAGCTGGGGCTCTAATCTCGACCGAGCTATAAACTGTCATTCTGGCGTTTTGCATTAGGGTGATGATCAATGTGCGTGTCGTCCCTCGGATGGATATTTAGACTGGGTGTCTCATCTGCAAGCATTAGTAGGTGGGCATTAAAGATCCCATGGTGTTCTTCAAAAAAGTAGGCGAGCTGTCGCTGGCAACCTGGCCAAATTCAAAATTCCTGCTCAAACCTACAGGGGCATGACTGCATCAGGGGCACAACTACAGGGGCACATATCAGCGGCACAACTGCACCTCCAGCGAATGATGCTACCCACAACCATGTGCTGCATATGAAAGAATAAGAATATGAACAGAAGACAGCCAGACTCTAAAGCCGTACAACTGCATGCTCTGAGGATTGTTTTCCAGTTGTAAAGTTGCCAATTATGTTTCAATTATCCGTACGAGGCATAATGGTTAATCCCACGATTGGAATTTAATTTGAGTAAATGAAAACTTGCCCGCTGTAACATAGTTGAAAGCAGGCTTCGTGTCTTCTTTTGGCTTTTTGTTGACAGACTTTTCCGGGATATGATGAGCACATGGTGGTGCAATGATAAAGATATATTGATATAATTGGTTGCTGGTTTAAAAATAATGGGATTCCTCATTTCCCAGGAAAGAAGCCAGGCCAAGAATGAACAGGAAGAGCTGAAGCAGAGGTATGACGTTGAAATCCTCAATCTTCAAAGTGCCATCGAGAAGCTCTTAAAGGTTGGTAGTTCTGATGTCAGCCAGATGGCCAAAACAAGTATACAACATCATGATATTTCCTTCTTATTTAACACAATGGAGACAAGACCTTTATATGTTCCAATTTACTACTTCCTATTGTTGTCAGGGCATGCATACGAGATCTTTCACCAGTGTAAATTAGGCCATCTTTTCATTCTTTGTTTGCAGTTGAAGAAGGAGCCGGAGAATGACATGAAGCATGAGCAGTTAGCTACCTTGCAGAATAAAGTTGATGATATGATTGAGGTAAGGTTTTACATCAAAATACTCCATTGAAAGTTTGGTCTTGGTTTTGCGGCTCCTGCTCTGGGTGCGGTGTTGATGTGGCGCAGGCATGATGGGCCGAATGGCCTCCACCTGCACCTAATTTCCTGGTGTCCTTGTGTCCTCCTTTTCCTGTGGCTGCTGCTCTTCCTGCTGTTGCTCCTCCTGCTGCTGCTACTCTGCCTGTTAGTGCTACTGCTACTCCTCCTCCTCCACTTGCTTATGCTGTTGCTGCTGCTCCTCCTGTTCCTTCTCTTGCTTCTGCTGCTGTTGTCATCATTGTTGTAATCACCATCATTCCTCCTCTTCTCTTTCTCCTAATCCTGCTGTTGTAGGCATTGATATTGTTGTTGTTGTTGTCGTCATCATCACTGTCATCATCATTATCGTCATCCCTTCTCTTCTTCTTCTTTTATTCCCCATACCCTTACAATGGACAGCCCACAAGGCTCCTCTCTGAGTGCAACAAGTCTTTTAAAAACCTGCATCTATGAGGGCAGTTCTAAAATGTTATAGAATGAGACACTTACAATAGTCCAACACACACCAATATATGATTCGTCTTATATAGAAATTTAAAAAAACAACACACATTTACATATTTTATTATTAATTATATTTTATATATTGAAACATAATAAACCTTGACATGTCTTGGACTATTGTGAGTCCCTTAATTGCGTAACCTTTTCAATGCCCCATGTACAGTAGGTGCCATACTTATGTCTCATGACAAAGTGGCATTGTAACTTGTCATGCAATCTCTGTAAAATAATTCTCTTCTTTGACATGTTTGAGATGACGACTGTGTGCTGGTGCTCTTTGTAACCGAAGAAGGTCATTCACATGAACATTAGAATAGAACCACCTGGTCAATGTGTTTAAAGTGCAGAAGCTGCTGCACAGACAGCAACTCCATTCTGTGATGGCAAGCATTGTAACCTGGTATCAAGGAACCTCCAAGGATAACAGACTACTTGCTACCCACAGTATAGGCAGGAATTTGTGATTTGGCTTTGGTGCCGGCGACAACTCGCTGACTTTTCAGGAAGGATACTGTGGATTCTTTAATGTCCATCAACTAATGCTCCCAAATGAGATAGTGCAACGTCCATTTGAGGGATGGCACAGGGATTGATGAATCGCCTTGAATGCGAAATACCAAGACGATGGTTCATAACTTGGTCGAGATTCAAACCTTGGCTAGACAGCTCAGCAGCGAGTGGGCATACCACTATTGTCGAGGATATCCCGCCAGTCCGGTATCTACTAAGAGTTCCTCATTGCCTCGGTCTCATTTTGACACTGAAATAAATGATTCAGTTGTTGAAAAAGGGGATAATTAAGCTTCATCTACAGCTCTTCTTCATTACGAGGAGTTTTCTTTTAAAAAAACATGATTTTACAATATATTCATGATAACTCAGTAACTCACATAACTCAGGTCTAGTCACAGAAACTTTCAATTCCTAGGAGAACCGAGAGTTGCGAAGACGCCTTCTGGATTCGAAGACCAATATGGCTGTGATGCAAAGCGAGTTGATGACAACAAAATCGGAGCTTGCTTCCCAAAATGTCGCCTTTGAGAGGTAATCTTGGGAGCTTAGACAAGAGTTGCATCTTGCAATTTGCAGGGTACTTTGATAGACTATGATACTTTGATGGACTATGATCTGATACTATGACAAGGCCTCATGCAGGAATCTTTAAAATTATGCTGCTGAGATGCTTGGAGGTCAGAAACCTCAGGCTCTGAAGCTGCAACTCTGTAAACGATGCAATTGCTGAATGTAATGCCTCCTTTGTGTAGGGAGCAGATGTTACTTCGTCAGTACTCAGACGACCGACACGATCTCGAGGGAAAGATTGAGCTGCTCGAGTGAGTTTTTGTTCATCACTTCACCCTGACAGCCATGCATCAAAATATTAATTTGTAAGTCATGTGACGAGGGAAATACTTTATCCTTTTTATAGTAAGTCACTTTCAGGAGTTTGCAACTACATTATGTGTAGGACAAGGACATCTGGGGACATAAATTACTTTTATATTAATTACAAGTAAGTACCACCCATCACTTCGCTTCGGCAATACTGAGAAGGAGGGAAAAAAGAGGGGGAAGAGAGAGAGAGAGAGGTGGGAGAGAGAGAATTGGGAGAGTGAGGAAATAGAGGGGGAAAGAAAGAGGAGGGAGAGGGAGCGAGGAGGGGTGGGAGAGTGCGGAGGGAGGGGGAGTGAGGGGGGAGGGGAAGGCAGTGAGAGGTGAGAGTAAGGGAAGGCAGATGAGCGGTGGAGCGTTAATTACGATTCATAGCGTCTCATCACAATGATCCTGCATCGAATAACAGTGAAGATGGAAACAAAATAATGTCTGAAATCCATTTTGTACCGGTCATACTATAAAGACCACCTGGACATGTCCGGAGACAAACACTGCCTGGACATGTCCAGAGCCAAGCTGTCCAGAGACAAACACTGTTCGGATACATCCAGAGACAAACTCCCGTCCGGACACATCTGGAGACAAACTCCCGTCTAGACATAAACACTGCCTGGAGACATCCGGGACAAACCCTGCACAGACACGTCCAGAGACAAACACTACCCTTATGTGTCCGGAAAGAAACACCACCAATATGCGTCTGGAGACAAACACCGCCCGGACGCGTCTTGAGACTAACGCCGCCCGGACGGGTCTGGAGACAAACGCCGCCTGGACGCGACTGGAGCCAAGCTGTCCAGAAACAAACACCGCTTGGATACGCCCGGAGACAAAGCTGCCTGGACACATCCGGAGACAAACCCTACCTAGACATAACCATCATCCAGACACGTATGGAGATAATCACCGTCCAGACATAACCACCATCCGGATATATCCAGAGACAAACAGACAGCGAGAAAGTGGAGGGTAGAGTGAGAGAGGTGTGATAGGAGGGTGCTGCACTGTATTGGGAGGGGGTAGAGCAAAGATGGGACAAAGAGAGAGAGGGGTATTTATATTATGCCTGGTGTTGGCTTAATGGTTAGGGTGGTGGGCTTGGG
>CM068963.1:49723391-49754123 GCA_035128595.1 Eptatretus atami
CTGTGTCGGAGTGGCGACCCATCCAGGATTGTGTCTAATAGCCAGGAGACTGCTTAGGCAGCACCAACGCTCTGTCCAGAGTATGGTCCCGATGGATGGATGGTATTTATATTGACATTTCAGGGAGATGTGCACAAACATTAATCTTTATAAACAGCTGCGTGTGATGGGTGGAAAAAAACACTTGGCTTGGTAATTTAGAAAACACGTTAATATGGAAAACGGCTAAGAAATCGGGTGTTATCAAATATATTTTGCTTTGAAATTCACAAAGAGAAACAAAAACCTTTGTCAAGTACATCCGATAACCAAATGCTTTAGAAACAGGTGCGAGGACAAAGGAAAACCTGATAGAACCTCCATAAGATATGGAATGAAACTTTGCCACCATGACGCCTGTAATGGGCATGGCATGTCCACACACCCACGAAGAGTCCGTAGAGATCCAAATCTACCCACGTGTACCACGTCCATGTGCACTGTATACGTACCTCTGCCTTGTAGTGACTGTCAACTGTATGTCCCAATCGGGACACAAACTGTTCCACTAACGACTGTAGCGTGCTCGGTAATTGCCTTAAGCATTTAAGTAAGCACTCCAATGGAACACCTGGCTTGGCAAGAGATTACCAATTGCCGTGGATTAATCAATGCACCCGGAAATGCCAAAGCAATGTCCGAATTGGACAAATGAACACTTTCTAGGAGTTGGCACTGTTGCTGAGTTTGATTCTGGAGATTAAATTTTGTAATTCAGCTTCGTTTAAGAGATTCTCGAAGTTATTGCATGTGTGGAAATGAAATAAAGCCACGAACGCTGGCATCTCCAGGCGTTTATAAGCATTGCAATGTATCCAGCGATTCGTAGTTGTGATGAACAGGCATTCAATAATGAGGGAGGAAAGTGGAAAAAATAACGTTGTAATTAAGAAATCATTGCGGTCTATTCAAAGTCAAGGCGTGGTTGAGCAGGCCAAAAAACATGGTGGCTTCAGACCCCAGCGAGGTCACCCTGGCAGAGAGGACGTTAGTCATTTGGGGGCCCCATGCAAAACACAATAATGGCTCAGTGGGGCCCCTGTCAACTTGTCATCACACTAATAGATGCATTTTGACATCCATCTGTCTGACGTCGTTATTATTCAGTCGCTACACAAATCTCAACCGAGTAAACTTGCAAAGGGGACTATAATAGGTCATATGGAAAAAGGTTGTAGCGACTTAATTTGGCCTCCACACCCGAAATTCCAAAGGTTGGGGGAAGCAAGTTATCTTCATAAATATATACTATGTAGTACCGCTCCCAGTGGTGGTGAGAGAGGGTATTATGAGTGACACTTCAGAACCCTCAATTGTATCACGTCTTACGAGTAATAGGACTCCGTATTATTTTCCCACTTGTTTAGTTTATGGTGCTTTAGCCTCGATTGCAAAAATAAATCCAGAGGAATTCCTGTTTTATTGCCTTTTCCGCATTGGAAAGGTCTACCGTATATACAACAGCATGAGCGTCGTTCCACATTATTGTGCCATTTTTACAAGGATTTCTCCGAATAATGATAATATAGCATATTAATAATTATATTAAACATTACAATATTGCAAAATAATATTAATAATTATATTATCAATAATAATAGGACAATAATTGGCAGTAATAACAACAATAACGTGATACCGCACCACCCCCAGCCGCTCCTGTAGATAAATTTCAAATTATTTTGTGTGATTAGAAGAACGGTAACCCCCTTATCTCACCGTCAGGCGAAAACACAAACTCACACAAAAAGTTGATTCATGGGGTGTGCTCCATTACCAATCACTTGCCTCGCCAGCTGTTCCTTATCAACTGTTTCGTTGGAGTGCTTGTTTGAGTGGTTAAGCCACTTGGTGAGTGCTCTACAAGCTGATTAGTAATGGTACACACCTCAGCACGTGCTCGGCTGAGGACCCCTTTTCTGGTTCAGGTGTTTGTGTGATGAAAAAAGTTAATTTTGGGTGAATTTTCACCCTTTTCCCCAATTGTTGAACTTTTTATATTTTTAACACCGCTGGGGTAGTTTTGTTTCATCCTTGGAACGAGTGTTCTGATTTTAAAACCCACAACGTTCCGCAATGCGCATGGGTTAGTCCATTTACCAAAAAAGGTGTGTTTTGTGATTATTGTTGTATTTGTAGACATTAAACGTAGCTATATTCACTTACTCTATCCACCAATACTAACCTCACGCCTTAATTTAGGAATAGTCCTGTCGAGTTAAACATCAGGAAAACATGTTTTTAATCCATCATTAAGTTTCAGCGCTTTATGCTCCCCTTGAGATGGAGCGGTTCCGTTGTGCTGTGTTTCACAAACTCACATGGTGATATGTTTTGTCGGCAAAATGAGACCTCACCCTCGGAGGCCCCATCTCGAAAGAATGTGAACCATGATTGGCATGTGTGGCCCCTTATCATCTCGTGGCCCTATGCAACTGCACGGGATCCATGCCCCTAATGCCGCCTCTGCACCCAGGATACGCCTGAAGACCCCAGAGAGCAAGGTGGCCAGGATGCGCTTGGTAAAGGATATAATTAAATAAGGCCGTTAATTATCTTCAAAAGGGGTGTTTTTAATTAACCCAACGCGCCCAATTTTCACTCATGCATTTCCTTTGAGTTCCCTTAGTATGTATGCAAAGATTCAGGCTGATAGGTTTCCTGGTTTTGGAGTTATGGAGGAGACACACACACACACACCACAACACACACACACACACACACACACACACACACACACACACACACACACACACACACACACACTCTGCCATTTATTAGTGTAGACAAGGAGCTTAGTTGACAATGAACAAATTAACGTATAGTGTATGGAACTTCAACTTTGTATCCAGTATCACGAGCTTTGTCCTCCAGAAAGGGAAACAAAACTGGCTAATCCATGATGGTTAGTCATGGATTTAATCCAAGCACTTTTTTTTGCACAAACAGTTGTAGGAAACACCGGGATGACAGTGATCGAGATTTTTCCAACACACTTGTAGAAGCACTAAGCTGTCAAATATATCGTGATGGAAATCCGTAAAAGGATTGTGGAGTTGTATTGTGGTGTCATTCCAACCTTGTCATTCCTTTTCATTCCTTCCTTGTCATTCCTTTTCCTACGTTGTTTGGTTGTTTTTTGGGGATTCCATCCCGACAATTTTTTTTTCATTTTTTGAAAATGTTTTTTCTCACTTGTTTTACTCTATTTTTCCCGATGGTGATTCCAATGACATCATCGTCTCGTAAGTTGGTTTGAGGGGTGTTTACATGAGGAACCTCCAACACCCAAACCCTCAACAATATATCTCAGACAAGTTCCTTCCGAGTTCCATTAATATCACATCCAATATTTTCATCTCTTCTGTCTCCACTCAGACATTCTGTTACCCCATTGTCCTTTTTATCCCCCACCGCGTGGCGGAAGGGGGATATTGTTGTCACCCAGGTCGTCCGGCTGTCCATCCGTCCGTCCGTCCGTCCGTCAACATTTATAGCTGTGAGTGCGATAACTCATAAACTGTTCGCCATATCGATTTGAAATGTGAGTCACACATGTACCACCTGAAAAGGAAGAACCCTATTGAATTTGGGCGTGGCCGGATCCAAGATGGCCGACTGGGGCGGCCATCTTGAAAAAAATGTTTTTTGTAATAAATGGAAAACCGCTTATCTGATTTCAATTATTTTTCAATGGCGGTTGATTTTGGGCGTGGCCGTATCCAAGATGGCGACCGCCATCTTGAAAACAAGATGGCTGACGGGCGGCCGTCTTGAAAAAAATGTTTTTTGTAATAAATGGAAAATCGCTTATCTGATTTCAATTATTTTTCAATGGCGGTTGATTTTGGGCATGGCCGGATCCAGATGGCCGACTGGGGCTGCCTTCTTGAAAACAATATGGCCGACGTTCGGCCATCTTGAAAAAAAGTTTTGTAATAAATGGAAAACCGCTTATCTGATTTCAATTATTTTTCAATGGCGGGGGATTCCCCATCTCTGATGGTATATTTTTGTTTTTGTTTTTGTATACCTTTGTTGAGGCTCGTATGAGAGCTAATACATAACGCACAGCAAGGGGGCATGAGACAAGAGGGTGGGAGGGGAAGGACAAAACAGTGGGGAACAGAGACATTAGATCTGTGGAAGGAGAGGGATGGGACGGGGAACATGGGGAATACAAGATGGACATTACAGGGACTTTCAGGAAGGAAAGCAGGGAATTTGAAGGAGGTGGGTTTGGGTGGGTTAACGGGGTAGAAAAGATCGAGGATTTGGATGGGGATGATAAGAGGTGTGGGTGAACAGCTGTTTGAAAGCCTGGAGGAAAGAATGGGATTGAATAGAGTGAGGGAGTTTATTCCAAAGCCGGGAAAAAAGAGGAGGTAAAGAGTGAAGGTGAGCAGTGATTCGTGATTTTGGTTGTTTTACTAGAAGGGGGTTGTTGGCGGACCTTGAGCGCCCTGCGGAATGTGGTGGGACAAATCGCAGAGAGAGCTGGGGGGGCGAGGCTGGAGAGGAGACGGTAGAAGACAGAAAGACCACCGACCAACCTGCGGTGATTGAGTGAGAGGCCCAAAGACTCAGCCTCATTGCAGGAGATGCCAATGATCCAAAATGCCTGGTTTCCACTGCGTGAAGCCGAAAAGGTGGGAGGCAGGAGCACCAGCCCAGAGGGCTGCTCCATCAGGCTGCGGATGAAAGCGTTGTAAGTGGTCAGGAGCTCAGGTGGGCCGAGGAAGGACTTTGCACGATGGAGGATTCCCAGTCGGCGACTGGCTTTGGAGGCCAGGTTTGAAATGTGGCTTTCCCAGGAAAGATCACGGCAGATAGTGAGACCCAGAAGCTTGAAAGAAAGGACTTCTTCCAGGGATTGTTGAGAAAGTGGATGGGGGGGGGGTGGGGTCTAAACGGTCCTTTCAGAGAGACATAGTGAGAGTGTGAGATTTGTCCGGATTGAAAGACATGTTCCACGTGTTGGACCAGTTTGTGATTTTACCTAGATCTGCAGTGAGCGAGAAGCTGCTGCTTGCCGGTCTGAGGGATGGCAGATGGTACGGCAGAGGGTGGAGTCATCAGCAAATAGATAAAGAGGATTTTCCAGAGTTGGAGAGATAATTGATGAAAACCAGAAAAAGAACAGGGCAAAATGCTACCTTGAGGACTCCAGCCTGGACAGGAAGAAGGGATGAAAGAACTCCATTAAGGGCCACACATTGACTGCGACAGGAGAGGAAGTCTGCGAGCCATGAGTGGAGATGGCCTTGGATACCATAGGAAGAGAGTTTGGTGAGCAGGGTAGGGTGCCAGACCGTGTCAAAAGCACGCGATATGTCTAGGGATATGGCTCTGATTTCATGTCCGGCATTGAGGACCTCCATCCATTGTTGGGAGAGCAGAAGCAGCATATCCAGGGTAGAGTGACCTGATCTGAAACCAAATTGATGATTGGAAATCAAGCCATTGGAGAAGAGGAAGGAATTCATCAATTCGAGAAGAGAAAGAATTCAGTGAGTCTTCACTTTTGAATTCATCTATTTATTTTGTACACCAACATGCAGAATTTTATTACCCCCTCTCCTTTCTCTACTCCTTCCCTTCTATTCTATCCCAATACTCCTTTATCCTCCAAATCTTTCTCCCTTCCTCTCCAAAAACTCCACTCAGCTTCTTTCCTTCTCCTACCATCATACATTCTCTTCCTTTCCTAAATTTACTTCCTACCAAACACACACAATGAAGAGATACCTCCATTTCTATCCTCTTCCTTTCTGTTCCTATACTCAATGTTTGGATTTCCAATTTCTTCACTCCCCACCCCTCTCTTCCCTGTGTAAGGGCAATAATTAGATGTCTTACAAAGGGGTCACATGATCACATCTATTTACATAAGGAGGAGGTACTGCTAGATTTGCTTGAACAATAGTAAGCATACGTTATATGGAAAGGTGAATTTAGAATGCTCTTTTCAATAACAGGTATGACCCCCTGTGAACTTCAATGAAAGCATCCTCAGACCGTTCTTCACCGAAGGTGAAGGAGGTGATGTTTTCACCCCTTTCTGTTTGTTTGTTACTTGCAAAATCGAACATTTTTCAAGAACAGTATATTGGTCAGTCAAATTTTGTTTATCTGTCTGTCTGTCTGTTTGTCGCCTTAAGGTCACATTTTAAACCGATCTTCACGAAACTTCACCACATGGTAAGAGATTGTCATAAAGAAGAAGCCTATTGTTTTTGAGGTCAAAAGTTCAACATAGGCCAAAGGTCAACAACTTAGGTGCAATGGCTAAAATCCTCAATTTTCATCTGATTGACTTGAAATTTGAACAGGATTTGCATTGAATTCAACCACAAATTGTTTTTTTTACGATCAAAAGGTCAACATAGGCCTAATTTCTAAAATTGAGATATGGGGCCATAAACTATATAAAACAGGCATTTTTAAGGCTATTTTCCCTGCTCGAGCTATTGGGTTAGCCTTGCGGGCCCCACGACAATCTTTTCCACTTTGCTCTATTTTTTTCATCTCCCTTGTTAACCCCTTTAAGGCCGTGTCACACCTTGACGTTTTAGCCAGCGTATGGCAAGGTATCAAAATGTATGTAAAACGCTAGTGTACGCTGAACTATTGATGTTTTTTTCCAGTTTTGGACGTATTCATAACGAGTTGACGTATGCATAACGTATTAGTAACGTACACAGAACGTTTCGATAACATATAGATAACTTATATCAACGAATGCTGAGCGTGTTGTCGGCGTTCACAACCTATGCCCACGATAGTCTAACTTATGCATAGCGCGCGGCAGCATATCGCCGATGATCACGTGGCGTAGCCTATTAAAAGCCTGCGGCTCGACGATTCAAATCATAACCGCACTAGACATCGAAGTGTCAAGCGCTGTCACCCTTGACGTTTTAGCAGCATATGCCGACGTATGAAAAATTTGCCGAATACGCTGGCACACATCGAAATACGTTATGGGTAAGTTCTGTATACGTTAAGAGCACGCTGAAGTACGCTGGCATACGTCGTCGTACGCGAGTACGGCGACAAATTTTCAGCATGTTGAAAATTTTTCGACGTATGCCAGCGTATGACACACGTTCCGCATACGCTGGCCATAAGTTGTAGGCACGTTACGCGATCGTTGACACACGTCGACACACGTAACTTGTAAGTTACTCATAAGTCAAAACACGTCGAGGTAATGTTTAGCGTCAGTGTTCCAGACTCCCTGGTTTTTTACTTACGAAATCTAAAGATTTCGTAAGTATATTGATCAGTTCCGTTTCTGTTTTGTGTTTGTTGTTTGTTTGTTTTTTGTTTGTTTGTAGGCACGATAACTCGAGAACGGAAGAAGCTACCAATGTCAAATTACACCACGTGATTCAGGGGGTGATGGCTAGCGCTGATTAGATTTTGGTCAAAATCGTCATAGGTCAAGGTCACAGTGAGGTCAAACATCCAAAACATGATAACTCGAGAATGGAAGAAGCTACCAATGTCAAATTACACCACGTGATTCAGGAGGGTGATGGCTAGCGCTGATTAGATTTTGGTCAAAATCGGTCAAAGTCAAGGTCACAGTGAGGTCAAACATCCAAAACATGATAACTCGAGAAACGGAAGAAGCTACCAATGTCAATTACACCACGTGATTCAGGAGGGTGATTGCTAGCGCTGATTAGATTTTGGTCAAAATCGGTCAAAGGTCAAGGTCACAGTGAGGCTCAACATCCAAACATTTGATTTTTGATGGTTTGGTACAGAATCATCGTAGAAACTTCTGGTTTGCGTCGCTAACCTTTTCTAGAGACAGCTTTTATTAGACAAGGTCAGAGGTCAAGTTGACGATTTCGTAAGTACCAGTTCTATGACTGCTTGTTTTTTTGTTTGTTTTTTTTTCTTCGGTATGACGGTGATGTTGACACTTCTATTTCTAGTGCGGTTATGATTTAAATCGTTTAGCGGCAGCCTATTAATTATATTATATTATAACCGCACTAGAAATCGAAGTGTCAACATCACCGTCATACCGAAGAAAGAAAAATAATACCAGGGAGTCTGGAACACTGACGCTAACCATTACCTCAACGTGTTTCGACTTATGAGTAACTTACAAGTAATGTGTGTCGACGCGTGTCAACGATCGCGTAACGTGCCTACAACACGTTACTCATAGGTTAGAAATAAGTTTCGGTACGCTAAACATTACCTCGATGTGTTTCGACTTATGAGTAACTTACAAGTAACGTGTGTCGACGTGTGTCAACGATCGCGTAACGTGCCTACAACTTATGGCCAGCGCATGCGGAACGTGTGAGTCATACGCTGGCATACGTCGAAAAATTTCAAGCATGTTAAAATTTGTCGACGAGCTCGGCGTACTACGACGTATGCCAGCGTACTACGATGTATGCCAGCGTGCTCTTAACGTATACAAACTTACCCATAACGTATTCGACGTGTGCCAGCGTTTTAGACAAATTTTTCATATGTCGGCATACGCTGGCTAAATCGTCAAGGTGTGACAGGGCTTTTACCCACATTTCTTCTTCCACCACCTTTAGCGAAGACTTTCTCGGTCTTCCGCATCCTCTGCTTCCTTCTACATTCATTTCATCACTCTTCTTACCCAGTCACTTTCATCCTTCCTCAACACATGACCCAACCATCTCAACCTGTTTCGCTTCACAACATCCATCACAGGCTCATTCCATCGTCTTCCGCAGTCATCATTTGTCTTCCTCTCAACGATACTCTGCACATCCACCGAACCGTTCGCATTTCGACCCTTCCTGCCTTTTTTGCTGCTCTATGTTCAGTACCCATGTCTCGCTCCCATAAATCATTGTCATCCCGCACACATGTAGCAGACACCTTTCGCTTCAACTTCAATGACACTTCCCTCTTCGTCAGCACGCCACTCAGTTCCCGAAACCTCTTCCATGCACATCTCACTCGAGCAACCGTCGCAGAGTCTGATCACCTTCTCCATTCAGCATGTCTCCGAGATAGCAAAATGTTTTCACACCTTCCAGCTTCACGCCATCTCCAAGATCAACTCAACAATTCCTTCATCTGCCGCTCCCTCTATGCACACCTTACACTTGAATGTAGCTGCCACACTGGTTCATGACCCCCTCACACCACTACATTTTCGATTAACCCATTCAGCACACATTGTACATTGAATGGAGTTCACTCAAACACCCTTCCTGCACACAGCACACGGCCACTTCCCAGTCCTTTCACCTCATCACATGCTTTACCACTTACCATCACCTTCGTCTTTCCGATATTCACTTTCATACCTTTTGTCTCCATACATTCCTTCCACTCATTCATCTTCTCCCTCAGTCTATCCATACTCTCCACAATCAACACTAAATCATCTGCATACAACAACTCCATGGTAAACCCTCCTTTGCGCTCTGAGCCAGCATCTCCATCACAACTACAAATAGTAGTGGACTTAGTACCGGCCCCTGGTGCACTCCCACCTTCACCTCAAACTCACCACTGTTCCGTCCTTCATCCATACAGGTGTGCGCGCTCTCTCGTACATTGCCATCACTACTCTCTGATCAACCATTCCTCCACTCCTAACTTCCTCAATGCCCACGTCATTACTTCACGTGGAACCTATCGAATGCTTTCTCCAAATTAATAAACCCAAAAAACAACTTCTTCCTCTTCTCCATGTACTTCTCCTGCAACTGCCTTTCAATAAAAATCGCATCTGTCGTTCCTCTTCCTGGCATAACTCTAAACTACATTTCATCAATCTTCACTTTCCTCCTTAACCTCGTCTGCAACACTCTTTCCAATTCCTTCATTCCATGCTCCAGTAACTTTATTGTTCTATAGGAGCCACAGTCCAGAGGGTCACCTTTCCCCTTGTACAGAGGGACAGAGGGTACTCAGTTCCCAATCCACTGGAATGCGTCCTCTTTCACCACCAGATTACAGATCTCTGTCATTCTCTTCACACCCCAACTTCCGCTGCTTCAACATATCTCCCACAACTCCCGTCAGCCCTCCTGCTTTTCTACTCTTCATTGCTATTGTCGCTTCCTCAATTTCTTTCTCATATTCTTCTCTGCCGTCCTAAAACTGGGTTACTGCTCTATGCTGCTAATCCCATTGGCATTTTCTACATTCAACAGCCTTTCCATATATCTCTTCCATCTTCCTTTAATTCTATCTGGGTCCACAACGATTTGTCCCACTTCATCCTTCAAGCAACTCACCCCCATCACATCACACCTTTCTTCGGTGTGTGTGCCTCGGTTTAGAATAGGTACACCATGTCCCTGCATGTCGTAAGAGGCGATTAAAGGGTTGGCGTCAGGAAGGGTATCCGGCCATAAAACATTGCCTCAAAAAGGGAACCATGATAAGGACAATGATATATGGGCAGGGTACACCCCGAAGTACCCCGTGGGGGTCCTCACCCCCTCTCGTGAAAAATCAAGGTGGGGAACCTGATCGAAGCAAGGGAGGAAATTACTCCATACATGACGACCAAATGTCTGATACCCCACGTGGAGATCGCTTCCTGAGGTTTAGGACATGGAATGTAGAGACAATGACAGGGAGATCAGGAGAAGTGGTGGAAGTATTGGTTAGAAAAAGAGTGGACATATGTTGTGTGCAGGAGATGAGATGGAAGGGAAGTGGTGCAAGAATGGTGGAGGGTAGGCAGGGGCAGAAGTACAAGTTTGTGTGGCAAAGTGTTGGTGTCCTATTTTCTGAGGTGTTTATCGACAGTGTGGTGAGTGTGACTGGAGTGAGTCAAAGGATGATGATGATGATGAGAATGGTGATTGGAAATCTTTTAGTGAATGTCATCTCGGGATATGCCCCGCAGGTTGGTTGGAGCGTTGAAGAGAAGGACAAGTTCTTGTGTGTGATAGAGAAGTTGATGGAAAACCTAAAAGATGAGGAAGTTGTTTAAGCAGGAGGAGACTTAAATGGACATGTGGGAAGTCCAGACGGTTTTGAGGGAGTCCATGGGGGATACGGATATGGTGTGAGGAATGGAGAAGGTGAAAGGATTTTGGAGTTTGCTGATGGAGCTGGTTTGTTGATTTGTAATACTCGATTCCAGAAAGCAGATATGAGCTTGTTACATACACATCAGGTGGGTTTACGACAATTGTTGACTACCTGATGGTGTGCAGGTGAGATCAGGGGAACCTCCGGGATACAAAGGTGATCCCGGGGCGGATGCCCTTTCCCAGCACTACTTGGTTGTTTGCGACATAAGGATGAAAGGTGTGAGGAGAGCTCGGCGGGTGAAGTACCAACCGAGGATTAAAGGTGTGGAGGTTGAAATAGGTGACAGTGAAGGAGGCATGAAGAGAGAGAGAGGTTGAGTATGGTCGAGAATGATGTGGTTGGATGTCAATGAAAGATGGTCTGTTGGGAGTCGGTGAAGTGTGTGGATGGACAAAAGGACCACGGAAACACTTGGAAACATGGTGGTGGGATGATGAAGTTGGAAAGAGGATTGATGAGAAGAGGTAGAAGTTTCAAGGAGTGGTAGAAGGCGAAGGGTATGGTGGCAGACGAGGCAGTGTATGAAAGTTATAAGGCAGCCAAGAAGGCGGCAAAGAAAGAGGTAGCGAAGGTGAAGGAGGCACATTGGAAAATGCTCTGAGAACGCCTTGGATTTGGAAGGGTCAGTGAGCAGTATTTGGGATTGCAAAGCAGATAGCCAAATGTCTGATGCCCCATGTGGAGTTATATATCATTAAAAACTATATATATATAATATATATATATATAATATATATATATATATATATATATATAATATATGTATACATGTCAATGACCTCCCATTCTGCAACTGACTACCTATAAAAACTATATCATGATATCTTAAAAAGTTGTGGACAAGCTACGACTAAACAAGGTGGATGAGTTGGTTAGGTGACAAGAACAAGCCGATTCGATTTTGGTTCAGATCCAGCCCATCAATGGGATACAAAACGTAAACTGTTCAGCCTGGTGGAGGTATGCGCTCTACCGAGTGCCGTTCTACTTTGTTCTGTTTTGCCAAGTGTCGCTCTATGAATGATTTTTCATTTGTTTGTTTGTCTGTCCATCTGTCTGTCTCTGAGCAGGATATCTCAAAAATTTATGGACAGATTCGGACGAAACATGGTGGACATGTTGGGTATGTGAGAAGGCCAAATTCATTCGATTTTTGTGAATATCCGCATCCGGATCCGAGAATTTTTACATTTTCTAAGTGATTCTTCAGCATTAAGAGATGGGGCCAAAAATATAAATATATAGCATGATATTTTAAAATGTTGTGGACGAATTATGACAAAACTGGGTAAGTGAGTTTGTGCGGTGACCAGAACAAGCCGATTAGATGTTGGTTCAGGTCCGGATGCATATCTGGCCTATCAGTGGTATACAAAACATAAACTGCTTAGCCTGGCGGAGGTATGCGCTCTACCAAATTCTGTTCTAGTTTGATTTGATTTGATTTACTATTCTCTACAGAGCGTTGGTGCTGCTAAAGCAGTTTCTTGGACAGGGTTATACTGGGTGGTTTTCCATTGCCTTCCCAGTATTGTTTGTCCGCTATCTATCCTTTTAAATGCTAATCGTCAAGCAAGGAAGCAGCACGTACCATTTTAATATCTCTGCTATGACTCAGATGGGGTTTGCACCGCAACAAAGAGAGTGGATAGGTTGAGGGAGAAAGGTAGGAGAAAACTAGGTCGACTGTGGTTGAGATGGGAAAATTGTGCAAGGAGGGATATCAATAAGGTGGGTGTGGTTGGAGAGTGGAGTGAGAGTTGGCTGAGGACAGGGGAAGATGGAGGAGTATTGTGGGCAAGGCTGGGCAGAAGCTTGGTATTGTTGGACCTCACCCGTTATAAAGAGAAGGAAGATGAAGAATAAAAGCGATAAATCACCTTATTTGTTTAATCCA
Organism: Eptatretus atami; assembly: GCA_035128595.1. Classification (NCBI taxonomy): domain Eukaryota; kingdom Metazoa; phylum Chordata; class Myxini; order Myxiniformes; family Myxinidae; genus Eptatretus; species Eptatretus atami. The sequence goes on from CM068963.1 coordinate 49,736,398, forward strand.
ACATTATTTAACACTTTGTTCCTTCGGAAAATGATAAAAGCTGCAAGTATGACTCTCCAATTGGTGATTACAATCTGGAACAAAACACTTTACCATCTTCACAATGCTACCGCAGCCATATTCTACGAGAGTGTAAAACCAGGCCGAGCATTGTCAAGCCAACACGACGTCATTGCCTCGGTGCTCTTTTGTGGTGTATTGTTTTTAAATCCGATAAAAATGTTTTTGTTTGTTTTTTTTGGTACAGGTGCAATACCCAAGAGAGAATATCGCTTCACTCCGTTGGAATCATTGTAAATGCTTCAGCCATTATTGTGCTGGGCAGGATGACTTTTATCAACAATTCTGTGGATGAACAAATTGACGATTTTGTGATCTTTCGTCGATTTTGCGATTTTTGCAAATCGACGAGGTTATTATATCACATTGGTTATATCAGGTTATGATACGCTTTGGTCAACTAATCATTCAATGTGTAATTTTGATGAAAACGCACTTCCTTAAATGTATCCATGTCAATCAGTCCATTTTTTAAATACAATTCGTTTTACTCAAATTATTATTTTGAATAGGAGATTGAACTTTGCTTTGTGATGTAAACATCATCAAAGTAAATGAAAGGGGATGGTAACATTCTCTTTCAGATCCCGATGATCATAATTTTCTTTCCTGTCACTTCATTGCAGTGTTACAAGGCGCCAATTGAATGACAGCAATGATGAACTGCGTGCAGTCGTGGAGCAGTCCTTGTCTCACAGCAATAGAGGAAGCCGAGTTGTAAGTTAGATCTGGCCGGAGGAACTGTGCACAATCTCTGTATGAACATGAAAAGACCACTTAACCTTCTCCCACAATGCTACCTGCGGACAGGACAGCCGCCTTTGCTACCATCCAATGAATAGTGCACACCTCCTGCTGGTATTGACCCAAACAGTTTTAGGTAGATCCTGTTTACATTTGGTGGAAAGTATGCTGAGATAGCATGCCAGCCTCTTAGTTGTCCTGTCTAGGTTTTAGTAACTGACAGAATAAGACCTGATGATAAACCCTCGTCCTGGTGCTTTTCAGACACGACATTGCATCATGCAGCAGGTTGTCCTGTGGAGGGGATATTTCACTGACTGTTTCCCCTGCAAGTGATTATCTACAGTGGGGTACAAAAGTCTGAGTCCAGTCGCAAATTTCTTAAATTAGATGTGATAACAAAATAAATCGTTATCTATTTAGTCGAAGGAGCCTCACTTCAAACTTGCTGTTGCCTCCTGAATGTTAGAAGCCATCTGCCTCCTGGAATGTTAGAACTATGCTGGACAACAATAAAGGGCTGGAGAGAAGGACTGCCATTATTAAGTGAGAGCTTAACCACAATGGTGTAGATATCTGTGGGCTGAGTAAGACACAGTTTGTGGGTGACTCCGGCTACGTCAATGGCATGCGTAACAAGAGCGAGAATTGCTTTGTAATACATGTCCCCTACTGATGTGATATTTTATAAGTCCAAAAAGGACATAACTCTGTGACAAATTGATGAAACATCCTGAAACTCAAACTTGTTCTGTAACTTATCATAATAAAACCATGTACCAAGTTTCAGTTGAATGTGTTAAAGGGTATGGGGGGAAAAAAGTCTGAAAACCCACAGGTGGGATGGACAGACGGATGGATGGACAAACGGAGAGCAAACCTGTAGTCCCATCTGGTAAAACCAGTAGGAGGCTAATAACTAAATTAATTAATGACAGCAATGGGTTTTTTTTAATTTAGCACAGGCATGATTGATCAAATGACCTCTTTTAGTGCCAATGCTTCCTTTTTGCATCCATTATTGTTTTGTGTGATTGTGTGTGTGTGACTTCCTCCCCCTCTTCTCACGCAGTCTTCACCTGAGAGACGCCATTACCGTCCTCATTCTGTTCCTCCTCCTCAACTAGACTACCTACAAGTGCGGCCATCAAGCCCCTGTAGCTTACACTCCAACTCACCTCAAACGCACCATAACTCATGGGGCTACAATCATGCTACGTTGGATTTACCATATGGTTTGAAGTCTGGGCCCTCTTCCTCGGACATTCTCAGCCAGGAAGATGAGTAAGCTGCATTTTTCCTTCTTACTGTGCATTAACACTCTCTCTCTTTCTCTTTTTCTTTCTTTCTCTCTTTATCACTTTCTGTCTCTGTTCTGACAATGAGAAGTCTTCCACCATTAGCCTTCTTGAAGAATTAATTACTTATATTAATTAATTATCCCAGCAACCAAAACAAGGGGGAGGTGCTCTTAGAAACTAGGAGGGCACTCTTTGACATCGCAATGTCACCAGATATGCCCCCACCCACATTATTGCATCATGGTAATACTTGCACCAACTTTGATTTCAATCTCTGAACCCATATTCAAAATATTAAATAATTCTGGCTGCCAGACCATGCGTCCGATCAGGTTTAAATTTAAAACATATATTCCTCGTGACTATAGATCATAACTGTGACATCTCATGTCAATTGATGAAGCAGTTCAAGTAGAACAATTTTTTTGAAAAGATTTTTTTCAAACCAAAATGGCTGCCAGACCATGTGACCTATTCATTATTCGTAAAAACGTGGCATCCCCTGGCATCTAACATCATAGGTGGAGAACTTTTTGTTCCTCATGAATAGGCGATCATACCTGTAAAGTTTCACCTCAATCTGTTCAGCCATTTCGGAGAAGATTTTCCAAGGTTTTTATGTTAAAAAATGGCTGCCGAAACACGTGACCAATGACGTCATCAATCCCCCCCTCCCCCCACACTCACAATTTTATCCCGAGATGACCCTCAAAAATATTCATACTGATCAGATTAAAGCATTTGACATATGCAATTATGACGCCATAACGAAGCCACCTATGACATCATCAAAATCTCACTTGTTTCCCATGGGGAGTACTTCACATGTGCCAAGTTTCAATTTTTTCCTTGGAGCATTTTTGGAGACACAGAGGTCCCAAGTTTGACCTTTTTTCCAACATGGCTGCTACACCACATGACCTATGACGTCATGATTATCAACAAAATAGGCTACATGAGTAGTTGCACCTATCATGAAAATTTCATGGAAATTGGATAAGTGGTTGCAGAGAAAACAGAGATACAAGTAAAAATGACATAAAATGTCATAACCCCCGTTGTTTTCGTAATTTTCCTGTATGGAGTTGAAGGGCTAGCCCATATTAATGTTCAACTCAAATGGCCGCCAGTCTACCAGTCGGCTATTTTTATCAGATCGCAAAATAAAGCAAGGAACGCAAAATAAAGCAGACGTTAGACCGTCTGTCTGCGAGTTCACCAGTATGTCATCATGTACTGTGCTTGTGCCAAGTTTGAATAAAATCGGACCATGCATGTCTGAGAAATGGTTGGGGACACATTTAAGTAACAAAATGGCCACCAGTCGACCATCTTGGATCTGATCTCGAAAAAAAAAATGATGTGCATATGTAAGCCATTATTCATTATTTGTGTGCCAAGTTTGAATAACATCAGTAAATACATGTCCCAGAAATGGTTGAGGACGTGTCCAACATTGGGGGTTTTTTTTACAACTAAAATGGCCGCCAGTCTACCAGTCGGCCATCTTTCATCAGATCACAAAATAAATTTAGGTGCAAGTGTATGCCACTACGTACTGTGCTTTTGTCAAGTTTGAACAAAATCGGACCATGCATGTCGGAGAAATGGTTGGGGACACGTTTAAGTAACAAAATGGCCACCGGTCGGCCATCTTGGATGTGATCTTGAAAAAATCGACATGCACATGTAAGGCGTCATTCTTTATCTGTGTGCCAAGTTTGAACAACATCGGTAAATGCATGTCTGAGAAATGGTTGAGGACGTGTTCAACATCCGTTTTTTTACAACTAAAATGGCCGCCAGTCGGCCATCTTGGATCTGATATCGAAAAAAATGATGTACATTTGTGTACCATCATATGTTGTCTTTGTGCCAAGTACCAATAAAATCGGTCCATACATGTCCGAGATATGGTTGCGGAGGCACACAGGCACGCACGCGCACACGCGTGCACGGACACAAAAACCGAGACCAAATCAATAAGCCCCCGCTTTGGACTAAACATGGGCTAATTAGCATGGACAGACACATGCATACATACGGATGGGCGAACGGACAACCCAAAAACATAATGCCATCGGCGGCTTTGTCAGCGGCCGCATTAAAAAATAAAACAATCATTAGCCTGACTACTCATCTCCCCTTTGAGAGTGGACATTTCCTTCTGTTCTCACAAACAAATGATAGCTGTCATTGAATGTTAAGCTCACCACTAAAATCAGCTTTTCAACTCAGAGCACATCTATTGTAGAAAAAACAAGAAAGAAAGAATTAAAGATGTTGGGATATACACAACAAAATTTATGGTTTAGTATTTAAACTTTTTTGGTGTTCAAAACATAACTAAAGCGCAAGTTTTTTTTTTGTGAACTATCATGTGTTCTGTACTACAAACGAACTAAATTAAATTTTCGGTGATAAAGAAAAAACTTTTGTACTCAAGACAAATAGAATGCCGTTTTGAAAGTGATTCATAAATATTTACTCTCACCAGAGGAGAGCATATTGCACTTGCGTCCATTTGTCTGTCTGTATGTTTATTACTTGCGAAATCGAAGATTCGTGAGTACAAGGTGTTCCAAAAAGACCTGGACAACTTTGGTTGTTAATATACGAGGGTCAATCAAAAAGTATCCACAATATATATATATTTTTAATAATATAACTACAATTGAGCATGTACAAGAGCATCATTTTCCACATTGTCCCTCTCCCTTTCAACACACTTAGTCCGTCGGTTCACAAGCTTCTGTATGTCCTCAGAAAAAAAATGTTTTTGGCTGAGTGACGAGCCACACATGCATAGCTTCTTTCTCTTGTTGGTCACTGGCGAAGTGGTGGCCTCTTAAAGCGTCTTTGAGTGGACCATACAGGGGAAAGTCCGAAGGGGCCAGGTCAGGACTGTACGGAGGATGCTCCAGCACCTCAAAGTTCATTTGCAGGAGGAATTACACAATACAGGTGGCAGTGTGTTGAGGGGCATTGCCATGCAACAATGCAACACCTTTTAACAGTAGCCCTAGGCGTTTCCATCGAATAGCTGCTTTCAACTGGTCCTGGAGCATTTCACAATAATGGACACTGTTTACTCTTGATAGTGTTCCAAAATTGGGCCTTGTGAGTTCCAGAAAAGTGTGAACATCACCAGCTGGAAGCCTATTGTTTTTGAGGTCAATAGATCAAAGGTCCAGGTCACATAAATCGTCAATTTTCAAATGATTCACTTGATATCTATGTATAGTATATACTGTATATACAACTGAAAAACATGGGTGAACGGTGAACCCTCGTCAAAGTGAAGTCTTGATCGACTCGTGGGAGTATGCCCATTAATTAAGTACTGTTTGAATGTGAGTTGGACTGTGAAAATGTCTTAATTACTTATTCAACCTTGACTGTCTATTAATTACCTCTTTTAATTATGGACTGTTGGATCATACCTTTTAGACATGTAGACCTTTAGAGCCCTTACACCTTTTGGTCCCCTTAGACCTTTTAGACTCTTTTAGACAATTTTAAACATTTTATACCTTTTGGACCCTTTATATCCCTTATACCCTTTAAACATTTCAACCCTTTAGAACGCTAAGACCCACTAAGACCGTTTATAACCCGAAGACCCTATAAAGCATCTCGAGTCTTTAGACCCCTAAGACCCACAATAACCTTGAGACCCCTAAGACCCATCCAGACCCCTAAGACTCATAAGACCCTGAAGACCCCTAGGACCCACTAGACACCAAAGACCCATCACATCATGGTCATCATAGCAAAATTAAGACCCTCTAGACCCCAAAAACCAGTATAAACCTTTAGACCCTTAAGACACCCTAACACCCTTTATAACCCTAAGACCCTTTAAGATGCTGAAGACTCTTCAGACCCAAAATACCCTTTGTAACTTGAAGACCCCAAAGACCCTTGAAGACATTTTATAACCCTTAAGATCCCTAAGACACCTTAGACCACGAAGACCCTTTAGACCCATAAGCCCCTTTGGACATAGACATACAGACAATAACTAGGACCCTTAAATTCATTAAGATTCCTGAGACCCTTTCGACCCTTTATAAGCTGAAGACCCAATAGACTCCATTATAACCCTCAGTCCCCTAAGAACCTATAGACCCCATTAGACCGTCTGTCTGCGAGCTTTCTGAAATAATACTTGGGGTTGAACAGTCATAATCAACAGCCCCCCCCCCATCTCCTCCTTGATAAACCACCTCAATACTAAGCTTAGAGGGTGCCAAAAAATAATTAATTAAATTTCTCTTCTTTTTTTATCAGGTTGCGTCCATCTTCGTTAGTGGCATAGGAAAAAGTTCAACATGCAATGTATATAGTCCCACGTAGCAAAGAGAAAAGCCCCATGTGGCAAAGAGAAAACGGTGTCCATAACAACAATTTCTCCCCATTATAATTAAATGGGATATTTTTGTGATTTTGTTGTTGCAAAACTGATGAATTTTTCAAGCTATCACATTGAAACGTACACAGCTTACTGTATTTGAATGCACGTGTAGTACAGTAAACCCTCAAATATCGCGGGTTCTAATATCGCGGGTTTCGACCAATCATGGGAAACCTATTGTGCTTCGATTTTATTATCACAGAATTTCATTTCAACCAATCGCGGTTTTTGAGCTGAGATGAGTCATCGCTTGCGTCCATCCCATGTGTATACGATAATATCCCATTATGAGACTTGTGTTGTTTCTTGTGCATCGCTTTTAATGAGCCCAAACATAAAGCGATGGACAAATTTAGTTGTGCCAAAAGGCAGAGAAAGGTTATGCTGTTGGGCGAAAAGATCAAGTTATTAGATTGGTTGGCTCAAGGTGAAAATGCAGCGTCTGTGGACCGCCATTACAGGGTCAATGATTGCAGGTAGAACCTTCCCCATTGTTCTCTTCCTCATTCCCAATCCTTCATTTTCCTTCGAACATCATTCCCAAACCTTCATTATTCTTCAAACCTCATTCTAAAACCTTAATTTGCCAACTCCGTATTCGAACCGCATTCGCAAACACTCACTTTACGACACCTGTACTCAAACCGCCATTCTCAAACCCTTATTTTCCGACACCCAGACTCGAAACCCCGTTCTCATGCTTCATTCTCAAACCACATCACCACACTAGTGTTTAACTTTGTAATAGTCGCCGTTCAAGCATCTCAGTCAAAGCGGATCAAAAGAGGTGCTTCCTGAAATGCAGAAATCAATCCGAAGGCTCCAGTTCAACGACAGCTACCCACACATTCCACACCAGCAAGGGCTGGTTTGAGGAATTCAAGAGAGGATTCGACCTCCCTCATGTAAAATTTGGTGGGGAAGCAGCATCGGCAGACCATGATGCTGCAAAAGGAGTATCCACTGCAGCTCAAGGAACTAATTGAGGTGAAGGGACTTAAGCCGGAGCAGATTTTTAACACCGATGAAATGGGATTATTCTGGAAGAGGATGCCACATCGTACCTTCCTCTCCAAGCAGGAAAGATTGGCTCTGAGGTTCAAGGTAAGGTGGTTAAGGGTCGTCTTACCCTTCTCCTATGTGGCAATCTCATGCCCCCCTTGCTGTGCGTTGTGTGTTCGCTCTCATACGAGCCTTGACAATGTATACAACAAAAAAATGCTGCAGGTGATTTCGTCATAAAGCTAATGCTGCTCTTCCGATCGCTGAATCCCCTTCCCCACTCTCCACTCTAACAGCATCATCATGATCCCGAGCTAAGTCTTGTGGTTTCTATTTACGGCAGAGTACAATACGAGTACGTAACTTACCCTCACCCACCTCGCTGTTTTGTAAAAACCACCTCACTGTTTGTAATAAATGTAAAAGGTAAAAGTCTTGTGTTTATGTTTAATTGACACTGTATTTATTGTGTTTTCATGTTTATTTCAATGTTATCATGCTTTATATATATTTTACATGTTTGGTTCAATCGTGATGTGTTTATTTCTGGTCCCGCCCACCTTCCTCAAATTTTCTTGAAGTCCAGGAAGCGAACCCCCCCTTTCCCATTGGCCATTGGTTTCCACAATCACAGTTTTAACGATCGCGACAATTTCCAGGAACCTAGCCCCCGCAATATTTCAGGGTTTACTGTATATGTGTATGGTCAATGCCATCGAAAAACGTAAAACACCTCTTTGGCGGTAATTAGAAAATGTTAACCAAGTTTGTTATGCATAACATTCCATTGTGTAAAACATTTGATAGATCAAATTTTCAAAATTACCAAGTTTCTATTTCCATGGCAACTATTGTTTATTTGGATATTGCAGATATCGTGCTAAACACATATCACTCTGTACGTATAATACACACGTATGCTATGCACGTATCATATACTATATAAGTTTCTTGCTCTGTTATACATGACAACTTTCTTTCTTTGTTTGTTTCTCTGTTTATCTGTTTGTCTGTTTGTCCACTCAGAGCATGAGTTGGTGTATTAATTACATTGGACCCCATGAGACCCTAAAGACTCTTTAGAACCTTAAGACCTTTTCAGACCCTTAAGACCTCTTAAACCCTTTGCACCCCCACCCCCAAGACCATTTAAGACCCCTAATAGCCTTTAGAGCCCAGAGACCCTACAGACCCTTTAGACCCCTCAGTACTCTGTAGACCACTAAGACCCTTTAAGACCCCCAAGCCCCCCAATAAAACGAAGAACCTTTAAGACCCTTAAAAACCATAAGATGCTATGAGATGCCTTAGAGTCTTTATAAGATCCCCAAGACTTTTCAAGACACCTAGGACCCTTAAAACCCTTAAGAACCCTGAGACACATAAGTCCCCTAAAACCCGATAGACCTCGTTAGATCCTGAAGATCCTGTAGACCCCTAAGAACCCTATGACTCTTCAGAACCTTTAGACCTTTTTGACCCTGTTATACCCTTTATAACCATTAGACCCATAAGACCCTTTATATCCTGTTAGACCTTTTCAAACCCAAAGACCATACATACCTCATTAGCACCTTTAGAACCACTAAGACCCTTAGGACCCCTTAAACTCCTTTCTACTCTTTGAGACTTTTTGGCCTTTAGACCTTCACACCTTTCAGATCTTTAAATACCCTTTAGATTCCATTGACCTTGAGATGTTTTAAGACCCTTTAGAATTCTTTAGACATTTCTGACCCTTTAGACCTTAAATTGTACCCTTTAGACCACTTTGACCTTTAAAGACACTTTAGACCTTTTCAGACCCATTTAGACCTCTTCAGACATTTCGACCTTTACATCTTTCGGACTTCAGACCATTTGACCTTTACAACTTTACAACTGGACCATTTATGCAGCTTATTTGCAATCAATGACCCTTCATTAGTACATCCTTCCATTAGTACAACACAAACCACACAGAACAAGTCCTGGTGAGGGTCTGCGATCTCTGATTGATCTTTCTAGTTAATACGGCGAGTCTGTTGTAAATAGAAATATTAATTTATACTTTAATAGTGGATAAAATAAACATACAGAGTGATTCAGACATATACATATAGTTATATAACACGTTTTAGGTCTAGACAAGCAAAGCAGACACAAACAATTAACATTAGAATGTTTTTCCTGTTGGCAGTGTTTCTCTTGAGAATTATTCCAATGGAAATTCAGAAGAGAATGTTTACCAGTATTTGGACAGTATGTCGCCCGTGCTTCGAGATGTACCGGATGGATTGGAAGGTGATCAGCAGGCCAGGATCTGTGGACTAGACAGCTCAGATGATGTAAGTTCAACACTTTATGAACTTTATATGTGCAATCATTTACAAATCAACGAATATCTGTGTTTTCCTGTGTGTTGTTGGTTGTTATCTTCATATTTGGGTTTCAGAAAGTAGAACAAAGTCCTCCCAGGGCTCTAAGTATCCACGTCCATTTCGGTGAAGGATCTCGATTCATGGACTATTTTATGGTGTTCACAGAGTTTTGTTCTGAGGGCTCTTTTTTGGGACATTACTGAGCCTCAGAGAGCCTCCAACTGTAGTTCGTTTGTGGTAATGTTCCCAGGGATGGTTTGTCAAATCTTTGTGATGTTCTTCTTTATCATTCCCATTGCTCCAATTATCACCGGGATAATTTTGGCACTCTTCAGCTTCCAGGATCTTTTCACTTCATTCTTTAGATCTTAATATTTGGTCAATTTCTTGATTTCCATGTTATTTAGATAAAAAAGCTGGGTACTGAAACCCTAACTAACAATGCCTTATTTTCGTTTTTGTAACTGAGTACTATGTCCAGTCGCAATGCTTTGTTTTCTTTGTTCACACTTGATGGGATTATCAGGTTAGAGGTGAGCATCATGTCCTCGTTTTCAACGATTGCTTTTGGTTTGTGTTTCCGTGTGTTTTGTGGAACTGGGATATTGAAATATCTGCAGATGTGCCAGTGGATTACTCCACATGCCTTGTTGTGTCTTTGTGTGTACAGTTGTTCTGACATGAGTTTATTTTACATCCTGATAGGAGGTATGCCTGGTGTTGGCTTAATGGTTAGGGTGGTGGGTTTGGGATCCGAGGATCCTGAGTTCAAATCCCCCTTGGCTGTTGAATTAATACCAGGTGGGGTTGACTCTGCCTTTCATCCATCCGAGGTCGGCAAAATGAGTGCCAGCTTGCTGGTATCCTGTGTCGGAGTGGCGACCTGTCCAAGATTGTGTGCCCAATAGCCAAGGAGACTGCTTAGGCAGCACCAACGCTCTGCACAGAGTATGGTCCCAATGGATGGATGGATAGGAGGTGACTCGCACTTTCTGTCTCCAATTGCAAAAACTACACCTGTCTGTTTGGCTCAATCCCACATCTATTAAAGCCATTGGTATCATATCCTTGTTCTTCAGCATTTATCATGATCCATTTTCCATCCCAATTGAGGTGATCTCTTCTTAGCCATTTCCATGCACCTTCTTTGTCTATCACTAATATGTCGAACTCTTTTTTTTTTTTCAATATATATTTCTGCTGTTTTCTCTTTCTCCCAATTGTCGCTTTCTTCCAAAACTGGTGGTTGATTGTGCACAGGAAGGTTTAAAGCGATAAAAGCCCGGAAGTTGGAATGGCCACGCCAAACATGTTCTAATATTAATTGATGGCAGCAAAGAGAACACAGCAAAGCAGAGATAGAGATGCTGAGCCTAATGAAAATCGTGAAGATAACCTTTCCAAAAAAAAGTTTCAGTCCCAGAAGTTGGAACTGCCACACAAAACTTTTAACATTACGAGAAGTGTCTGTTTGTTTGTGTGTTTTTATTGTTCTTTTTTTTACAGGATCTAAGGCTTGTCGTGGAACTGCCACACATACAATCTCATAAACATGGACATACAGACGAATACATGAGATACAACACACAACACAGGACTGTGAGACAAGACAAACACAGGACACTGCCCCGCCTTTCTCAGCAGGGTTTGTGTATTTGTTTGACTTGTATGCACTCCTGAACTACTTTTTGTATACAAAGTCGAGGCTTATGGAACAGTGAGTACTAGTACATTGAATGAATGAGGACACAACAGGAAGGAAGGAAACACCAACAGCAGAGATAAAGGTCAAGAGAAGCAGACTTGGACAAACAATGGGTGTGGGGAGGAATGAGGGTATCCACCCCATACAGAGGCTGCATGGGGTGGATACAGAAGGAAACTCTCAGGAGGGAAAACTGGAAATTTGTAAGAAGGAAGGATTGGGGTGGGATGAGGATGGGAGGGTTCACCAGAAAGGGGTTGATGGTCATGTATGTGTGCCTTGACAATACCTGTGGGTGACAAAGCACGGAAAGAGCAGAGGGTGCAAGACAGAAAAGAGGTGGTAGAAGACAGAGAGACTACCGACATGTTTGCAATAGCGAAGCGATAGACCCATAAACTCAGCTCCATGGCGGGAGATTCAAATAGTCTTGAAGGCCTTGATTTCCATGGTGTCAAGCTGAGCAAGATTGTCACCTTAGAATCAAAAGGTTCCAACAAAAGTTAAATTGTCATACAGAACCTTTTGATTCTAAGGTGACGAGATGTGAGGCAGGCGAGCCAGGCCACAAAGGAGAACAGTACTCCATCAATCCGCAGATGAAGGCCTTGTAGGTGGATAGGAGTTCAGGTGTGCAAAGGAAGGACTATGCACGATGAAGGATTCCCAGTTGGCGACTGGCTTTGAAGGCCGGGTTGGAAATGTGGCTTTTCCAGGAAAGATCATGGCAGATAGTGAGACACAGAAGCTTGAATGAAATGATTTCTTCCAGAGGATTGTTGAGAAAGTAGATTGCGGCGGGGGGGGGGGGATTCCAAACGGTCCTTTCGGAAAGACATAGTGAGAGTGAGATTTGTCCGGATTGAAAGACATGTTCCACGTTTTGAACCAGTTTGTGATTTTATCCAGATCTGCAGTGAACGAAGAAGTTGCTGCTTGCCGGTCTGAGGGATGACAGATGGTGCGGTGAGGGTGGAGTCATCAGCAAAGAGATATAGAGGATTTTCCAGAGAGTCGGAGAGATAATTGATGAAAACCAGAAAAAGAAACAGGGCCCAGAACACTGCCTTGAGAAACTCCAGCCTGGACAGGAAGAGGGGATGAGAGAACTCCATTTAGAGCCACACGTTGGCTGCAACAGGGGACCGATGTCTGTGAGCCATGAGTGGAGATGGTCTTGGATACCATAGGAAGAGTGTTTGGTGAGCAAGGCAGGGTGCCAGACCGTGTCAAAAGCCCGCGATATGTCTCGGGATATGGCTCTGATTTCATAGTGTTAAATAAAGTGGTGTTAAGGGGCATGCCTAAACGGCGGTAAACAACTTCTGATTAAATGGGGTTTTTTCCCTTTTTCTGCAGTCTTTAAAACTTTTATTTTATTTTAATTGAATAATACATTTGAACACCGTAGAACACAAATTGCATTGTTTGCACTTCCAAAAACCTTCAGTTTAGCAGTACTTGGGCAAAACCTTACGCCATCTCGACAAATCAAATTTGTTGCGCACTCAGAGCGTGGAATGACAGAGATTCAGGCAAAAAGGTGGTGCTGAGTGATGCAACGACAGAGCTAACTTTGTCCAAAATATCTGTTTGTTTAATGTATCTTTTTCTCATAGATTGTTCCAAAATAATCAGATTCTCTGAGAAGAGTTGGCAGAAGGTTCAGCTCTGGACTGTTCCATTTAACCCATCAATTTAGTATGGTCGCCATCATGCCTGTTATTCAAAGTTCACGAGCAAATACAATGTAGATCGTGCTCGGAAAAGCAAAGCAATGGTTGAAAAGACCCTCCCATATCCTTTTTCTCAAGACTACATGGGGTAAGGTGTTCTATGAACTTTCTAGTTTTATATAGGAGAGGAAAGTGAGGTTTAAAGATAAGGTTGAAATGTAGTGTAGCATGAGGATAGATACAATAATGAAGAAATAATTGGATATAGGGAAATAGCACTTATTGCTGGTGTCAGTTGAACAATGCAACCTTTACTATCAGGTTCGACCAGTCGAAGATGAGGAGGTAGACCGTAGATTGAAAGAAATTCGTGATGGGTGGAAGCCAGCTCAGCCCTCCCATCACTGTGGCCCTATCACATCCTCACGTCTTCCTATCCATGTTTTCTTGCCTACACAGGTAAGGTCATGATTTTATGGTGACTCACAACCTTAGCTCTATGTTGCCATTATTTCCTGGACTTTGAGGTTTCTCCTGTAATATGCCAACAGGTCTCCTCTGGCATGTATCTTCACCTTTCAAATAACCAACAGGTCATCAAATCATCTTCTTGCAATTTTCGATCTTTTTTTGTTTTGTTTGCAGCATGCACTGCACTCGGGGAGCTCTGCAGCCAAGAAGGTGTTTAAAATTGTCCTGACAGGTGATGCATCCGTGGGGAAGTCGAGCTTCCTCACTCGGCTGTGCAAGAATGAGTTTGATGAAAACTGCTGTACCACTCTCGGTAGGATCCCTGAGCTGTATGTGTGAACTTGAAGACTGATTTAATGAAGGACGAGGACATTGCAACCCATCTCAACAATCAAATTAACAGCTTCTCCATTACCTTTGTTCAAAGGATGTTTAAGAAACTATCAGAAGGAACATGTGGAGTTTTGATTTGGTGGTATACATATACTCTGACACTCATCAAATTCAAAATTTCTCCTATCTAACTTCCAGGAAGTTCGAGCTCTGGCACCCTCTCACCAGTTACTGCCTGATGGTCCATGGTAGAGACTGAAACATGGCTGCGATCAGTAACAAACTTGATTCGTCAAATATGATTTTTTTTTTTGATAGCCTTTTAATTAAGAATCTGTTTCTATTAATTAAGTATACTTTATTTTTATTAATATCCTTTTTATTTCATCGATGACCTTAGTTTTCTATTTGGTATTATTATCTGAGAACATGGCTCATGGTGCAAGAGGGCCTCATGTTGGTTTAACAGTTAAGGTAGTTGGCTTAAGATCTGAGGGTCTTTAATTCCAGCCTCTGTAAGGTAGTTGAATTAACACTAGGTAGAGTTGACTCAGCCTGTCATCCTTTGTGAGGTGGCCAAAATGAGTACCAGCATGCTGGTAACAGGGGCATGCATCAGCGGCACAGCTGTGCACCCAGAAGATGATGCAGCTAAGCAGCCACAGGCTGCATATGAATCAGTAAATATATGGTGCTGGTCAAATTTGTAAGGTCTCTGCCTTTAGAAAGGTGTGTTATAATTGTTGTGTCCCTTATTCTTCTTTTCATGTCCAGGTAGAACATCAAATGTAGTTCCTCCTGTGCCAGGCAATGTCATTTTCCTCAGCCAAATTGTTGGAGGTGGTTGGTGTGGAAAGTAGAGGAAAGATTCGCAGATGGACCATGGTCTGCCTTTCCCCACAGTCACAGTGTCAGGGCCTTGTGCACATCCCCATTTAACCATGCTGGCCTTACATCCGCCAACTTTGGTATGCAAGGGATATGGTGACTGCCAGGTCATCCAGAAACATTGGGCTCCATCCGAGAGTTCCTCTGCTGGGGGATGTTGAGGCTCGAGGTGTTTTCCAGCTCATTCAGTTGCTGTTGCCACAGCCTTGTGCGGGTGATGCTCGGGGTTGTTTTGAGTGGCTCTGTAGAGGAGTAGAACCTTCTTCTGGAGCACAGTCAACGAGAGATCAGGTTGTGACCATAAAGGGAGTGTCTGTTGTCATCAGTCTCCTGGTCCGTTCAGCTTGGCTGGCAACCACTCTTCTAATGTCAGGTGGTGCATTACTAGCCAGGACTTGCATGTGTTGGATCTTAGCTGGCTTCAGGAAACTGGTGATGATACGGCAGTTTTCATGTAGGGCAGTATCCATAGCGTGTGTACAGCACTCCCAGATTGGGCAGGTATACTCGGTGGTAGAGAAGCATGGCGCCAGCACTGTTGCACCACACTTTGAGTGTGTCATTCATTGGGGGATGTTATTTGGAGTGTTGACTTTCCTCGTGGTCTTCTCAACCTGGGTCTTGAACAACTGTGTGTGGTCGAGAGTTACCCCAAGGTACATTAGTTTGCCACATCGGTGATTTGCGTCCTGTTCCAGTTGATATTAAGCTCCTAAGGTGCACTGCGGTTGTGGAGGTGTATGCCACTGTAACTGAAAAATAGCAGTCGGAAGGATAGGAGATTTTGGGACTGTTTGGAATTGAAAGAGAATCACATTGTTGCAATGACTGGACTTGCTTTTGCAGTAAAACCTGTAATGTCATTGCCGTGTCTTTGAACTCTTTAACAACAACATTGATGCATAAAACTTCAGTGCAGAACAATGAACCATTATTGCATTTGCAGGTGTAGATTTCAGACTAAAAACACTGATGGTGTCTGGTGAGGAGATGGTACTACAGCTTTGGGACACGGCAGGTCAAGAAAGGTAAGTGAAGAACATATCATCTGAACACCAGGCATGGTTACAATGGTTACACCAGTGGTGGTTCTCCATAAACAATGGCTTTTATTTATGTTTCTGTCACATACCAATCCTTGAATCCTTGAATCTTGAGAACGGAAAAAAACCAAGCAAGACACAAGACATGAGCAGCAGGGAGAAGGGAATATATGCAACTTGTGTACAGGGAAAAAAATAAAGCCTAACCCCATAAATGGTGCCTCACGACACTTACTGACAATGTGGCAGGTGAGGGCTTATATTGGCACAGGCTGGTTGAGGTCCCACAGTGATGAGCAGCTTGGCCTGCGAAGGCGAGAAGCGGTGAAGGCGAGGACCGATGCAAGCGAGGAGCGATGAAAGCAATTTGGCACAGATTCAAAACAATGACCCCCAGAGGTCAGGGCTGGTGCGTCTGCTCTCCTTTGCACTGCTGATTGTACTGTCCATGGCTCTGTCTCGGTCCGATCCTCTTAGCATTTGGGATTGCCTCCCCAAGTGGCGGGTACTGTAATTGGCTAACCACTGCTTGTGAGAGGGTGCCAAGTTCCAGCCCTTCCCGTCCCATGGGGCAGTCTCTATTAAAAAAATGTATATCCCCTCTTCTGGATGCTACAGTGCATCTCCCCATCATGGCTTGCACACATGTGCCGATAGTTCATATTGGTCCTTTTAAAGCAGGTAGCGTTTTCCTGGTGGTGTTTTTCACAAACCCTCCACCTGGCCTCACCTTTCAAACAGGAGGCTTTAATCTATAAATTACATACGCTGCCTCCTCAGCATCGCATTTTACAAGACGACTCACTCTGACATTTTCTCTGTTTACAAGAGTAAATCTACGCAAACGCAAATCACATGGACCATAATGTACTTATTACATTCTAACCATGGGTCCCCACCCCTTTCACGTAACAATATCTGATTAAGATCCAATGGTTGTTTGCCTGTTTTGCATTTACTCCCAAACCACTGGTCGTATAAAGTTGAAAATGGTACCATATGAATCACTAAGAACACCGGTAGTGCAGGGTCAAGAAAAATTTGACCTGGACAAAAAAATTTTCATTATTCACATTGATAAATGTTCAAACAAAGCAAGTGTGAACTATGCTTTGCATGCCTTGGTGACAAGTTGTGAGGCACTGCTGATTGGCTCTGGGAGGCTAGGTGCACTATGATTGGTTCCTGGAAAGTTATGTCAATGGGCTCTTACTTTATTTTGAGCTACAACAATGCAAGAAAAAAAGGGACTGGGTCCCACGGACTTGCTTGTTTCACAATAAATGGCACAGACATGGGAAGTCATCAATATATATGTATATAGGGTGTCCCAAAAAAATATACAACTTTTAAAATGCTTCGTTTGATCCTAAAAAAGCAGTAATTTTGTCACGAATGCTTCATTTCTTGTTGCAGAGACCCTGAAGTTTATTTTGATACCAAGCAAGCGCCAGAAAAATGCCAAGACTGACGTACAACAACGGACGAAAATTGTTGAACTTTGGCACCAGACGAAAAGTGTCATACAGGTGCAACGTCTTTACTCGAGACATTTCGGTATCCACTTGCGCCATGCACCAGCTTTCGGACAATAAAGTGCACCATCGCAAAGTTTACAATGTGGGAACCATCTGTGACCTTCACAAGGGTCACAGTGGTCGGAAGAGGACAGTTCGTAGTGAAGAAAATGTGGAAATGGTGAGACAGGGGTCGGTTCAGAGTCCAA
>CM068963.1:49754148-49772501 GCA_035128595.1 Eptatretus atami
AACACCGGTAGTGCAGGTCAAGAAAAATTTGACCTGGACAAAAAAATTTTCATTATTCACATTGATAAATGTTCAAACAAAGCAAGTGTGAACCATGCTTTGCATGCCTTGTGACAATTGTGAGGCACTGCTGATTGGCTCTGGAGCTAGGTGCACTATTATTTTCCTGGAAAGTTATGTCAATGGGCTCTTACTTTATTTTGAGCTACAACAATGCAGAAAAAAGGGACTGGTCCCACGGACTTGCTTGTTTCACAATAAATGGCACAGACATGGAAGTCATCAATATATATGTATATAGGGTGTCCAAAAAATATACAATCTTTTAAAATGCTTCGTTTGATCCTAAAAAAGCAGTAATTCAAATGCTTCATTTCTTGTTGCAGAGACCCTGAAGTTTATTTTGATACCAAGCAAGCGCCAGAAAAATGCCAAGACTGACCGTACAACAACGGACGAAAATTGTTGAACTTTGGCACCAGACGAAAAGTGTCATACAGTGCAACTCTTTACTCGAGACATTTCGGTATCCACTTGCGCCATGACAAACTTTCGGACAATAAGTGCACCATCGCAAAGTTTACAATGTGGGAACCATCTGTGACCTCACAAGGTCACATGGCGGAAGAGACAGGTCGTAGTGAAGAAAATGTGGAAATGGTAGACAGCGGTCGTTCAGAGTCCAAAAAAATCGATTCGACGACTTTCTGCAGAGACAATATCATAAGACCCCTTCAGAGGATCCTTCGCCAAGACATTCATGCCTTTCCATACAAAATTCAAACGGAAACGGTGCTTACTGATCAACAGAAACGCAAACGACGTAGATTGCAATTGGTTCTCAGGAAAGTTGAGAAGATGCAGACTTCCTCAAAAAACTTCACATGACGGACGAATGCCATGCTCACTTGTCCAGGGAGGTAAACAAGCAAAACTTCGGTACTGGGGAACTGAAAATCCTTAATGCATCAACTGAATGGTGCCTCGATATGTTCTCAAAGTCACCATGTGGTGCGGTTTGGTTGGTAGGGATAATTGGTCCATACTTCTTTGAAGATGACCAGGGCACTTGCATGGTAAACCAAGAAACTATCGCGAAATGATTCAGGAATTCTATCTGCCTGAGCTACGTACTCAGGCCCGTAGAGAGAAACACCCTGATCCAGATGAGAACCCAGTGTTCCAGGAGGATGGGGCACCGCCCCAATCAGCCAGGGAAACAAGGTTTTTCTCAACCAACATTTTGAGGGCCGCTTTATCTCTCCTACGAAGACGTTGAGTGGCCACCGTATTCCCCTGACCTTACTCCTCCAGACTTCTTCTGTGGGGTATCTCAAGACAGATCTATGAAACCCTAGGCCTCAACTTCTATGCAGCCTGAAGGAAAACATCCACCGAGAAATCCAGAACATTCCTCAGGAAACGTTTCCCAAAGTGATGGAGAACATGTCAACGCGTTTGCAGTCAGTGATCGGACAACGTGGAGCCTACGTCGAACATGTGGTCTAAAATATAACGACAATTCTATACCAAAATTTAAATTTTGGTGGCAATTTTGACATTGGTACAATAAACTTCAACCTTCAGCTTTCTATCCAGCCATATATCTTTTAAAAAAGATATGTTATGACCATCCTCTTTGCAGATGAAAAGTTGTATATTTTTTTGGGACACCTGTATTATATATATTATATATATTATATATATATATATATATATTATATATATATATATATGTAATACCTCGCTAATATTCTCATGAACCCTCACCTGTGTGTCATACTTTCACTTTGTCATGGTCATCTCTTTTCTGCTCCACAGGTTTAGAAGCATTGCCAAGTCATACTTTCGACGTTCCAGGGTGTTCTTCTTCTATATGATGTGATGAGTGAGAGAGCTTCCTGGATGTCCGCCAGTGGCTGGATGACATCAAAGTATATTATATTCTCCCTTAGCATACATTTTGCTGACATGACAGAATTGTGGTTGCTGACATGCAATTGTGATAGATTTGAATATTTCTGAGATTGGAATGTTGAGTTCGTAGACTTGATCGGTCGAGATTCAAAAAGACAAACCACTGCAGTAGTGCCACCAACACAGCAATAATAATAATAATAATAATAATATATATATAATTATATACAGTATATATATATATATATATATAATAATATACTATATACTGTATATATATATATATGTATATATATTTACTAATTATACATCATCATAAAATGTCGGTGTGTCTCAGACTATATTGTGTGTATCTAGTTTAAACAAATTTCATCCTCTGTGACTTATTGGGCGAGAAGCATGCCTCTCTAGACAAGATGAAGGGAAGAAATGGTATGTGGATGCAATAAGATGATTTAAAATGTTGCATCAAGTGTAATTCAATGTAAATGTAAAAGTGTAAGTGACAAGCTGCATCATGTTGTCTTACTCAGATCAGTGCAGAATCAGAAATCCCAATCATGATTGTGGGAAACAAGACAGATCTGAGAAAGGAAATCCATGACCATAGCACACCAACAATGAGGAAGAATTATGTTTCTTCGGCAGATGGAGAAAATTGGCCATGGTATCGGTACTCTGTCCACGTTTGTTGTTTCTGTCTCTTTATTTTTAGGGTTCTCTCTCTCTCTCTCTCTCTCTCTCTCTCTCTCTCTTCTCTCTCTCTCTCTCTCTCTCTCTCTCTCTCTTCTCTCTTCAATCATCCTATCGAGTGAACCACTGATTAAAAGTTTGTATGAATCATGCTGTATTTGGATACACGTCTGACCTCAACGACATTTTTGAATCGATCGATTTTGATGAAATTTGGGATATATATTCAACATATACTGTGTATTTAATCAATGCCGGGTGGATAGTTTAAAATAAATTGTAATCAAGGGAGGTGCAAAGCACCCTTTCCTTTATTAGGTCATCTCTACCGAGATGACCTAATAAAGCCGGACCAAATGTCCGTCCGTCAACAATTTTTCTTTCCGATCTTGATGAAACTTGGTATGTGGGTAGAGGTCGATGAGTGTTGCACAACGATATAACTTTTGTCCGGGGTCAGGGTCAGGGTCAAGGTCACGAGGTCACGTAAGTTATAAAACGCCTTTTTCAAAACCTATCTAGTCTGCCATTCTACAAAGTATTCGGCAACTGTTTATTGATTATGATAGTAAAAAATACTTGTATCTAACTGGACAGATTTTTGAATTTCCGTCCCGTTTGCCGCCACGTAACCTGGAGATGGTCAAAGCACCTCCCGGTACAAAGAAAATTTTTACTTCCGATCTTGATGAATTTGGTATGTGAGTAGAGTCGATGAGTGATACCCAACGACATTTTTTTTTTCCCGGATTCGAGGTCAGGGTCAAGGTCACGAGGTCACAAAAGTTGTGAAAGTCGCCATTTTCAAAACCTATCTAGTCTGTCATTTTAGGAGATATCTGGCAACGGTTCATCGATTATGATAGTAAAAAACATTATAGAGATGACCGTCACCCCACACGGGGGTAATTTTATGGGATGGTTTCTCTGTACGCAACTTTAACATGGGATTGAAAATTTGTTTCTCAGCTTCTACTGGATGAAATCGGCTGCAAATTTCAGAAGGAAATACTTTGTACATCGAAGTAATACGTTCCAAATTTCAGCAACGTCCATTTCAGCATTCTTGAGTTTTTAACCAAAACCCTCGAAAATCACGTTGGTGTCTGTCCATCTGTCCATCCGTCCATATGTCCAAAATGTGTTGGTGCTCATGTTTCAAAGGCTATACATTGAAACGAGCTTAAACTTGGAATATACATCGGCCAACATGTCTTCACCCTGATCTTAAAATGTCAGTTACATCAGACAAAATCTAAGTGTGGAATGGGTGCATCACAGTCATGTCCTCCTATCGCGACAGACGTAAGTCAAGTGAGTCGACAGATCACCCCAAGAGGCAAGAGGCCAGGATAAACCCCACAGTGCTTCTAAGTCGACAGGCAACAGCTTCCCCACCAAAGAAAGACTAAAGAAGAAGCCCACCGAGTTGCAGAAATCTCGACGCTGAGGAATATATTAATCGACTGAGCCATGAGAAGATAAAATTTGGCAACACTGTCGATAAACAATTATATGATGAACTACCATTAGAAATCGGAAGCAGCACTGATGAGCAACTAGAAAACTTGAAAATTAATGTTTACAATAGTCTTGTGGACGATTTGGTGTGAAACCAGTAACACAAAGACTACCAAAAGCAGCAGTCTACGAGACAACGAAGGAAACTAAGATGCCTTAAGAAAGATGCCAAGCATCAATTTAAACAAGCCCTAAAAGATAAAACGAAGCACAAGTAGCAAACCTTAGGAAAGACTACCTCAAGTTAGTAAGACTACATAACAAGTGAGGAAACTAGAATTGAAATCACAAGAACTAATATTTACAATAAAGTTCAGCAACAGTTTAAACGAAATCGCGCACCAGTATGCAAGATGGATGCTGAATGAGAAGCAAAACAGATTTCCATCCTCAGCAAAGCAGTTGCTGAAAAGTTATTTAATGAAGTTAATAACGACAAAAAGCGCTGCAAATATCAGCTACTGAAGGGTATGAAAAAACCACCAAAACCCAAGATCTTTCAAAATTAAACCACCAAGATTGTCAGAACTAATACTTATCCCTGGAAGCAAAGAAATAGAAGTGCTCCTGGAACTCATCATATTCCATACTTGGTATGGAAGAAATGTCCAAGAGCAACAAAGGTGTATACAAGTTTAAATGTAATACATGGAGAACTGCCTGCCTCATACCCAGTAATTGGAGGTAAGAGAGACGATGTTGATATCTGAAGAGGAGAATATGAGCAATCCTTCTTGCTTCAGACCAGAACACTGAAGAATTCCAGTAGTAACCTTGGAATGGGTATCCTTGCACAAAGAACCATTGAGTATCTGACAGACAATAAATATATTCACAAATCCATTCAGGAAGCTTTCATGGAAAATATCAGGCTATGTGAAACATACGGACGCATTAACTGAAATTCTCCTAGACCCTAAAAAGGATGGAAAACCGATAGTGACAACCTTGCTCGACCACAAATGCATATGGCACTGTGCCACTTTACCTCATACAGTTTGCACTTGAGCGGTACCATATTCCAGCTCATATCAGAAGGATCGTTTTCAAGAACTACGATGAACTGTTACCCAAGGTCCGTCTAAAAAGTAAGGGACTGACTTCACAGAAATTTATTCCAAAAAATATATTGAAATCACAGCTTGTCCCCTTCAAATAGTTTCCCTCAGTCTACACACTTGTCCATCTCTTCTTCCATGCTTCGATGCACCCCTGGAAGGCTTCTTCTGGAATCCTCCAGAGCTCCGACGTCACGGCCCTTTTGATGGCCTCCACATCAGGAAATCTGGTCCCCTTGATCACCCCTTGAGCTTGGGGAATAGGAAAAAATCACAAGGGGCCAAGTCTGGCAAATACGGGGGTTGCTCCAGAGTTGGCAGTTCCTCTCCACCAGAAACTGTCGGATGCTCAGGGCACTGTGAGCAGGGGCGTTGTCATGGTGGAGCACCCAGGTGTTGTTCTCCACAACTCCACACAGATCCTCCTCTTGTCCCCGGCTGATCTCATGAGGCCGAGGATCTCCTTGTACACGTATTGATTCACTGTTTGACCCTGTGGTAGAAACTCGAAGGGGACGATGCCCTTGATATCAAAACACGCGATGAGCATCACCTTGACTTTTGACTTCGACATCCTTGCTTTCTTTGGTCTTGGTGATGCCGGACTTTTACACTGACGACTCTGCTGTTTGGTCTCGGGATGTATTCGAATATCCACGATTCATCGCCAGTAATGACTCTCTCAAGCAGGTCTGGATCGTCCTCGAGGCGCTCAATAATGTCTTGACAGACAGTAACTCTTTGCTGTTTCTGGACCTTGGACAACAGCTTGGGGACCATCTTTGTGCACAGTTTGTGCTTTCGAGATTTTCAGTGATGATGCTCCAGACAGTGTCCTGTTGATGGAAAGTTCCTACCATCATCGCACGTGAGTCGACGATCTGCGCGCACAATCTGCTTCACACGCTCGATGTTGTCCGCCGTTCTGCTCGTTGAAGGTCTTCCGACCGTGGATCATCTTCAACCTCTCCCGTCCTTCTTTGAACCTCTTGCCATTCAAATGCACGTCTACGTGACATCGTTTCTTCCGTAGACTTGCTGCAGCATTGCGAAGGATTCGGAAGGTGTTTTGCCAAGCTTGGCAAGAAACTTCAGATTGGCTCTCTGCTCACGACTCATAGCGCGATGACTTAGACGAGACAACGTGTAAAGCACGACCTGTAAAAAATCACACAATGAGCACAGTCAACCATCACCAATCACATATATTGCTGGAATGTTGCGAAAGACTGTGACACAACCCGTTCATTCAAGTTGTGTAAGTGGAGCACATAGGCTCAGTCCCGTTGCTTTTAGACGGACTTCGTTGTGTGAAAACCAAGGATTGGACAACTGACTGGATACGGTGCTACGTTGGTGTTTTCCAACGCTGCCCACTATCTTGCATCCTGTTTCTGGCTGTTTTCAATCTTTGTCTGGACCTGCTGGACCATTCAATCACCTCGGATACTGTATGACTGGATTAGACATCACAACATCTGCCAATGTATACGCAGATGACCTGACTCTGATAGCAAAAGTCCAGATAGAGAGACAGAGACAGAGACAGAGAGATTTGTCTGCATTAAAGATGCATTACAAGTGTTTAACCAGCTTGTGATTTTGTCAAGGTCTGAAGAGAGGTAAGAGGCTGCTGCCTGTCTGTCTGAAGGATGAGGATGTCACGGTGGAGGGTGGCATCAATAGCAAATACATAAACAGGATTTTTCAGAAAGTCAGAGAGATCCTTGAAGAAGAGTAGGAATAGGACTGGGCCAGACACTGCCTTGGGGCATCCAGCTTTCACAGGGGGAGGTGATGAAAGGATTCCATTAAGAACCACGTGTTAGCTATGAGAGTAGAGAAAGTCAGTAACCCAATGGTGGTGTTGGCCTTGGATGCCATTGGCGGAGAGTCTGGAGAGCAATGTGGGATGCCAGACTGTATCAAAAGCTCGAGATATGTCTGGAGAGATGGACTTGATCTCATGTCTGACATTGTGGGCCTCCATTCCATTGTGGGCCTCCATCCATTTTTGGGAGAGTAGCTTTTCAATCACCACATGAGGAATGTTTTTGACACACTCTTCATGAACTATTTTATCAGGGTGATGCTCCTGATTGAGTCATTACTTGCACAGTGTAATTATACGTTCCTTGTCAATTTCATCCATAGAACCTGGTGTTTGAAACAAAATTTTCATGAGAGCTGCCTGTGTTAGAAAATGGGTGCATAATGCACATGAGTATGCGTTCCCCCTCATCATATGTCACATGCACAATCAAGCGCTTTGCTATCCCGGTTCCCACAGTTGTTCAAGGCCACTCCCACAGATTATTTTCCCAGTGGAACCCATGCAAGACATGAGTAAGTGGAAGCCACCAGATCTAATGAAAATGTTTCTAAATTCCTATGATGTTACCACAATCTCTGCTTCTTTCATGAAAAGAGGTTGATTGAATGTTACTCAACCTGAAAAAGGAGAACTGTGAGAAATTCTCAGTGTACTGAATGTTGCAATCAAAGACCTACCAGCTTCCCTGCCAACTAGGATGTTTTTGTGAAGATTATGAAAAGGTCGTCTTGAACCAATATCCCGAGAGGCTGTTGGACGAATTACATCCTGGGATTGTCATAGTTGCTAAGGAACTTTAGAAGGACTTCACCAACTGCTTCCAGAAAAAATTCCTTTGGGAATTATACCTTGGAATCTGGAGAGAAACTGATCAGTACCTTGTAAGAGAAATGGCGAAATAAGTGGCAACAGCTGGTTGTGTCTACAAATATTACCCATAACAGCAGAAAATCCTGGAAGTCCATAAAGATGCTGAGCAGCACAACCTCGGTATGAGATCACAGCAGACCAAGATGCTCACCAGTTCCTCATCAACAGCTAGGAAACCCAGGCCATAACCCTCAGATAATGAAATTTCCAAGGCCTGCTAATATTACTATGAGGACTCTTACTTCACCATGAGTGAACTATTTGGCATGAAAGTGATGAGCTGAAGTAAGCTGCAGGCATGATGACATCGTCTGTGAACCATTCAAGCACCTCGGACTCGTAGCTCTCCAGTGGTTATGAGACATGTTCAACAGCTGCTTGACTAACAAAAAGATCCTAAAGCTGGGAGACGTGCAAAAATAGTGGTTATTTTGAAGCATGAAAAATATCCTGCCAACACCGAAAGCTTCGGCCCATCTTCCTGCTCTGTCACATGTACGAACTATTCAAGAGACTGTTCTAAATTGCCTGCCCCCTTTCTGGATCAGCATCTCATCCCTGAGCAAGCAGGTTTCAGACCTGGAAAGTCCTGTGTAAGCCTGCTCCTGAATCTCACCCAATTAATTGAGGATGGTTATGAGAAAAGGTTGATAACTGGTGTTGTCTTTCTGACATGATGTGGCACACGGCACAGTCAATCATAGGATTCTTGTGCAGAAGGTATTCCAGGTAAGAAAGACACAAGAATGACGATCTGATTCAAAACATGCTGGCCAGTGGACGTTTCTTTGTAATTTCAGGGTAATCGCAGCAGATGGGGAGACAGAAGAATTGAATACCTCAAGGCAGTGTTCTTGCTCTCTTACTGTTTAATGTCTACACGAATGATCAACCCCATACATCCAGGAGTTTCCTGCATGCTAATGATCTCTGCATTGCATCTAAGGATCAATCTTTGAGAAAGTGGAGCAGTCCCTCACTGATGCACGAGCTGGATTAATCAATATTACACCATCAACCACTTGTGGTCTAATCCATCCCTTAAAAGAAACCTCAACACAGGAGGAAGACATTAGGACCATCGAGCCTGTGCAATGGTTGCCACCTATGGTTGTTTGTCCGTACTCATCCTTTTTAAATAGTGAGCATAGCAAGGAGCACGTACTATTTCTGAAGTCTTCGGTATTACTCGGCTGGCGTTCAAACTCCCAGACTCAGAGCGGAGGCCCTAACCGTTACCCCCACAAATCTGTCTTCTTCGAATTTATCTCCTGCATGGAAGAACTATTTGACAAAAAACTACAATTTGTTATCTTTTAAATGAGTACTTTATTGAATGCACAATTCACATTATGTTCATCGATTCCAACCAGAAGCGTCCCTCTAATACGATGTAGATTTTAACTCCCCCAGTCAAATCTTTAAGGCCATACTAGATAATTTTAAAACTTAAAAAGAAAATCACCAAACTTGTACATACCCTTGTTACCTGCTTTTACACTCTGACCCCTTCCCTTCCCTTTTCTGTTCTCCGTAGATGTACAATGCATTGTTTTGTGAAACGAGTGCGAAGGATGGATCCAACGTGGTTGAGGCAACGTTGCACCTTGCCAGGTATTTTGCACAAATTTAATTTCGGGCAACACATATTTACTAACACATTGTTAATGAATGCTCATCAGGCTCACGCCATAACTTTCCGATATCGATAATTGAGAGTGACGATGCTTAATATTTTTATAGATTGGAAAATTTACAGGAAACTAAGTTATTTACGAGTCACTTTCATTTTCTTTTTAATAATGTCGAGTTATCATTTGTAACGAAACTCAAAGGAAACACTCAAACAGAATCTCAGCAGTCCTGGGAGGGGAACAAGCAATGCTCATAATCCGCCATAAGTTTTGGGACATGCAATCAATTTTACTGACGATGCATTCCAATATTGATGTGGGCAATTCTGGATAGGGGTATCCCTTGAATTCTCATCAGATAGGTTGTGCTCAATTAGTCTGTGACAAAGCAACTATCCAATGAAAATGAGAAACAAATGTGCTATATTACTTCCTACATATGTAGGATAATAATGTTTACCTCACTCAATGAATGATATAGGAAACTGAGTGCAAAAATATCACATTTGAAGAAATTAGACCACCATGTACGTGAGAAGTGCTGATGCTAAAACAGGAACTGTCATACTTTGGACACCACGAAAGTCAGGAGAAATCAACCATGTTGGGGATGGTTGAGTGAAGAAGAGGAAGAGAAGAGTGTGTATGTGCGAATGAATGAGAGCAAAGGCTGCAACCAAGCTGTCTCTGCCAGAGCTTTGGGAAGCAGTACAGGATCGGGATGTTTGGTGAAATCTAATCATAAATGTCGTCAGAAGTCGGACACGACTTGTGGAACTAGATAACTAGATAGGTAGCCCATGGTGCCTGCTCCCTCTTGCAGCTTACATCATGCAAGCTATTTACTGACACAATTTGTTGCTCAGGTATCACGAGTATGTGAAACATTGCATTCAAAGAGAACAATTGCACTAACATCAGGACTTGCATTGGCACCTTCTGATACGATCTTTCCATTCGCTCTCAAGAGGATGCAGTTTCCTGTAAGGCTTGCCAACTGTTTGACTATGAACAAGGCACAAGGTCAATCCTTAGAGTGCACCGGGTTGTATCTCCCACAGCACTCTTTGGTTATGGCCAACTTTATGTTGTGTTATCACTTGCAATGTCTTAAGGGAGTTAAAGTCCTGATTCTAGATGGTAGACAAACAAGAAACGTTTCTATCCAGAGGTATCAATATTAAAAAGGGTATTTTTGGTATAATTCAAGTAGATATTTTTTATTAAAGATCCTCCCATCACAATTCCCTTTGAGGTGGGTTTCTCTTTTTTGATTTTTTTTTCCATTGTGCTGCATGACACTGCCTTTGCAGCTGTCGTACATTTGAAAGAAATATTTAAAATAAGAAAGATGTTGTGCATAGACAATATTTGCAAAATCCAAATAAACAACAAGCTTTTCGGTTTTGATTGGTGAACAAATTCAGTGACCCAATATGCAAATTCTGTTCAAACTGTATAAGTCGACTAGTATAGTATATTATTAGACTACCCGTGAACCCGCTGGGTTCCCGTTGTGACAGCGGTTGATAAAAAAAATCATTTCAAAAAAAATTAAAAAGATAGCTCCAGTGAACTATCCGCTGAGGTTGTTTGCATTGATCAATTTCTCCCGAAGAGTACTTGACTGAATCGGGAATTGATTTTTAATTTTTTTCTCGTTGCCCGATTTGAACGAAACTTGATACTGCACACCGCAGGAGAATGGTGAGTAAGGTGGCCCTAACACTTTTGTGCTATCGTGTATTGTTTTGGCTGTATTTCAGGAACATACATACATATATACATACATACATACATACATATATACAAGATGAGAGTTTTAGTAATATTAGATGATATAGTATAGGTCTACAACTAGTGTAGGTATCATGGGTCTCCAGGTCCAGAGAGTAAGGTATCTTAGGGGTGTAAAGAGTGTAAAGGCCAAAGGGTCTAAATTGTCTAAGGAGGCTAAAGTGTGTCAATAGGTCTAAGTATTCTAAAGAGTGGGAATGTCTTCAGGAGTCAAAGGGATCTAAAGGGTCTTAAAATGTTTTTAGGGATATAAAAAGTCTAAAGGGCCGGTATAAAGGGTAAAGGGGTCTAAGCAGTCTCAAGGGTGTAAATGTTGAAAGGGTCTAAGGGGGTATAAAGGGTCTTTAAAAGTTCAAAGGGTCTACAAGGCATCGCCTTAGAATCAAAAGGTTCAACTAACAAAGGTTCAATTGTCAGATAGAACCTTTTGATTCTAAGGTGACAAAGGTCTAAAATGGTCTAAAGGGGTCCAACAGATCAAAGGAGTCAAAAAGGTCAAAGGGGTCTAAATGTCGAAAAGGTAAATGTCAAAGGGGTCTAGTCCACAATTAATTGACGTAGTCAAGGTCGAATAATAAGTAATTAATAAACGTACTCTCGTCCAGCTCACGTTCAAACAGTACGTATTAATAGACATACATCGGTCGACCGAGGCTTCACCTCGACGAGGTTTACCATCTGGTATAAGTTTTTTATACCATATAAGTGTGTGATTAGACCACAAAAAACACCCATGTTTTTTGGTATTATATGAAAATTGATGATTATAGTGACCTTGGCCTTAGACCTTTTACATATTGACCTCAAAACAACAGGATTCCAGCTTGTCACCACCTCTACCAGGTGGTGAAGTTTTGTGAAGATTGGAGTAAAAATGTGACCTGTAGGTGATTGGCATACAAACAACAAACAAACAACAGTCAACAGACAGAATAACAATCAGACCAACCAATGTACTTGTGAATCTTCGATTCGCAAGTACGAAGGCCATCCGAAAGTCATGAGCATGTTTATTGTTCAGGAAAACAAGAGTACATGTAAGAAAAACTGACATTGTCAGTTGTAGCTGGACATACCACATTACTTTTCTACAAAATCTCCAGAACAATCCATGCTTTTGTGCCAGCGCTGCACGAGCTTAAAAATCCCATTGTGGTAGAGTCCGTCCAACACTTAACAACCAGCTATGCACAGCAAGCTGGACTGCTTCATCGTTTTCTTAGTGCTGACCTCTCGCGTGATATTTCAAGAGCCTGACAGATGGTAGTCCGAGGGGCCAAGACCGACTGTACGGGGTGGGGGAGGGGGGAGTAAGAGAGCAGTTCCAACCATTATTGAGATTTCTTCAATGTCAGATGTGCAGTGTGACGTCTAGCATTGTCCTTGTTGAATGATGATGGCTTTTTGTTGTTTTTTTTCATCGGGCACTTTTCTGAGTGCATATTTCAGTTTCTGCGTGTCTGAACGTAGTGAGACATGTTGATGTTTTCCCTTTTGGCAGGAAATCAACCAGTATACATCCCTCGGCATCCCAGAAGACATTTGCATAACCTTTTCAGCAGAGCATACCTTTTGGTCTTCTTCTTTTTAGAGATGTGGAGTGATGCCATTCCATGCTTTTCTGCTTGGTTCTGGGGCAAAATTGTGGAACCAACTCTTATCACCAATCACGACAGGGAGTCATTGCAGCATGGCGTTGAAGGAACTGTGATGACATGTCCATTGTGAAAGGGTCTAATGTTCCTCCATAAGCAAACGGGGAGGGGATCCAATGGGAAAAACAAGCTTTCCGTATCACAGGTCAGATCATTTCCTGCACAGCATTGTGTCCTATGCCAAGCTGCACTGGGATCTCCCGAACCATCACCCTTCGGTCAAGCCTGTGTTGGCTTCAAATTAAGTGGCTTACTTAAGATCATCGGTCTTGGGTTCAAGCCCCAACTCGTGTAATTAACACCAGGTGGGTTGACTGCTGTCATCGTTCCAAGATCAGCAAAAGAGTACAGCTTACTGGTAACATGGGGCATTGCATCAGCCGCACAGCCGCGCTGCGAGAAATGATAGCACCCAGCAGCCAAGCTGCCATAACAAAGAACAGATCCCAAAACAAGAGTGAAAGCTACTTAAGGTTTTGGGTTGTATACAGTACGTACAGCCACGCCTCCAGAAAATGATACAGCCAAGCAGCCACTGCCACGATAAATAAATAAACCTCTTCAGTCCTCACTGATGAGTGCATCAACTTCTGCTCATTGCGTTCTGTCGTGGCCCTTCTCGGTCGACCACAGCGGAACTGATCGACGATGTTCATGTTTCCGTCTTTTGAAGAGTTTCACCACCTTCTGACACCGCTAACACCCATGCAGGCATCTGATTCAATCAGCCATAGATATCTGCAGCTGAGTTGTTCTCCTTCAATTCAATCACTGCACGTTGGTGAAACGATATGATGTTGACAGCCATTTTGTCACATGCATGTGGGAGCACTGGTGGTGTGTACGCTGAGCCTTGTTTATATTGGACTGGGTAGATGGATAGATGTCGCTAATAATTGTGTTCTCCAATATTCAGTACAACCATGTGGAATCCCTGATGCTCCTCATGACTTTGTGTACGTAAAAAAGGTGTGGTTTCCTCGTAATGAAAGAGTGTGAATGAGTCAAGCTGTGGCCATACGATTTACCATTGAAATAACTTTTCACAATTCACCAACAAACTTGTTACCTCCACCACCGAAGGTGAAGGATGCTATGTTTTCTCCCCTTTCTCTCGTCTGTTACTTGCAAAATCGAAGATTTTTCACAAATCGAACAAATCGAAGATTTTTCAGTATATTGGTTCGTCGATTTTGTTATTCTGTCTGTGTCACCTACCTGCAGGTCACAATTTCAAACCGATCTTCACGAAACTTCGGCACATGGTAGAGTTTCTCAGAAGGAAGAAGCTATTGTTTTTGAGGTCAAAAGGTCAAAGGTCAACATTGGGTAATATTTCTAAAATCCTCATTTTTCATCGATTGACTTGAAATTTGAAGAGGTTTGTATTTCAGGTCGTTGAATCCAACCAGCTAATTGTTTTTGAGGTCACACGGACCAAAAGGTCAACATAGGCCCAAGGTCAGCAACTATGTGGTAATTCTAAAATCCTCAATTTCATCCGATTGACTTGAATTTGAAGAGGATTTTCAAATCAGGTCACTGAATTCCACCACCAACTATTTTGAGGTCCACATAGGCCAAAAGGTCAACATAAGCCGAATTTAATAAATTGTCATTTTCATCCAATTGACTGGAAATTTTGAAGAGGATTTATATGTGACGTCACTGAATTCGACAAGCCAAATATTTTTGAGGTCAACATAGACCAAAAGTCAACATAGGCCAAGGTCACACTTTGGTGGATTTCTAAAATCCTCATTTTCATCCGATTGACTGAAAATTTGAAAAGTATTTATATTTCAGGTCACTGAATTCAACACCAATTATTTTGAGGTCAACATAGACCAAAAGTTCAACATTAGTTCCCAAGGTCAACAACTGGTGTTGCTTAGTGTTCGGGTGTGTTGGCTTAGGGTTAACCTGGTGTTGGCTTCGTGGTAGATGGTGCTGGGATCACAGGTCCTGAGTTCAACCTGGACCATTGAATTAAACACAGGGGGTTGACTCCGCCTGCCATCCTTCCGAGGTCAGCGAAATGAGTACCAGTGTACAGCAAAATGTACACATGAAAGGGAAGGGTGTGACAGGATTTATTAATCTGGTACTGGTGTGGCGCAGGCATGATGGGCCGAATGGCCCTCTCATGCACATAATTTCTTGTAATTCCTTGTAAAAAAACTATGGTGGTATTTCTAAAATCCTCAATTTTTATCCGATTGACTTGAAATTTGAATTGATTTATATTTCAGGTCAATGAATTCAACCAGACAATTATTTTTGAGGTCAACATTGACCAAAAGGTCACCAGAAGGTTAATTTCTAAATTGTCAATTTTCATCCGATTGACTTGAAATTTGAAGAGAGTTGAATATTTGGTCATGAACTCAACCACAATTTTTTGATGTCAAATTTGTTTTATAGATTTTGCAAGTCTCATGCTCTGCACGAACGTCTTTCTGCTGTTCGTTGTTTGTTTGTCTGTTTGTGTGCAAGATATCTCAAAAAGTTGGGACAGATTCGAATGAAACTTGGTGGACCACGTTGGGTGTGTGACAGGAAATTTGATTCATATTTGGTGAAGCTCCAAATCCAATCCGTTCTGATAATTTTTCAAGTGATCTTCACCATTGAGAGATGGGGCTAAACTAATATATAGCCCGATATCTCAAAAAGTTGTGGACGGATTTGACAAGGAAATTATTAGATTTTGGGAAGATCCAAATCCGGGTCTGTATACGAGAATTGTTTAATTTTCAAGTGTCTTCACATTGAGAGATTGGGCCAAAAACGAAATACGTATTTATAGCATGATATTTCCAACATAGTATTGGGCCCGATATGTTCTCAATGGATCAGGATTACGTGGTGGAGGTATGCGCTCTACGAGTGCCTTCTAGTTTTTGAGTGAATTTATTTTGGAGTGGCCATGCCTCCATTAACAAACAATGGTAAACTAAATTTGTGATTCCACAAGGACACCTATATATGGAGGGAATTTTAAGAAGGGGAGGGTTGTTAGATTATGGGTTCTTCTTACACATGAGGAGACTGATTGTCGGGTCAACGTTCATGGCTTTGGCAAACGATCACTTTCTTGCACACACTTATTTGTGTTAGATTACAGTCCTGTATTTAGTATCCGGACTCTTTATTATCTGTTTATGTTATGTACTAGCGGGTTGCTTACACATTGTTTAAGCAATAAACAAACTGCTCCCCCATTGTCATCACTCTGCATTTGTTTTTTTTTCATTTATTTATATTTTCATTTAAAGATGCATTCAATGTTCTGTGATTTTTCCCGTGGATAGCCTTCGTTGTCCGTCGGGCCAGCAAAATACAGCTTTCTACGTCACCGGAAGGTATCGATTCTTTGATATCAGTCAGTGAGTCAGTGTGAGAAGAAGCTTTATCGATGAATGTGGCTCCCTGTAAATTTTTGTATGTAAGTGGTATAATACACATACACAAACAGTATGTACATTGTTTCCCTGTTAATATCATTTCCAACTAAAAATATTTTTGCTGCAATCATTGTCAAAAAGTGGGCTGGGCCCACAGACTTACTATTTAAATATATTGTGGGTAATGATGATCCCTCTTCCATTGGAACAGCATTATAAGCCTCGTCCAAATTTATCAAACATAAACTGACAGGCGATTGCTTTTGGTGAGATAGTTGTGCTTATGCTCCAAATCGTATAAAAATGTGCATTATGGCTCTATCACAGAAGTATGATTTAGAAATAATGTCTTCAAAAAAAAAAAAAATTTGGATGAAGAATGTTGAAAAGAACTAGAAGAGGGGGGGGGTGCAGTTACAGCAAAATGTTTCAGGAATTGCATGAAAAAGAGCCGAATACTTCACAAATTACATGCTATCCTGAATGTTTGATCATCTTTCAGAAAAGGTGAAACTGAACCCTGAATTGAGCAGTGTGGTTTCTTTTTTTTGTATACAAGATCCTAGGTCATGGAAGAGTGCGGCAGAAACAACAAAGGCAACATACTGTGGATGAACACAGGAAGGGAATGATGTTATAGAAAGGGGAAAAAACCATGCAATAGGACGGTTGGGTTCGATTGGGTCTTCTTCTTCGTTTGTACAGAGCACAAGCTGTGGGTTTTCGTCATCCTCGCTAAGGGCGTGGCTGTGCCACTGATGCAGTGCCTCTGCGGTTAAGCAGGAATTTGAATTTGTCAGGGTACGCGATAGCTGCATACTCTTCGCAAAGGGCACCGTGGATTCTTAACGTCCACCAACGAATGCTGGCAATAGATGGGACACCCGTTTAAATCCATCTGAGGGACGGCACACACATTTATGATCACCCTGCCTATAAACACCGGATGACAGTTTTAGCTGGGTTGGTCAACCCAGGCAAATGTGCATACCTCTTGGCAATCCCTCAGCCTTCACTTTGGTTAGGATAAGAAAAGATCAAGAGTGTGACAAAATAATTGAAATGACTCGAATGACGTTTGAGTCAAGTCCACACACTACACACACACAATCACAAAATGTACAACGTTAAGTCAGGTCGGTTCATGTGATCTGTGCATGACTCGTTAACGCACATCACTGCTCAGCCAACAATACAATTTTTAATTCCATGCTTCATGCCCTTTCTTTGCTCTTCACAGGAGGTCAGAAAATTTGCAGAAATACAGGAGGTCAGTTGCTAGAATCGGTTAATATGGTGAACAAGCGGATTCGACACCTTGCTGTAACTGAGCACGATGGACCAGATATGTCACTCTCAGAGCAGCAGGGACACAACGGCCCATATTGGGTCAAAGGTTACTGTACAAACGTCCCGGTGGGGTGCTGACTTTAGAACTATGATTTCTTTTGTTAGCCATGGTTGTTTCGGTTTTTTGGAAGGACTGTATTGTCGGAGTTTGGGAAGAACCTTGTTTTGATCACAATCTTTCTCATACAGTACTGGACTGGAAAAGGCAATACAGGTGCAATTCTGTTATAAAGTTTACCCAATTTTATTTTTAACTATCAGGCAGAAGCTGTTAAGCAGGCCATCAAGGGTTTAAAAAAAAAATCAACATCCTGAACGGAATGCATACTGGGCCTTCAAAGTGTTGACGGTTTTATTACAAAATCACAAGTTTCTGCTTTTGTGAGTTGCACTTATCTGGATGTTGCTGTTATTTTCCAGTTTATTCACAATTTCATAACTTCACAAGTATTTTCATGGTGGCAGTATGTATTGATTAACCTATTCTCTATAGTTCTGACAACTTTCTGGCCGATGAATGTCAATGCTTTTAGTTTGTGAGGTCCTTGGGTTGTAACTCGTCTAAACTACTGGTCTGTCATCTGTTACTAAGGTTGAAACCTTGGAAAGACATGTGT